>WOFM01000631.1:3779734-4009151 GCA_011428145.1 Ericerus pela | reverse complement strand
TTTTCGTGAGTGGCTACACACTCACTTAAGAATGAATTTCTTTTTCATTCTGATTCTAATTCATGAAGCCTGGCCTTCAGAATGCGGTTGAAGCAGCGATTGCTATTCCAACGGATATAAGTCGGCACCTCCGTCCAAACTCCGGTAAAATGTATATCGTTTGTCTTTTTCCTTTTAAATTCTTAAATGTTCTCTTATTTATTCTTTTTCCCGCATAAGCATGTTCCGCGCACTAAAGTTGTTCATGTGAATCTCGATTATATGGATAAATATTAGAACGTTCTAAATTTCTTAAAAAACCTAATCGAAGTGGAGTTTGTGTGGAGATGTTATGAGCGCCCGGTTCCCCTTTTTCGGTAATTCCATTTTACGGTGAAATAAAGCTTGTGTGGTTAAAACCTGTATCTCTTGATCTGTTACCTGGAACAGTGCTTCCACTGTGTGTGCGCTTTTATTTAGACTTTCGCACACCACACCACTATAGCTGATTGTATATTTGTATTCAACTGTTAGTTAGTTGATCTCCAAATGTTGTTACCTGAACATAATATAAAATGAGATCTTAAAACTGAATCTTTTACTTATTGTGTTGACTTCAAAATTAGTGTTTCTTCAATGGTGTTCGTTTAATATCATCGCTGGTTGTTGTTCTTATTCGGCTAATGTGAAATCTTTCATATTAGTGATCGTCACTTTCTCACAGGTTATAAGCCCAGTCATCGTACTTGAAGAGGCTGCCATTGTGATGTTTGAGCAAAATTGTGCTGCAGAAACTTGCCACATAACCGTCATTCAATTTTAAATTCTCTTTGTTTGATCCTGATATAAACGGTATTCTCAAGCGGTATGTCTAGTTCGTTCCTGTTCATTTTCATGTAATTTTTGGCTGTCTGCCTGTGATATTTTTTCGTCGCTGATTTTTGCTGTTTGCTGTGCGACTGTTAACGAAAATGGAACGTGAAATGAAATTGATGCTGGAACCGTTCAACGGAGATAATGGGCGTACTTGGCGATACCGGATGGATCTGCTGCTTCGAAAAGAAGGTTTATATAGTGTTGTACATAATTCTGTTCCGTCGGGTAGGAATCGTATCGAAGAATGGGAAAAGCTGAATTCGAAGGCGATGTTTTACATTGCTAATAATGTTGCTAACAACTTTATCGAGGCGATCCAGACTTACGATATGGCAAAAACGATGTTTCAGGCAATTGTGCAGCTTGCTGGAAGGGACAACGACATGACGATGATTGAGCTGAGATCTAAGATGTACTCGATGCGATTCAAGCCTGGTGATAAGCTGAAGGATTACTTGATGGAATTTCGGTCTGTTACTCGACGTTTGGCTGAAATGGGTGAGACAACGTCTGTAAAACAATGTATTTTAACTATGATGAGATCGTTGCCAAGTGATTTCCGTCTGCTGAAAATAATGATGCAGGATGCTGACAATCTATCGTGGGAAGTTGCGATTGGAAAGGTTATTAATTTCCAACGTGAACTGGACCTCGAAAAGATGACAAGAAGCTTGCCTTCCACTCCTGATGCATCAAATCCAAAACCTTCATCAGGAAGTGTTCCTGGTGAATAGAATGCTTTTTTCGGTTCGAATTATAATTCACGTGGACGATATCACAATAAATTTAGGGGTAGATCGAATTACCGTAATTTTAGAAATCATGGTGGTTTTAGGAATAGTAATGTTAATGATCAGCGTAATCGTAGTCAGTCAAATAATAATAAAGACAACAATTCTAGTAATAATAATTATTCAGGTTTGTCTAGTAATCAGAATTTGAATCAAAATTATAATAATAATATTCGATGTCATTTCTGTAATAAGCAGGGACACAAACAAAGGGAATAATAACAGGAATAATAATAATAATAATAGTAATAATAATGGAAATAGTAATTCACAGTCATATAATGTTTTTAATAATAATAATAATGAATGTTCTGAGATCGATTTGACTTTCTTGGTACCTGATCAGTTTCTGCACCACCACAGATTGTTTTTGTGTTAGATTCAGGATGTACTTCACATATTGTGAATGATATTTCATTATTTGCTGAATATATTATGTTGACAAAACCTCAGTCGATAATGGTTGCCAAAAAGGGCGTTGAACTTGTTGTTTCAGCTGTTGGTACTGTGAAATTAAAAACTGAAAATGGAATTAATATCACATTAAAGAATGTTAGATTTGCTAAGGACCTTCCGACCAATCTTCTCTCAGTCAAATGTATGGCAAGAGCTGGATGTAGGTCTGTATTTGAGGAAGAGTCTGTTAATGTAATAAGTAACAAAACTAATAACATAATTATAACCGGGAAAAGTAATTTAACAAATTTATATACAATAACTTTTTATAATAACGTAACGGAATCATGTAATTTGACACAAAATAAAAATAAAAATCCTTTAGAGTTATGGCATAAGCGACTTGCACATTTGAATAATAATGATGTCAAGCTGTTGTCTAATAAAGGTCGTATTCCTAATATGTCTGATAATTGAGAAATATTTTGTGAACCCTGTATTATGGGGAAACAACATAAAAAACCTTTCGACAGACATGAACAAAAAACAAAAAGTCCGTTGGAATTAGTCCATACTGATGTCTGTGGTATAATAAATCCAGTGTCGTATAATGACAAGAAATATTTTTTAACATTCGTTGATGATTATTCGAATTTTTGTTTTGTATATCTGCTGAACAACAAAACTGAGGTATTGTCAAAATTTGTTGAATATCACGAATTGGTTTCTAATAAATTTAATACAAATGTAAAGAGATTACGGTGTGATCGTGGTACCAAATATATAAATTCACAGTTTAAAGCATATTGTGTTGAGAAAGGAATTTCCATAGAACCCACTGTTGGTGGATGTCCTCAGCAAAACGGTAAAGCTGAACGAATGAATCGTACTCTTGGAGAGAGGGCCAGAACTCTCATATATGAAAGCAGCCTGGATAAAATTTACTGGAGTGAGGCTTTATTGTGTGCTGCTTACATTTTAAATCGGTGTCCAACCAATAAAAGTTACATTCCTTATGAAAGATGGCACCGTGAGAAGTATGATTATAAAAAGTTGAGGGTTTTTGGCTGCGATGCTTATATGTTGGATTTCGCTCACAGTTCGGATAAATTTGAGAAAAAGAGTAATAAATTGAAGTTTGTGGGATATTCGCCAGCAGGTTACAAGTTACTGGACGTGACTAAACGTAAAATCCATCTCTCCAGAGATGTTGAGTTCAATGAAGAGTCTATAGGTAAATCAAAATATGATGACTCTGACCCTATAATAAAGGAAGTTGACGAAACGAATGTTGATAGTATTGAAGTGGATGGAGAAATTAATAATATACTAGATTTTGGTGATGTTATAGATTCTTGCTTTTTCATAGCTAATGCTGTTGAAAGTGATTGCCCGTTGACGTTTGAGGAGGCGTTGAGGTCCTCTGAGTCTGATCGCTGGAAGAAAGCGATTCAAGATGAAGTTGATGCTTTGACTTCCAATGAAACTTGGAATGTAGTCAAATGTCCAACGGATGATCCAACAATCACGTGTAGATGGCTGTTTACTAAAAAGACTGATTCTGCTGGTAATGTTTTGTACAAGGCCAGGTTAGTGGCTCGCGGATTTCAGCAACAAAAAGGTTTTAATTTCACCGAAGTCTATGCTCCAGTTGCCAAACTGTCAACAGTTCGTGCGTTACTTGCCTTGAGTAATAAATTTAAATATTTTATTCATCAAATTGATATTTGTAGTGCCTTTTTAAATGGTAAAATTAAAGACAAAGTTTTCTTAGAAATTCCAGAAGGCATTGAACGTAATTTAGATAAAAATAGAAATGTTTTATTACTAAACCGATCCATATATGGATTAAAACAATCACCTAAGGTGTGGAATACTATGTTCCATGAATTTTTGGTTTCATTAGATTTTAAACCAGGCATAGCTGATGACTGTTTATATATTCATAAACAAGGAAATTCTATAGTTTATTTACTAACTTACATTGACGATGTTATCATCAGCTCCAATAATAATGATTTAATAATAGACAATAAAAATAAAATTAGCAAAAAATTTAGGTGTAAAGACTTGGGAATGATTAATAAATATTTAGGTTTAAACATAAATTATGATCGTGAGAATGGACTTTTGGAAATAAATCAAAAATCTTTAATTGAGTCTGTTGCCAAACGTTTTAGTGTTTTGGATTATATCCCCACACATTCTCCGATTGAAGCCAAACTACAATTGCATCGTGATTTAAATGGAATAGATCGTAATTTGAATAATCAATATCAGCAATTGTTGTGTTGTCTTATGTATCTTATGTTGGGTTCTCGTCCAGATATCTGCTTTGCGATATCCTACTTCAGTCAATTTCAAAGCACAGCCACACACGAACATTATAAATATTTAATACGAGTTTTAAAATACTTAATAACTACTTCACAATTAAATTTGACTTATAATAGGGATAATAATAATAAATATATAATAGAAATCTACTCTGACGCTGATTGGGCAAATTGCGTCTCTACTCGCAAATCAATTTCTGGTTATTGTGTAAAAGTATTTGGATCTGTGGTTTCCTGGTCTAGTAGGAAGCAACCCACTGTTGCTCTCTCCAGTACTGAGAGTGAGCTTATTGCCTTGTGCGAAGCAACATCCGAAGGACTGTGGATGCAAAATTTAATTAATGACTTTCGGTTTGACGACTCTAAAAGATCCGTGATTTACGAGGACAATCAGAGCTGCCTGGGACTCATAAAGTCAGGTAGATGGAATTCCAAACGATCGAAACACATATACACTAAGTATAGATTCATATATTCACACGTTTACAAATCATTTATTTATATGTATATTCCAACGTCCCAACAATTGGGTGACTTGTTTACTAAAGGTCTGCCAAAGCCTGCATTTGTCAATTTTTGTAATGACCTAAATTTAATATAGCTGTTTGTGATTTATATGTTTACCATTTATATGTGTTCTGACAGTCATATTTTTACCATTTTATATATTTTATATTTTTATGCGGACTGTGATAATTATCATACAAGATTACACGAATACTTTAATATTTTAATACGTTTATAATTATTAAGCTTCACCACGATATATATTAGTTGTTATTTCATTGGACTTTGTTTTGTCCAAATCATATATTCACGATATGTTTTTGTTCATATATGATTTGAGGAGGCGTGTGAGAATATGCTCCTCATGACCTCGCTCATAGTCGATATATTTAGTCGTAATGTGGTCGCTGCCTGTGACGTCATCCGCTATAGCTGATTGTATGTTCGTATTTCAACTGTTAGTTAGTTGATCTCCAAATGTTGTTACGTGAACATAAAATAAAATGAGATCTTTAAACTGAATCTTTTACTTATTGTGTTGACTTCAAAATTAGTGTTTCTTCAATGGTGTTCGTTTAATATCATCGCTGGTTGTTGTTCTTATTCGGCTAATGTGAAATCTTTCATATTAGTGATCGTCACTTTCTCACAAAATCACAGATTACAAATAATACTAAAAACAGTGTTACCACAACAAATGATATGTGAGAATAATAGGCTAACGAATAATATAATTTGCTATCATTCTCACAGATGCAATCGACAATAAATAAAAAATTGATATGGCATAGTGGTCTTGGCCACTTATCAGGAAAAAATCTTAGAATTCTTTGTAAGATCTCAAGAGGAATTCCTACTGGAATTAACTTTTGTGATGACGAGTTCCGGCTGTGTGAGACTTGTATGAAGGCCAATTCTAGGCGTCTCAGTCATAATGAAACTCGCACACTACCACATAGGAAGCTTGAGATAGTCTCATCGGATACTATGGGCCCGTTTTCACCAGGTATTTTTGGTGAAAAATATGTGTTGATCTTTGTAGATCATATGACCAAATATATGTTTGTCATCCCCATTGAGAAAAAAATCGATAGTATTCCATGAATTCAAAAAATTATATCTAAAATTAAAATCAAAGTTTCCGGACTGTCAAATTGCAACTTTGCATTGTGAAAATGCCCGTGAATACAGATGAAAACATTTTGTGATGAAAACGGTGTGATGTTGGACCAGGTTGTGCTATATTCGCCTGAACTAAATGCCACTGCTGAAAGGCAGAATCAAACTATCATGTCCCGTGTCAGAGCGATGCTTTTTGACGCTAATTTAGACTTTAGTTTCTGGTCTCTTACTGTTGTTGCAGCTGTTTACACAATAAATAGAAGCCCAACTAGGCCAAATAAAGATAATTTAACTCCATTTGAATTGTTTTATGGTCATAAATCGGACATTTCAAATCTGAAAGTCTTTGGAGCAATTGCTCATCGACACATTCCAATTGAAATAAGACAACAGCAAGCAACAAAGAATAAAAGAAAATTAATTAGAAGCGAACATCCGAAATTGACACAACAATCCAAAAAGGGCATTTTTGTTGGTTATACAACGACAGGCTATTGCATTAGGGATCCTATTAATAATAAATCTCATATCACATGCGATGTTAGATTCGATAAGACTAAAAACATAATAGAATTAAATAAAGATAATAACAATAAAATAGATAATCTGGTCATTGAATATGAAAACAACCCTGAAGAAACTCCAGTTTTATTAAATATAATTAACACGAGGAGTAGCCAATACATTGAGGACTGCATCCCTCAGACTTTTGAGGAAGTCGACATTAATCCTTTTTATGACCAATGGCTTTCTTCCATACAGGATGAATTGAAATCCTTAGCTGAAATGGGTGTCTGGGAAATTGTCCCAAAACCAAAAAATTTCAGATATGTCGACACCAAATGGTGTTTTACGACGAAACCCAATAATTCGGGTATTCATATACCGAAGGCTAAACTGGTAGCCAGAGGTTTTAAGGATCTGACAAATATTGGTTAATTCGTTGGATTTAATCCACTGCCAATAAATATAATTTAAATTTACTCCAGTTTGATAAAAAAACTGCATTCCTAAACTCACAAATAGAATATCCATTATATATTACTTCACCCAAGGTTTGCCAACTAGGCGAAAACCAATGTTTAAGATTAATAAAATCAATCTACGGACTTAAAATGTCCTCTAAGAGTTGGTATGATTTATTGAACTCGAGGGTAGTTCAAGCTGGTTTCACCCAGTCAAAAATCGATCGTTGCTTATATATAAAGCAAGATAGCACAGGCGCTATGGCCTTCCTAATTGTCTATGTAGATGACATGCTACTTGCTAGCAACAATGACAAATGGACCAACAACTTAATATCAGTTTTTGAAACATACTTCACAGTTAAATAGAACATGACCCAAAATTTTTTGTTGGTTTTGAAATTAACTGTGACATTATACACAAAACCATAAAATTAACACAATTTAGATATATAGATAAAATACTTCAGAAATTTAAAATTACTGAAGCTAAACCCATATCCACACCTATGGAGACGGGATTGAAAATAAATAAACCCAAAAATGGCACGGATGATACCGAATATAGAGCGACGATTGGAAACCTGCTATATGTTGTGAGACTGACGAGACCAGACATCTCATTCTCAGTTAATTATTTCTCTCGGTTTCAATCTGCTTCGACTCCCGAAATTAAAAACTACGTTCGGAGAATTATCAGGTACTTAAAGTCCACTCGGGACTATGCTTTGGTATTTCATTCGGACAAAACACAAATAAAAGCTTTCATCGACGCATCATATGCCCCTGATGTCGAAGATGCACCCATAGATATAAATAATTTGGAGAGAGGGCACTCCATTTCCAGTTACATGATTTTTGTTTGCGGTGACTTACTGAACTGGGCCGTTCATTGGCAAAGGACAGTTGCAGACTCGTCAACTGCAGCTGAACTTATTGCATTGCATGATGCACTTGATGATATCACTGTGATCTGGAGATTAGTGGAGAGCATTTTTTCTGTAACCAAACCCATGCAGGTGTTTGAGGATAATATCTCAGCATCACGGATTGCATCAGGGGGCAGCCAGAAGCGATCCAGGTCTCTTGTGATTAAGTGTTATGCCTTGTGGGAGGCTTTTCAACAAAACATCATTACATTCAATGATATTCGTACATCCGACCAATTGGCAGACGTTCTTACGAAAGCCCTTGATTGGAAAACGTGTGAAATTTTAATTTCTGAGATACTCCGTATAAGTCAACTTTTTGGATAATTTTTTTTATTTTAACCCTTCAAAATTTCTGATGGTTTGGTATTGAACTGTGGATGGATGCCAGTTTCTAACATCTGTCGTAAACCGTGCGGTTCAAAATGTCATTACACACAATTATTTTTAAGTTTCATTAGGTTCCCCGTAGCTGCTCTGCCTCTCTTATTGGTATCCAGTATCCCTTTATATTTCCATTGATTTCAACAATAGTCTATATCCTTATACTCAATCCTCTTCCCACACAAATATTAATAATATACATATTTTTTAATTTTAAGATGATTATATTTAGATTCTCTCCGACCATATCACGGTAAGAATACCGATATTGATGGATAACCAACTTTATGATATATTATATATATATATTTTTTTCAAATAAATAAATACCCATACCATAATAAATTGAAATTACCTATGTGTACACGTTACTAATCTACCTCACAATTGATATTTTATTTTTATATATTTATACGTGAACTGTTTGTATTGACGATCATTGTATATGTAATTGTGACTTACTAATAACATCTTGTTATATAACACTATATGTTTCATTCTTTATTTTTTTGTAATTCACCTATATGTTTACCACATTTTAATTTTTTTTATATATAAAATAAACACATTCGGTGGTGTGGAATTGCAGGTGGGGGGGGGCGTTGGGATTTGATTCCCACACAACCTCACAATATAACTTTATGTACTCACAACGTTACCTAAATTGTAAGAGAATATTTAATATAATTTTGTGCGTCACCATGTGGCAACACTGATTCCCGGTTGAAGAATAATCTGTTAAATCAAACTTCTAGACTTCTGCTAACTTTTGTACCTTATCAATATACTCTTGTGACAGTTCATCTTTGTTTCTTGCATATTTTAATTTGATCCTTAAATTATTTCCAACACTATTTTGTACCTAAAAACGTGGGAACATTGTATTTCTCATGAAAGTTCTCATGTAAAAATAAAATGTTACCACACTCTTAAATAAAAAATTGTGCTAAAAGTCATTTTTAAGTGAAGTTAAGTGAAATGAGGATAAAGGTACATCTCCAGGAGGCAAGTTTTCTAGCAGCTAGTTTGCTATATTTGCTAGAGAAATTATCACTCATATTTACATGTCACAATAATTTAGCGCTATTTTGCTAGCTGCTAGCAAAAACTAGTGGATAGAAAAAAAAGTGTTTACACAATGATAGCGTTTTCCACTGTGTTAATATAATTGTTATCAATTATCAAAGATAAATAAAAATTGTTGAACCATTCTAATAATAATTTTATTTCAACTACAGCAAAAATAAAATTATTGATAACAACAAAATTACAAAACTGATATTATAGGATCAACACATTTATACATTTCATGATATCATTCTTCTATCTAGTATCTACTACTACTAGCCAACTATCCATTCAGTTTGGATAGCTGGCTAGTTGCAAGTTTTTACTATCCCCTTAGTTTACACAAGGCAATAAATTTCTTGCAGGCTAGTGAAATTCTAGCTGCAACTTTTGACTAGCAGTGGTTTTTACATGAGAAAAATAACTTGCAGCTAGAAATTTTCAACTAGCCGCTGGAAAACTTGCCTCCTGGAGACGTACCTTAAAGTGACGTTTGTGAGTATGGGCCATACTTGCGTATAAAAGAAGTCATTTCATTCCTAGAAAGCGCTATCTATGTTTGAAAGGAACTACGTATAGAAAATGTATACCAATCATCTCTCCATATGAAATATATATACTCAAAGATTCGTGTTCATTCGTGTATGCGTGTGATTCCGAACTTCGAAACTTCGGTGTTCGGATTCGGATTTCGATGTCTTGAAGTTGTAACCAGGTTTCGTAGCGGAAGGCGCGGGTTGAAATTGACGAATGAATGGTTCTGGAATGGAAAGCGATTCCTTTCTTCGTTCGTATTCGTTAAATCGTTTTCTCTTGTTTTCGTTTTCAAGTTCAATCGGAAATCGGAATTGAGTTGGACCGAAGCGGATTGCGGAGCGCCGAAGCATGTGGACTTGTTGAAGTACAGTATAACTGTTGCATTCTTTTTTAAAGGAGTAATTTTTTTACATTCGGTTATTGAATGGCTGTTGATTGGCTTGGCCATTAAATTGGAAGTAAATCAATAAATGAATGTTCTATTTCTATGCAACCGTGTGGCGCGTCCCGTGATCATAATTGAAGTATTTATTATTGAGTGAAACAAAACGATATGCCGCTATGCGTGTTGATTGTTGAAAAGTAAAACATAAATTTGCGGACAGCGGTAAACGATCATGAGCGGAATTTCTATCGAGAATAATTTTCCAATCCTACTAGAATCAACAGTTTCAATCACGCCGTGCTTTAGGATTGTTATGGCTTGGTTTCATGTGGAAACCTAGTTAAACTGCTGGACGGTTGAACCATGTCTTTGCAAACTTCGAAGAATGCAGTGTGAGATCAGAGGAATGGCTGATGCTAATCCTCGTGTTAGTGACACGTTGCCGAGGAGAGGTCGCGTCAATGAAGGTAATTTATGTTGTGAAACTAATTAACCATTAATTACGGTGTCGTATCATCTGTAAGAATTGCTTTGCTTTTTGAAAATCTGTTGCTTCCCAAATAGAAAAGAAAAAATGAACGATATTATGTCGTCCAGTTTTGTTTTTCATCTTTCGTCTTGACAAAGCATTTTTTGCGCTAAAGTCTGTGCGAATCATTCGTGCGTGTAGCTCGCAGCGTATTCACTGTTTATTATTCAACATTTTTATTGCCATACCCTGTGTTATGTATTGCATGTTCGTTACGTATCGTTAACAAAACATGTTTGGTTACGCAGTTTTTTAACAGTATTTTCCCACGACCGATGGGTTAAAATTACTGATTTTTATTTTTCTATAGGGGAAAGTGTAAACAAGATGAGTTTTTTCCGTATTCATTGTACGCGCCCATCGAAGAGGAACAGATTTTTACGGACAGCCTATTTAAATGGTGCAACATGTATACATTTTTTTCCTTTTCATATCATTCCCCCATTGTTATTCTCCATTTTTTTTTCCAAAACTAACTTTTTTTTACCTAAGTAATGTTACTATCGTTGTTATTCGTAGTAATAGTGACGGTGATAGTACAGTAGTACTTAGTAGTAGCAGTAGTAGTAATAATTTCAAATCTAAGGACACCTGTTGTGTGATCTCGACTCAGTCATGTGTTGCACCTGCCAGACATCCGCTTAGGTCGGAACCTCCCACTTCATCATTATGTTCACATCTGCGGTCGACAAGTGGAGCTTATTCTCGCGTTAATGACTACGTACGTTTCCTTTAGTGCATTTAAAATTGGCCACCGGGTTTTTAATTTTAGAAATTAGTAGCGCCTGGCTTTATTATTTTGTCCGTGTAGGCTTTTACATAAGTCGGAGGGATTTAGTATGGGTTTACCATTGCTCCTTATGTGAGAGTAAAATCTCCAAGAATAGCTTTTAGGGCTCCATTGTGAAACTTGCATAAATTTACCCGTTTTAAAGCTTTAGAAGGTTTTGATAAGAATTACTTAATCGAAGTTCTTTCAGAAGTCAGTCAAGTTCCCGAACTCGTAGTTGTTATCCACACATTCTTGAAATTATTTTAAAGAAACAATATATTAAGCTATTCTTCAGTGGTTATTTGGTAGTCGGTCGTTTTTTGTTTTCCTGTTTTCTTTGTTCGAAATACTCGCAGTTGAATCAGTTGAAAATAGTTACAAATCTTCGGTATTCATCCTCCACTCTACTTTTTGTTCTTAATTTTTGCCAGAACTTTCGTAAGAGTAATTTTTAATTTAAATTCGTCACAAGAGATAGCTGGTCAGCTTAGGCGCAGGAGACATTCTCTTAAAATCTGTATTAGCAAATCTATCGTCAGCATACCTTAATTTACCTTGATGCTGTTGCTACCACTTTAATTTGGTTCTTGGTTACTCAGATGTGATGTTTTGTATATACTGTCCGCAACAATTTGTGAGCTGCTTTTTTGCTGAACTTGGCCCTCAGTTAAATGTTCACTTATCACAGTTATTTTATATTTTTTATTCAAACGCCCATACGTACTCTATAGGTTGAATTTTCGTTATATTAGATTGAAGTGCTCTGGCGTTTTACTTTAATGCTTTTTTTTCCATCTTATTAATGTATTTTCAACTTTTGCATTCAGTGCAATGGCGGGATCCAGGGGCGGGACCTGTGGAAAAGCGCCGGTCATACATCACGAATATATGTGTAGGTTACTCAAATTCTTCTGTATACTATATATACATTTTACTTTTTGCTCATTTTGGCACTTTTTGGGAGTTTGTAGAGCCTCCGCTGTTTGACAAATGACAGTGAGACTTGAGGTAGTTTTAGAAGCTTTCATTGGCTACACATTCGTGTTGAAATTTTAAAAATTCATCTGCTAGTTTAAGAGGGAGGGGTTCTCAAAGTGTTATAAATCCACCATCTTGTCATCACGATAACTCCCGTAAATTTGAAGATTTTGGCTTGAAATTTTTATGGCAGTTTGAGACTTATAGGGACTGTTTTGGTATTGAATTTGACCTAAATCGGTTAAATTGTTTTCGAATGACAGCCATTACAAAATTTGACACTTTTGGAAAGTACACACCACAATTGATGCGTGGCAGAGATATTAAATTGATGTATTTCTTCTACTTTGTCTCCTATATTAGTCCTGTTATTTGGTTCAACTTAACTTGAGTAAACTTCAGATTTTATTCTATCTTTGATAGCTGCAAGACTATTATCCTTTTCTGTAGCTTTTCTGATGATTTGGATGTGTTTAATTTTCAGAAACAATCTTTGTTTCCTCAAGTGATACAATGTTGTCGTGAGTTATGATTACCTCTTTATAAACCACAAGGTGTGAAAGTTTAAACATGATTAAATTTTAATGTAGGCAGTATGTTCAAATAACTTGTGCATGTCACGCTTGGTTATATCGGTATAATTATATATTTTGTATATTTTTCCTTTATCTTATTTACAATTGGTGAATCTTGTGAGATCTTGGACCCACCTGAACATTTTTGAATTACAGACGGTGCCGTTAGTAATATTCTGTTTGTTAGCATAATTTACCTGGCCAGTAAATTATTAATTTTATTTGTATTCAAGACAAAATGAAGGCAAATATTCTATCAAGAATGTAATACATTCCTGGATTGATTATTGTAAACATCTCTATCTATGATTCCCCCTAACAATGTCTTTCCACTGCTTACCTTTTTTAGAGGCAAGCATGTTTTGGTTTACATAGCCATGTCTCAGTACGTTTTTAATTGGCAACTGGTGAAAATCACTTTGGTTAGGAAATGTCTAAGTTTGTAGAAAATATAAATTGTTTAATATAAACTCAGTGAATTGTAATAAGAGTTTATGAAATAGTTGCCTGAATTGCAGAAATCACATACCTGATTTGGTTTTGGTAACATCAGTGGGTTAATGGATCCTTAATGTTTTGGGGAACCACATGTTGGCAAATTTGATCAAAGTCGGATGCAAATAAAATGGATTCAAATATCAATGAAGAGTGTAATTATTTGTTTAAATACATTTTAAGTAAGTTTACTCTTTCTATGTGTGAATAGTGTCAAATGAGATGACTTAGATTTTGATATACTACACACACCAAAAGTCTGGCCATTAGATGGTGGTAAGTAGGTTAGGCTAAGGGTGCGTATACATTTGCGAGCAAAATGCTTGCGAATCGTTCGTTAGATGCTCGAGAACCGCTCGATAAAATATTATTTCAGTGAACAGTTCGCGAGTATCTAGCGAACCAGGGAAAAGAGACGAACTAACTGCGAACCATCCGCAGTTATCGCAAACCTATAGAATGGAAACCGCAAACACAAAAATGAATAAACTGCACACAAACGCCGTCCCAACTGAACTGCGAACATCCTTTGTGTTCGTCGAAAAAACCGACTTCTGGCGGTTCACAACGAGCGACGAACGAATGGTTCGCAAGCAGTTCGTGCGACGCAAAAACGTCGTATCAATTACGCGAACATGGTGCTTGCAAGTGGTTCGCGAACAGTTCGCAAGCATTTTGCTCGCAAATGTATACGCACCCTTAGAGCCTTGTGGGCTGTTGTTAGAACATGGATCTACTCTCTTGCTTTTCTCTATGATATATGATGTTTATTGTTACTGTGAATTATCGGTCATATACTTTACAGACCTTTACAATAGCATCCAAATTATAATTTCCCGAGTATATGTTGGCTACCCGTGTTTTCAGATGCCACAATTTTATCAAAATTGTCCCACCAGATCGTTGAGGAGCTGCTTGCTCTGGTGAAGCAACTATACAGCATCTCTGTTGCACTTGTTTTGATTTACAAATAAAAGGCCCAAGTTTGTTTGAATTTTTCAATCAATTCATTTCCATGTGAAATTAATATGCTCAATTCCATTTGACAAATTGCGAATATTGAAAAATAAATTTTTCAACAGGTAGTACAATTCTGTCCCTAGATTTAAAATTATATATGTTTCCGCTTTGATTTCTGATTCTTTTAACCTAACTGCGTCTTTATTTTGATTCCAGATAAGGCTTCGATGGCATTTTTTGATTACCATTTTTTTTGTTTGGTCAAAAATATTGGCTTGACCAGATTCAGTCTTGATCTAACTATTCAATAATTCCTTTAAGAGAGCGATCAATGAATCCGTTATAATGAAAGAGCAAAGTTATTGCGGAAGTAATTCACTGGGCTAGGTATTTTATCCTCTATCCTTTCCAACGAACTTTCTCGAATGTTAATATTAGGTAGTGGTGAAACGTTTGCAGCCATGACCTTAAAACTTCATCTACAACTTCTTTGTCTCTCACATATTGATTGAAACGGTATATTTCTGATTTCCATCTATGCTGGTATCACCGTTGCATTGCTCGGAATATCTGCTATCTTTGTCGTAATTGTGACGTTTGCGTTTGGTAACCGTCAATACGGAGTAATATACTATTTGAATATTATCGAAAGCTAGACGTTGCATGAATCTTCTTGACTGGATCGAGTCTGGTATTCCAATTAGTTTTATTAACATGCAACAAAAACGAAAAAGGAGAGAAAACAAACTAACTGCTGGATTGAAAGAGAGAAAGATGAAAGTACAGTTGTATGAAACCAAATGGAATGAAGTTTTTTCGCTTTCGTAAAAGACGTGTTTAAAAAAAAATTGAAAAAAAAGTATAAAAAGAGCCTCATTTTTTCTCAAGTACTTTCTCTCCCACGCTTTGTGGTTTTTATGTCGTTTAATTTTTGAAAAACAAGGAACGTATACATATAGTCATCAACACATTTTCTATGTGAAGAGAAAATTCACGCTTGATTTTTGCGATGTACAAGTATTCTTAATCTTAAAATAATAAACTATGCTTCGTCTTATAAGTTGTATTCAATTTTGCGGTTTTACATTATTGTATTATCACTTTAAGGTGGTATAATCTGTACCTAGTAATTCTTTGATATAGGTGTTTGTTTTTAAATTAGTTTATAATTTTAACCTTGCAGTAAAATGCCCTAGTTTGAAAAATAATTCACGTATTTTGTCTGGTAGTCGTGCGTGATTAAAGTTTATGAAAATCATTTTTTTCCCTCCGTTATCGCAAAACTTGGGTTGTTTGAAAAAAAGTAAATGGTATTTTATCCTTTTCCAATTGTTGAAATTTGAAAACTTGAATCAAGTTTTTTAGAAAATATTCTAGAATCAAAATTAAAATAATTAGAACTTAAAAGTCTGGTGAAACACAAGTTTGTACATCAGTGCTACGATAAAACGGATTTACATTGAATTTTTGACGAATTTAGGTTAATTGACGTGTTGAACGACCTTTGGTATCTTAAAGAGTTTTATGCGGCTGAAATTGTCTGAAGTTTCAAGAAACGTCATTATTAATTCAGATTCATCAAGAAATAAGACGAATTTGCAGAATTGGCTCCAATTTGGGCGTAGGTTCTCCGTTACCAAATATTTATTGTTTATTTTCCCACTCCACGTTTATTGAATCGTTTTTTGAATGGTTGAGCCCGTTCTCATATCACCATGTTCAACGCATTGTTTGAAAAGTGCGGAGTTCCGATTTAATGTTCATTTTCATGTGTTTAATTTGAGAATGCTGGAAAAGTATTTCATTTCAAATCGAGTGTACTCGGAGAAAATCTTATATTCGTTAATATTTTTTGTTTCAACTCGTACATTCTATTTCCATTATAAGGATATTCGTGTGAAATTGGATTAAATATTTTTTAGTTCGAAGATGAACGAGTTTTTATTGACCAAACACTGGGGGCTTAATTATTTTCGAATTTTCAAAATAAACCAAGGTCCTAAGTCAGAAACTACAATTAAAAACCTTGGTAATTATTATAATTTGCTTTTTATTATTGTCTGAACTGAAATAAACATATTTTTAACGAATGCAGTTTGAACATCTCTGTTTTTGATATTTTACTTATGCATGCAAAACCTTCGTCCAGCAGTTCTATTGGTTTCATCTAGTTTCATCTTTCTGGCACTCGAAGTCTTTTTTTTTCTTTTTATTCACTTTCATTCTACTCACTCAATTTGTTGAAGTACACCGGATGACCAACTTCAGCGCTGCTTTCACGTGTTGCGAGACACGCACACATACACTTATATCCTTTTTGATCAGTTGTTTTTCAATTTTTGTTTGTTTCTGTCTCGGAAAAAAAAGTGAGAAATTTTATTTTCTCTTTCGCCTTTATTTTCTTCTTCAAATAATAAAAGCGTATTTTTTAAAAACTCGATTTTAACCTAACTTATTATTATTCTTTTTCTACTCACTCTTGAAGAAAATCATTGGCTTCGAGAAGCGTTTCTCCCATTAATTCTGAGCGGTTCTGAAAAGGCTCCTATTTTTGAAGCAATGTTTAATGTAATTAAATCTTGAAAATTAATTACAGTCATTTGAAAATATCCTTGAATTTAAATTATGGTCGCGTCAGGATTTCTTTTTCTTTTTTTTCCTTGTATAAAGTCAAGCAAATTATGTTCTCATAAATTTTTACAGAAACTACCTGGAATGACTACATCAAGACATCAAGTGCTACGTCAACATGTCCGTGGGATACGAGTGAATTTTAATTCCTGTATCTTAACGATACTCCGCCTTGGAAGTGACATTTTTGTTTAACCGTCCCAATTACGTATGCATATCATCGACTAACATTTCCCACAACTGCATTTTTTACGTCATTCTGCCTACCCCACCAATTTATTAACAATCTGATCACAGAAACTTTACTTAGATTTCTGGCAGATATAGAATCATGTTGGCTGAGTTCAAAACCGACTAATACGTGTTTGGCCTATCAAAATGTTCTTTTGTGAAAGGAGAAGATGATTCGAGATGGGTCAATAATCCAAGGACAGCACGTAAAAAATGAATTATAGAATACGAGTCTTAACATTGTGGGGAGTCTTTACAAACTCATTTTTAAAAATAATTCCATTGAACCAAAAGGGTGATTCGTTTGGTTGGGTTCTGGTGCGTTACCTCAAAGCCTTTATGCGTTTGAACAGTATTATTCATACTAAAGATCGATTGGCCAGCTAAAGCTTGATTGATTCCTCCTTCTCACCCTTGAAACACATAGACAAACAATTATTCTTTATGCATTTGAATATTGAATTTTGAAAGTTTCGGTTTGTTGCATTCGCGGACGTTTCTTGAGAGGAATCTTGGCTGCTAATTATTCGTCAATCTCATGAGGAAAAATCAGGATTGAAAGATTGATGTAATCATTTATCTTGACGGTTGTACCAATTATTACCTGGTGTCAAATTTGTATTTTCTCAGTTTTCTTTGGATACGCTTTTTATTTAGGAATAGGCAACTCTACGGTGTAAGGATGTATTATTTCTACACTATAGTCGACTTGTTTTGAAATAAGAATTTTCCAGTAACAGATCAAGATGAAACTGGACGAAAAAGCTCGACTCTGAATGAATACCTGCTTGTTTTGAACCGGGATTTTACTACGGTGGGGCGCCAAGTTCTCGATTCACTAGGTTTAATACATTTCGGTTAAAGTGCAGAAAAAGTAATTAGTTTGTTCATGGTCTCCGTTTCGCTTTATATTCTATGAATAATGATTTTGACATAGAACACGTCTTTTTTGGTCGTATTATTTACCAGTGATTTCAGTAATCCCCACGGAATGAAAATTTTATGTTTATATCTATAGTTGCTAATTACATTAACAAATGAGATGTTCAAAATTCTTATTTTCACTTTTTAGATTTTGACTCTCAAATTATGGTGTTAGTTACAAATAATCAGGGGTGCTTTCAGGGTACGTTTATGAGGAGCAATCCTCGATTGAATTTATTTTTTTTTTAGGGGGAAAAAAGGGAAGAAATGGAAAATTATTCAATTTGAGAACTTGTAATTGCTTCCAAAAATACAAATTTAATAAGAGTACTGAATAAGTTGTCTGGCCTGATGAGAAAATAGCTGGGGGCGTATCCATTGGGGATGATTTTGAAAGTAAACCATCATAATTCCAAAAAAAAAGACCATTATAATAAATGTTCTAGAACACAAAAAACGCCAAAAAAGTTTTTAGATCACACCTTTCGCGAAACTGTCTTCTCAAATTATAAAATTCCTCCCACAGATAAATTTTAAATATGGCACTGAAGCTAGTTCATAATGGTTGGTTCCTTTCTTGGCTGGGATTGCAATGGTTAGACTGCACCAATATTAGCATGAAGAAGGAAAGTCACAATTTTTAATTGATAATTTTGAATATTATATTTCTGATTATTTGTTAGCTGTATAGTTATTTTGTATGAATGAGTGCATGCAAAAAGTCCAAAAGTTCATTTTTAAATTGAAAAAATTTTTTTAGGTCATCTTTTTTGAAAAAAGAGAAAAATTCTCAGTTTGTTAGAGCGATCAGAGCATCCCTGCAAATACTGATCAACCTTTGTATGTGTCATTGAAAAAAATTATTGGTGCAGTGAGTTTGATAATAAGGTGTTTTCGTGGTCTGTGAGGATGTTTGAGTATATACGTTTGCGTTCCTTTCAATTTGCAACATTCTACATTCGATGCTTTGCTGTTGCTGTCAATCTGTTGGTTCCTGTTGGAAATCTTTTCAATTCTAATTCCGCTTTTTCCCTAGTATGTACTGCAATTTTGAATTTTGAGACACCACAACCTGCAAAGGCAAAGTAAAATGGTCCTTATGTGCACAGTATCAGAAATTGGTACTGCTTTGTGTGAAATTGTGTTAAATCTTTTATTTAGCACCCAGATATTTCAATAAATTTTTCTGTCGGTTTTTTAAGATGTAGAATTATTTTTGGATTACGAAATACCTCGTAATGTGTCTATCAAATTTGCTTTCGTTATAGTTTGTAACATGAAAAAGTTCTTGAAAACAGAATTTCATTAATATTTGTTGTATACCTATAAGTTGTAGATTCCTTAAATCGTCAATGTATGCTCAGTCTGTTTTTTGCTTGCCCCGCAAGAGACGTCAACCTGTTTTTTCTTCATTTTTTAATTGGCCATTAGTGATGACTCAGTGTCCCACCAAAAAAGTCCTTGTTTGGCGAAATGCCTCACTATTGCATAGGTATAGTATACTCCAGCGGATGAAATGTTCTGGAAGATGATTATATTGGTACTTTTTCAGCTAATAATTTTCTTTCCTGCACTGTTGTTCAGTTTTTGCATGTTTTGAAAGCTGAAGGAGGTTTCATGTGAATTATAGATGTTTGTAGTATCCTGTTAGAAGAATACAGATTTTAATGATAAATTTGAACTTAGTAGTTGCCTTTTAAATTCTGAAATAGGGCTGTGATGAGTCGCTTTGAATTTTAGTTTTTTAGTTCCAAGTACGTTTTGCTGTCCCCGAGTCATCTGTTTATTGTTCTGAATACTGCAACTATCAATTGTTGACCTTTGTGTCTGTAATTCATTATCTGCACTTTGGAAAAAAAAAATTGTTATTTTGTTTTTGCTTTCTTGAATATTTCATTCATTTCAGCGCCATTTTCGTGCTAAATCATGAGAATTTAATCCACCGTAACACAATTTGAACTTACATTTTGTTTTTGCCTGAAAAAATTGTTGAGATTTCGTCTGGCAATGGCGAATAATGAAACACGTGTAGAAAATTAAGATTCATCATAATGTGGTATGTGTGTTGAAGGGGCATGTGGTTGAGTGTTTATAGTGAAGTGAGAAATGGGAAATCGTAACGCTTAAAACAAGTACCAGGTTGGTAATGTTTTCTGAACGTACAATTTTTTAGTACTACGTCCTTGTGTTTCTCAGCATGTACCTCACGAAATTGGAATGAAATATTCATGATTTATGCGCTTTTGTTTGCCGTTTGGTACAAATAAGAGATTAGCGAAAATCTGTACGCTAGACCTTTATTTTAAATCCTTTGATTAGAAAAAGTTTCTTTTCTTCATACTTCTATTTTATTGTTAGTTTTTAGTTACAATTTTTCTACCGCTATAGTGCGAGTATGTAAATCTAATGAGTAATGTCTTCAATTGCGTCTTTGAGTATAAATAATTATATGGACTGAGATTAATATAGTGAGTGGTGTATTGCGGTTGAAGGCAACATAGTAAGTTATCATTGGAGGACTAAGTGATTCTTATCACAAGAAGTACGGCAACTTTATTGTATTTGAACTCAAAATTTTCAATTTTAGTTATAATTTTATTAAAGTCAATTTATTTCTGTTTGTTGGACATTTTCATGTAGGTATGAACAATGTCAAAAATTGTTGAATGATACGGATAATTTCACTACTTGAATCAATGATAGGTAAGTAAACTTATTGCAAATGTTTTTTTTCTTTAACTGCAACATTGTTCCGATTAGATCAAATTAAATAAATGTGGACTCCATGAATAATCCGTATAATGTCTCGATTGATCAAAAACTATATGCGTCATTTTTTGTTTGATTGGGTCTTTAATATTATAGTTTGAATGACAGGTGAGCTGGGCTGAATATCTTATATTCCACCATAACTTTACTCCAAATGTTCTTAATGAAATGAATGAGGGCTTATTCAATAATGCACAATATCCCCTGTATCATGGGCATATTTACACTACTCCAGCTCCATCAGATGTCATTATAGTTTTATTTGAATGAGGAAGGAATAGACATGGAAAGTGTATATCTTTTCATATTTTACCAGTTATTCTGGTCCAAGTGAACCAAATGAAGTGAATAAGGACTCACTCAATCAAGTGTAACATCCCAAGTATTTTAACATTTCATTCATCATCGTAGCTTTATTGGGTGGCGATATATTATGGTTTAATAAAAAGCAGGGAACCTTTCTCCAATGATACTTATTTCAATATCTTGCCTTCATTTTTTATCACTATGCTCTGTCCATATAGTTACGTATGGTCAAAGAGTTGCGTATCTGTTTGGCTGCCACTTTTCAATTAAAATATATCTACCGTGCATCAACCTCAGTAAGTGCGTATTTTCCAAGTCAGATTTTGTAGTGGCTGTTATTTGAAAATCAGTTGATTGATTTCGCTCAAATTCAATACCAAACCAGTTCTTGATAGTCTCCAAGTACCTTAAAAATTTCAAGCTAAAATCTTTTAATTTAAGGGAGTTAACGTGAGACAACATCGTGGGTTGTCCACATTTTGAGAACCTTTCCTTCCAAAACCAGTGGAGAAATTTCTGAAATTTTAACCCAAATGTATAGCCTATTAAAACTTCTAACAATATCCCAAGTTTCATTACAATAAGTCAAATAATGGAAGCTCCACATACTACCAAAAAGTGCTAAAATGAGTAAAAAGTGGAAATCACTATAATAAAAATAAATGAACATAATTCGAGAGTTGAAATTACGGCAGAGAAATTCACTCGCAAGATTAACACGCATACACTACTACCCACACAGCTACGAAAAAAATGTTCAGTACTCCTGCCGAAACATCAAATTCTACAGTGTTACCTAAGTATGCCAACAAAAATCTTGGGCTGTCGCAAGCCGAAGTGCTGAGGAGCCTCTTCAGGTCTTTGGTGTGTGTATGCACAGAAGAATTTGACTCTATATATTTGTGATCTACGACTAAAATCGGCGCTTTTCCGCAGGTCTCGCCCTCAGGTCCCACCATTGCACTGAATGCAATAGTTGTAGGAAAATTTACTAAAATTCATGGTGTAAATTATAATCTTTGCTGTCCATCTCTCTCATCCTTCAGTAACATGTATTTATCGAAAATTTGTCTTCGTCAAATTTGATGAAATGTTGAAGCTTAGAGAGTTGTGATACACAATATTTATAGTTTTTAAAGAACCAAGAAAATTCTGGAATGTGTTTTAACATCAGCTTTTTATTTTAGAAAAATGCGACGAAAAATATGGCTCGAACTGCGGCAATCAAATTTATTATTTTTTAAGATTTACAATATTACAATCAGTATTTGGATTTTAAGTGCTTAATTGTAATAATTTTTATTGGTTTACCTAATCTATCACGTGAGTTTCGACCTAGCCATTGGATTTATAGTCTATATGACGTCATTGAGTTGATGGTCCAGGATGAAATGAATAGGTTGAGATATTTACCCTATTCAACGAAGGCTGCTTTCAAAATTGTTTTGTTTACGTCAATATTTTTAGCTTAACGTAGTCGTGAAATGTGATTGCCTCTGTGACGTCATGTCTTTTTTATTTAGAATACACTATAGTAAATTCACCGCTAGCTTGTTGGGTATTGATTCGTTTTTGATATTTTTGCAGTTTTTGTCTATTTTTTCTTTAACCATTGTAATTTATAGGGACTGGTGAACTTCATTGTTAGCATGGAAGGAGGTGGTTCTGGCCTTGGTCATAGTGCTGAGGCACTTATTTTGTGATCTTCGAATGATCTCAATTCTTGTTTCTGCTGCTGTGCACCAAAATTCGGCTCCTTTTGATGTACACTGGACCGAGCATAAAACTTCCTCAGCCGCACATACATTTTTCTTTATCTTAAATTTTAGCTTATCGCGCTTGGCATTTGATTTACTATTCGAATTTTACCCAATTTACTGAGAATAGAATATACTATTATATCAAAAAACGTAAGTAAAAAATATTTTAATCGTACGGTCCTATCATGTCAGTCAGTCTTCTATCCAAATACAGGCCTAAGTATTAAACACGTCTACGTCCTTTTATTATTTTAACTGCTTGAATAAGTATCTTACAAGTTTCCCATAATTTGCTAATTTTATAGGACGTTTGGGTTTGGTTAAGTCCAGTTGAATGAACTGCAAACCCTCTTTTTATTTTTCCGTCTGGTTTGGTCTCCCTAATAATTCGGTCGCCGAAGGCATTAAGCGAACTGTTTCGCACTGGTGGAACATTACGTATATTCAAATTTTTCTTCCAGAATCATGAATCGTTCAGTACATTTCGTTTGCAGTTGGTTCGTATTCACTTTTTTCGTCAGACACACGCCTATCTAGACCCATTTATCTACTTTTGAGCCCATTTCACCAACATAAGAAACCATACAGATAGATTGAACTTATGGTGTAGACACTACCTCCACTCCCCTTTACAGTCGTCTTACTGCATTATTTATTCGTTCTTGAATAGATATAATTTACATTTACAAGGTTTGTAGGGTGGTGCAGAAGGCTGTCGGAGAGGGTAAACGGTACAAGTTTCTCATTAGACCAGACGGTGAAACACAATGGATGCGTTTTCTGCGACTACAAAAATTTGTATTACCAACAGAATGAGGAGAGAGAACTCGATCAACCGGATTTTCACCGGAATGCAAAAACGGGAACATGCCAATAGAATTTTTTTAAATATTTTTTTATTTTGCTTGAATTGAAATTTATTTATAGTCACGATAACGATAGTCGCGAGATAACTGCAATGACCGTAGGGTGTAAACAGAAAGAGAGACAAGAGAGAAACCTGGAGAGAGTGAACTTTCGAACCACGGTCCACGAATAAATAAATTTATATCGAATGTAGACAAACCGTCCAGAGGAGCACGAAAAACTTGAAAGAAAAAAAAACAACAAAAGTCAACTCGTGTCAGACAGGCAAACCTTTTAACCTAATTTCGAGTGTTGAACGAGATCATGAAAACGTACTCGCAGACAGAAACGCAATTGCATAGCCTTAAATGGTTGCAAGGATGGCGAAAGACAGACGAGATGTATTTTGACGAACATAGGTTCGAAATGGCTTTACGCCTTAACGATAATTACAGATACCGACTGTCAAGTACCTAACCAGAATCTGTACTCTGAAAATTCGGTCATGATATTTTCCCAAGTTTCAAGGAGAGATTATAATTCCGTAAAAAGTTCCACCTCGTCGGTGTGGATTTTGATCATCATTAGGAATTGGTGATGAGCGAAATTGGTTCTGAGTCTTGCGGCGGTGATCATGATTTTGCTCTTTCTGGAAAACCAATTACAAACGCAAAACTTGAAAAAAAAATACCAACAAAATGTTAAATGTTAGCGGTTTGGCTTTTTAAAAAATTTGTAATATTTATTTTTGATTTTGTTTTCTGTCTTCGTATTTTACCATTTAAAATTTTGTACGGTGAGTTATGATTATTGCATTTCTAGGAAACATTTCAATGATAAGTTTAATGGAATTGGGCAATACTTCATTTGTGTTACGTGCCAGTGAGACAAATATAATGTTCAAAGGGCAACCCAGTATAACCCATAATGATTGGAGGAATTGCTTGTTTTTGGTCGCATTAAATTAAAACAACTCACGTATTTCCGGCTCCGTTTCATCATATAGGTCGGATTTTAAAGGCTGAAAATTGAAAATTTGGTCTGTGTATTTGTACTAGGAGTACCCAATGCTGCTACGCAGCAATAATTCACAGACCTACTCACCGACATGAACCATAAATGTGTCTGAATTATTGGCCAAATTCTTTAATTATAGAAAATCCCGGAAAGTGATGCGCATTATATATAATGTCTAATTTCATTCAGTCAAAAGCTATAATGCGGATTCATATAGCTTTTGACTGCAAAATAGTAAGTGCCTAGGCATATTTGAAAAAGGCTGATCTTGGAAATTAACTGTGGCATATATAAGACTAGCGAGTACCAAATGCTACTTCACAGCAATAAGTCACAGATCTGCATAAACCATAAATCTGTTCCAATCAATTAATCAGGTGCATAATGAAGAATAAAAATGGTTGTGAGTTAGACTGAAATTGAAATATACGCATAGCCAAATATATCTGTAACTATGATCACATGATAGCTTTTCAGAAGTGGTTTTTTTATATAAGATAATAAGTGTGAAATATGTACTTGCCTTTTTGTGGCTTCCAGGAGGTTAACAACCTAGGCCGAGATCATGAACTGAATTAATAATTGATAGCAGTTTTATTGATTCTCCATTTAAAACACATGGACTATCAGCCCTTATCAATTATTCATTTAGTTCATAATCATAGCTCTGGTGTAACATTTTTGGCAAAAATTACGTTAAATATCAGGTGTGACAGTTTTGACATGATTTTTTTTGCTCTTGAAAATTTTAATGTTGGGCAATCTGTTCAAATAGCCTCCTTCGCTTTTCATGCTTGATTATATTGATATATAGATTTTGTACATTTCCACAAAATCTTATTTTACACTTTTTGAATCTTGTTAAAACTGTCACACCTGATTTTCAACATAATTTTTATCCATCTTTCACATGAGGTCCTTAAAGAGATATGCAAAGCTTGACAGATTTCTAGCTTCTTCATTCACAAACTGACCATTACCACCCAAAATGTCAATTAATCTATGAGAGACTTAATTCTGAAGAAAATGAAGGATTGTAGTGGGGCAAAAATCTTGGAATCCTGAAATTAATTGGTGTGAACTTTTGGTTCACCGCCCGAAGGTTAGCTGGGTGTTCACTTGTATTCAGATGGCCCGGCTTAAGAATGAACAAATTGTTGGCACTGAAGGCTTAGATCATTTGTAATAGTGCAACAAGATTCCTGGCCATTTATAATGAAATAAACTTACTGTTTTTTTGTGAAATGATGAGGTTTGAACCTCACTAAGTTAATACGTACTCAAGTGATGCATAATATTGATATTTTTTCCGATCGATAATTTTTTTCAAAGTGGAAAAAAAAACGTTAAAAACGTCAAGAAACTACTGAAATTATGAAATACTCCAGTTCAATCATCATTAAAATTTATTTGCATATTCCACTTCTATATATTACGTTTAATTTGGAAGTCAAAACTAAAAAGTTAAACAAGAATTTTTTATTTTTTATTTAGAAAAACAGTTTGAAAACGTATTTTCTGGCCAATTTGAAGCATCGAAACTGTCAATAGTTTATAATACGATAATACCGAAGGATATACCTAATATTGCTATAATTCTCCAGCTTGATTAAAATTCACAAAATTTCCTCTTTCCACATCTGAGCTCGGTGAAAAAGGTACTATATAGTGATGCGCAGAGCACCCAGTTTTGTTCTTGTATTTTCTCTTACCGTTATCTCGTGATTAATTCGTTTTGCGTTGAAATCTGATGTTGGAAATGAATTTGTTGTTAGGTGAGGTCGTCGCTGAAAATTTTTTTCTACCATCATTAGTTTTTGAAATAAATGATAAATTAAAAAATGGTGAATTACTCATTAATTTGTAGTTTTTTATGGCGAGTTTACGAAGAACTAATGGCGATAAAAAAATTAATTTTGTTAGAGAACTCAGAAAATTTCTCCTCTTTTTACCAACTGTGTCAGAAAGAGGTATTGTGTTTGACCTGTTTTCCAGCAATCTAATGAAATTTTGTGCCACTCTGCAGCATTAAATATTCATCCTAAAAATTTGGCATAGATGACCCAAAAATTAGATTCAAGATTTGGAAATTTTTTCATCAAAAAAATAAGATGACCAATCACAAGCCCCTGATTCCAAATAAAATGGAATAACACATCCTGATTGAATCACTCAAAAGTGTCTAGGATACGGTATTTCTTGTAGTTATGTAAGTATTTTAGATAACACCATTCTCTTAGTATTACATTAGTTTTCCTTAGTTATGCACATATAAATATTCCACCAGCAAAATTTTGAGTTTTGACATTTTATTGTTTGATACATCACCAAGTATATTTTTTAAAGTGCCGAGTCCAAATTTTGTGTTCATTTTCCAATCTGACTCATTTTTCAACCCTCAGAGGGCCCCAAAAGGGAGTCAATTTTAAATTTCCACATTGTATTGTGTAATACATCATAGCATACGTTTTTTGATATGCCTTTGTGGGGACAATACTCGTATGAGATAATAAGGGCTCGCACCCCTCAACGACAGTCGCCACCCAAAGGCTGGCAATAATCGTCTTTATGACATTAAACAAATTTACACTGGTGCGTTTGTATGTTTGTACCTGTACGTACGTACAGGTAAGATACATTGCACGGGCCAAGATCAATTACCTGATAACGATTTCGGTGTTGTCACGGCCCAGTACCAAACGCGCTGCGTCGTTTCTTATCACCTTGACAGAGGCAAAAAACGACGTAACGCATGACATAATTACGTACATGTACGTATGCATGTATGTCTGTGTGCGTGTGCCAAATTCTGTATCTAAACTCTCAGAACCGGCTCAAAAATCGCCAGTGTTTGCCAAGGATTTGGCTCTCCCATACTTGACTGTATGAAGTGGCAGAACACGCAAATACTGTTGAAAACCTTCTAGTGTGAATATCTCTCACAACAAGGTATTCCACAGTGGTGACCCCAATGTGATTTTTTGGCTATGTTGTGGGTGTCTAGGTTCGTTGCGCTAATTCTAAAACTAGGCGAGATGTGCTGGCGAGTTACTCGCTTGTGATACAAATTTTTTCACAGACCTAGACACCTTTGGCTGTCGAAGCAGAGGTATGACTTTAAAAGTGGGAAATTAAACCCCCCTTCCAAATATATTTGCCAGAAGGGAACCAAGAGAAGTAGACCTGGAGGAACAAAGTTACCCTCATCCGCCAACTCCTCCAGCTTCGACCAGAGACTCTGAAGTCTTTGAAACTCCGGAGAAGCAAAAATAAACCCGGAGGCCAGAAGCCTTACATTTGGGAGCTGTCGTCAACCCAAACGAGACAACAGCTCGCACCCTCAGAAGTGGTTGTCTTTTGAGCCAAGACTCCGACCCTTTGATACCAGACTGACAACCGACAGAGTCTGGTGGAACCTTTGCCAGAAGTAACTCAAAAGACAAACAGCAAACTACAATGCCCAACACAAACGGAAATGGAAGTACGATAAACCCGACATCAAACCAGCCTGGAACAGGTGGAAGTGGTCAGCCACAGCTGACCCCCAAAGTGCTTGCACAGCTACTACAGCTGTTGCAGATGCAGACTCTGCAGAACCCTGTGATCCAAAGGAGGAGGATTGAGATTCCAGAATTTTTGCCAAATGTAGAACTCAGGTTAACTCTCCTCGAAGGTTGTTTCAAAACAGAGAACCTACAGAACGACCAGAAATATATACACATTTGCAGCGGCATGCCTGTAGAAATAATGCGCCGCATTCCGGATATCATGGAATGCCCTCCTGTGGAAACAGACAAGTACAGTTGGTTCTGCAAGAAAATTTGCAATGTATTTGGTAAGACCCAAAACCAGATAATAGATAATATCATGGGTAGAATGAAGATGGGAGATGATAAACCCTCCATCTTTATGTCCAAATTAAGACAAAAGGCTGATAAAATTGTATCGCCATCGGTCATTGGGAACCAGTTCTGTAAACAACTGCCCCAACACGTTGTACAGTGTCTGGCAGCTGTGGGTATCACGGTAATCAACAATTCCGAGTACCTATACTTTTTGGCAAAGAGTGCCAATAGTGCACTAGAACATTCGAGATCAGCATCCTTGATTTGTGCAGTATCGGCAGAGACCGGAGAACTAGCTCAGCTTAGAGCCCAAATAGCTCAGCTGACTAGCGAAATAAAGAAGAAAAGTAACAATAGTAACTCAAGAAATGGTAGAAGTAATAACCGCTCGAAAAGCAGGCAGCAACAACAGAAACAATGACAGAAAATCCAGGTCCAGAGACCGAAAGAGCAATTCTACCAGGGGTCAGAGTCCAACTCCCTCTAGAAGAACATCATCCCCCAAACCCCGGTCTCAGGGATATTAAATCCTGCTTTTTCCACAATAGATTTGGCGTGGAGGCCACCAAGTGCAATAACAGATGCCAATGGTGGGGAAAAACGTACAATAAGCCGTCAAACTAGAAAGAGGGGTCGTCTATGTGGCTGAAGATCCCTCAAAAAAGTACTCACACTGCCTGTTCATCAAGGAAAGGACTAACAGGAGACATTACCTTATAGACTCAGGTGCTGACTTGAGCATTTTGCTAGTAAGTAAGAACCAAAAGGCATTTCCTCCAAAATACTACCTCCAAACTATGAATGGTCAAAACCTTCCAGCTTACGGAATAGAATCCAGCAAAGTAAGCATCAGTTTGCGAAGAGATGTGACGTGGTCCTTCACAATTGCGGACGTTCCAACTCCGATCCTGGGCGCAGATTTTCTCGTGCACTATGGCCTGGTCATAGACCTCAAAAATGGAAAGATCATAAACAATAATACTGGTTTATGGGTGGAAGGCAAAACGCTAGTGTACCAACTGGACACCAACATATCCAGCTGCACTAAAGTCGACGAACAATTCCTACGGATTCTGTCAGACTATCCTGGAGTCACTCAACCATCAATTTGCAGGCATCCTACTTATAAACATGACACCGTTCATTGCATAGAAACTAAAGGACCGCCTTGCCATGCTAGAGCCCGCAGGTTACTGCCTGATAAACTCAAAGCAGCATGGGAATACTATGAACTCATAATAGGGGAAGGCATATGCCACCCCTTGAAAAGCTCATGGAGTTCCCCGATCCACATGACCAAAAAAGCAAGTGGAGAGTGGCGAATTTTTGGAGACTATAGGGCCTTAAATGCCAAAACAGTTCCTGATCGCTATCCAGTCCCAAACATAATGGACTTCAATGCGAATATGAAGGGTAAAACGATGTTCACGAAAATCGACATCAACTGGGCATTCCACCAAATTCCAATGGCTGAACAGGACATTCCAAAGATAGCAGTCATAACCCCCTTTGGTCTATTCGAATACCTTCAAATGCCATTTGGACTCCGTAATTCTGCACAAACTTTCCAGAGATTCATCAATGGACTGTTTATGGATTTGCCGTTTGCTTATGCATATTTGGATGACATATGCGTTTGCTCAGAAGGTGGTGAGCAACAGCACGAGAAGAATGTAAGAGCCATCGTACAGCGTATACACGCTGATGGACTTACCATCAATGTTGGAAAAAGTTTATACAAACAAACCAAAATTGACTTTCTCGGCTATCAAGTCTCGACCGAAGGCATTTCCCCTCTGAGGACCAAGGTATAACCCATATTGAAATTCCCAAAACCCTCAAACGTTGCAGAACTCAGACGCTTCTTGGGGATGGTGAATTTCTACAGACGTTGCATTAAAAATGCTGCAGCCGAATAAAGTAAGCTGTTTGCATTAATCGAAACAAATAAATAGAAAGATAAGACTCCACTCGATTGGACAGAAGAAGCTAAAAAAGCCTTTGAAAACATCAAAGAAACACTGGAAAATGCAACTCCACTAGCTTACCCAGACAAAAGTCTGCCGTTGTGTGTAGCAACTGATGCATCCAACTTTGCTATTGGTGCAACACTGTACCAAAAGGACAATGGCAAGAAGTTACCACTCGCTTTCTTCTCCAGAAAGCTATCAAAAACCAAAAAGAATTACAGCACATACGACAGGGAGTTACTGGGAATATTTGCTGCGTTGAAGCATTTCAGGCACCAATTAGAGGGTAGATGTTTCACTGTGTATACAGATCATAAACCCCTAACTCATGCCTTCACGCAAAAGACAGAACCAGTTTCCCCGAGAAGAGCTCGACAATTGGACTATTTAGAACAGTTGACTACAGACATCCAGTATATAAGTGGAGAACTCAACACTCCAGCTGATGCTCTTAGTAGGATCGAACCCATCTCGGCACCGTCTCAATTACCTTACGTTGAAATAGCTAAAGAACAGTTGAGGGATGTAAAACTGCAAGAACTGTTGTTGAACAATGACACAGCTCTCAAATTGAGACAAAGGAAAATCCCTGGTACTAATGTTTTACTAACATGCGACATTAGTACAGGCAAGAATAGGCCATTCCTGCCGACAAAGTATTGCAAATTGGCTTTCAGTAGTGTGCACAATCTATCGCACCCTGGACCAAAATGCACTGCTGGATTAGTAGCATCAAGATTTGTTTGGCCTCGAATGAAGTCCGACTGCAACAAATGGGCTCGCAGTTGCCTGAATTGCCAAGAGTCCAAAGTAGGAAGACACACTCGTTCACCTCTCAAATCTTTCAAACAAATGGAGTGGTTCAAAACAATACACATAGACTTGGTGGGTCCATTACCCTCATCCCAAGGACACAGATACCTGTTAATGATGATCGATAGAGCAACTCGATGGCCAGAGGCAGTTCCTCTCCATGAGATGACAGCTCCGATAGTAGCTGCCAGGTTATACGACACCTGGATTGCCTGCTATGGCATACCTGAAGTCATCATTATGGACCAGGGTTGCCAATTTGAAAGCTCGCTCTTCCAAGAGCTGTCTAAGAAGCTTGGTGCACAACACAATCACACCACAGCTTACCATCCTCAAGCAAATGGTAAAGTTGAGCGATGGCACAGAGCTTTGAAAGCCTCCATCATGGCTTGCGACACCAAGAGATGGGTTGACATACTACCAACCATCCTCTTGGGCCTTTGATTTGCTCTTCAAACAAACACAGGTCACTCTGCAGCGCAGTTGACACTAGGCAAAGAGCTACGCCTAACAGGGGACTTTTTCACCCACTTGAAAGAAATTAGCCCCAAAACGCTCGTCCAAAACATACGGACTGATGCTAAGAAAAAACAAAAACAAAGAAAACGGTGAAGTTTAGTGATGAGATCGTTAAAATACACTACGATCCATCGGCCCCCTTATGCCCATGAAAAAGAGGCAGGCCCCTTGGCAGCAAAAAGCGAAAAAACCAGATTCCAACTTGAAAATCAGGGAGATTTGGCAAGGAGAAACTAAAAATATTCACGAATATAATATCTGCAGCGAAATCTGCAAACCCGCACAAATATACGTGCAAGAATCTGGGAATATTTATAACAAAAGAAATTCCGCAGATAAGCAGAGAATAAATGCGTGCAAATAAAATACGACACGAATAAACAAATCCATGTGCGATATGGAAGAAAACATCGCAACGTTTTTCTATTAACAAACATTCAGATAACAAAACAGTCAATAGATCGTGATGTCACAAACGAAGAGTGCATTCCTTTGTGAGATACAAAATTTCAAAAATACGAAAATTCAAACACGCTTAACTCTGCTTGTACTTAACAGATTTTGACTGGAAAACTTTTCAGTTGAAGAATATTTAATACACTATCCCCTCCAAACATGTCTGAAACGAGATAACGACTTGGAATAAAGCTGCGAGTGAAAAATATTCTCGCAACGTTTTTCACTCGCCTTTCTGCTGTTGACTGTAACACGCCAAATTTTACCTTGTTTTTCCTTCCTTATAATGTCGTCCCCAACTAACACCTCATTCTCAAAACCTGAATTCCAATTTGTAGTTCCTCCTGTACCTCAGCCTGTGAAGACTAAGAAACAGATGGAACAAGAAAAGGAAATCGAAAGGATTGAAAATGAGTTGCTAATGGATACGACATCGGCAGTGGACCTTGTTAAGATGATGTCCACACCCCTCCCAGCCCTCATTTCACCCCTAAAGTCACTGGAGAAGACACCGAGAGTGGAGAACCCACCCTCAGGGTCCTCAACCCAGATGGCATTGGAGGTGAAAAGGCAACTCCCAGTGGAAGAGGTGCCTCAAACACGCTCTCCTCCCACCTTCGGTCTAGCCTACAGATCATCGGGGATGTCGAACTCCCTGATGTTCAACCAGCCAAAACTGAAAACCCTGTCTGGTCCTCCACCTCCACACTGTCTCCATCCTTACACCCGTCCAGCTCAACAAAATTGACCACCTAGACGTAGGGGGCAACAGAGTCGAGAGACATATCAGGCCCGATTCAACGCTCGTAAGTTATCTTACGAGTGTGTGGGTGCTGCCATGGGCTCGGCTCTGGCCAAATGGGAGAAGGATCAGATACAGCAGTAAGACTCGATAAGTCCCCCCAAGCACGCAACTTATCATTTTCACGGCACAAAAACTGGGGGGGATTAGCTGTGGGGACAATACTTGTATGAGGTAATAGGGGCTTGCACCCCTCGACAACAGTTGCCGCCCAAAGGCTGGCAATAATCGTCTTTATGATGTTAAACGAATTTACACTGGTGTGTTTTATGTTCGTACCTGTACGTACGTACAGGTAAGATACATTGCACAGGCCGAGATCAATTACCTGATAACGATCTTGGTGATGTCACAGCCCGGTACAAAACGCGCTGCGTCGTTTCTTATCACCTCGACAGAGGCAAGAAACGACGTAACGCATGACATAATTACGTATATGTACGTATGCATGTGTGTCTGTGTGCATGTGCCAAATTCTGTATATAAACTCTCAGAACCGGCTCAAAAATCGCCGGTGTTCGCCGAGGATTTGGCTCTCCCATACTTAACCGTATGAAGTGGCAGAACACACAAATACTGTTGAAAACCTTCTAGTGTGAATATCTCTCACGACAAAGTATTCCACAGCCTTTTTGTTCAATCATTATTACTATTACTTTTAATATATTCCAATATAGTAGATCTAACAGTATTTAAAATTGATTTTGAACTTTGAATTTGTTTTTCTTGCATCTGATTGGAACTTGGTTGTTGATCAATAAATAAATTTGAATTGCCGTAACTGAAAAAGAAATAATAGGCTGAAAATCAAATTCAATTTTCTCCAAATATTAAAGTATTGGCAATTATCTATCACTTCTAGAGTAAATTCTTCTTATTATGAAAAACTGCTAGAGACTTTCATTTTGCACTTCATAAAAAATTATTCAAATAATTAAATTTTTGAAAAAAAATGAAACCAACTGCAAGTAGGCACATAAAACATAGTAAAACTAAAATGTTGAAAACAAGTTTTCGAGGTTTTATAATAGTAATTTTTTTACAAAGTGGAATTACAACTAACTCAGTCACTGGCAGAAATACCTTTTGATATTAATATATCAATCAATAAACACAGTTTGGTTTTCACTAATTAAATTTTGCAATAAATGAAGTTTAAATGAATGTTGATTTCATAAGTACCTATCATTAAGCTTAATATGAAATTGATTGAAATCAAATTAGAAAGTGGAGAGTTTTTGATAGCACATCTAAGGAATTTAAAAATTCTTAACAAATAAAACCCTCTAATGTTTTGAATGGATGTAATAATGCTATGTATTTCAAGGTTGTCAAATCCATGTTAAATTTACAAAAAATTGCATCAGGGAAATATTTAATATGAAGGGATCTACATTGCTTCATTCAAAAATCTTGCATTATATATTTATAACATGTGACTTGGAAGGCATTTCTGCATGCAACTGCTAGTTATAATTCCACTTTGTAAAAAAATTACTATTATGAAACCGGGAAAACTTGTTTTCAGCATTTTAGTTCTACTATGTTTTATGTCCCCACATGAATTTGGTTTCATTTTTTTTTCAAAAATTTAACTATTAATAGTACAAACCTCAGCTTTGTAACTTAAATAGTAGCCGAGAAATGGTGAGGTGAGAGAAGAGCAGTTTTTCTCAAAAGTAAAATGTTGTGAATGCTTTGACTGTGTTGGCGATTTCAGGTCCGCCGTATTGTTAAAACCACGTTTAAGTTCAGGTTGACAACTTGACAGTCGAATAAGTGGGGTGCGGCTGCAAAATGCGAATAGTGTGGTCTCAGTGGTGGTAGTTTGTCGTGGTGCCAAAAATCGAAATGCGTGAATTGCGAAGGATGGATAGAATGCCGTCTTCGAAAAATATGGCCGTCGAAAAACGAGTTTTTCCCTTCCTGTGCCCTTCCATTTGCTTGCTTCCCCGTCATTCTGGGAAATTCTAAATAATAAAAGCTGTATGTTCTTCGCCGATGATTATTATTAACGGCAGCCTAATGACGTCGATGATGGTTCATTTGATCATTAAAATTGCCCTTTCGTGTGATAAAATCGAAAAAATCAACAACAAAAAGAAAAAACTCTAGCGCAGCAAGCTTCGTTAGAAAAAGTAAGTTTCGAGAGAAAGAATTATGAATTTTGATGGTCTGATTAATTGTCTTTAAGTTTATATGCGTTAATGGTATGTTATGATTGTATGAAATGTGTTAGCTGCTGACAAAATATTAGACAATATGAAATATAAAAGCATTTTTTCTTGAAAAAATGAAAATAAATTTAGATGATAAAGTATGGTACATCATCATATAATTTAAAATAAAACCGATGAAATATAATAAAGTTATGAAATAAAAAGAGAAAAAAAAAGCTTCACAAGAAGTACCGTCAAATCAATCTGCGCCAAAATTGGTAGCAGGCTACAATGAATTTTATTGAATATTTATTTCAAATTTCGTATAATTATATGGTTCCAAAATTCCACATTTTATGACCAATATAAAAACAAAAATAGTGGTACCGGTAGTACCGTCCTGCCGATCCGCCCAAAAATTAGAAACGTACTACAACAAATCAAAATAAATATTTACTCTGAATTTCGTGGCTATTGGTGCAAAATTGAGCATTATATAGCCAAAATAAATACAAAAATGATGGTACCGTCCGGCCAATCCGCACTAAAATCACAAGGTCAGGTCCTTGGCTTAGTAAAAATGTTAGTACCAAATTTCGTGATTATTGGAAAAAAATTGCGACTTATACCTTGTGTACAAGAAATTGACTTTTTTATATGTAATATGTATATATACATATATATGAATTTGAGGTATTGGTGCTAAAATTTTCTTGAGATCATGAAACGAAAAAAGTACCCACCACCTACCCTGGGGGCTAATACCGCACCAATCGTAATAAGTAGATTTTCTAAAGAAACCTCTTAAAAAATAAAAACGTTTTTGGAATCGCCTCGAGTCTTTTGTTATGGTACCTTCGTCCGTTTTATTTCGCAAAATCTCTTGAATATACTCGTGCGCTGAAGAGATGACCTCTCGTCAGGTCAAAAAGTAGGTGTCAACGTATTCTTGAGCCTACGAGGTGTTTCGGTGTTTGACGTTTCAACAAAAAGAATTCTCTCCGGATGATGTCATCGTTGGTAAATTTGTCGTCAAATTTACGATAAATTTTTGTTTACCGGTTTGAGGTTTTTCGAACGAGCTGATGCTGCCAGAGCATTCAGTTTCTCAGCCTAGAATTGCGGTTGAGGGCTTTGCCACTTATATATCTGATGTTTTGCCCCGGATGATTATTGATTACGGTTTAGTGCAGGTACTTGATCTCTATACATATTTGTTTTCATGCGTGTGCTTTGGAGGACGGAAAAGTTTCTGTCTTTGTCTTTCTGATATTGACCATCAATAACTATCGAAGCAATTTGAGATTCGGGGTGGTGTTTTATACACTTTTATTGCCATCACTAACGCAATGAAATGTGACGTGACATAGTTCTTGTACTAATATCTGGGGATGATAAAATCGAGTTTGGTTGTTATCAGTTATCCTTTGTCAGTTTGTTTTTATAATACATGATCAGAAAGCTTGGACTATACATTATTGTATGGGTTGAGCATAGTGTTGAGAACGTGAAGACAAGATATCAACGTAAGTATCATTGAAGGAAAGTTCCTTGCTTTGTATATAAACTAGAATATCTTGCCACCTAATGAAGTTACGATGATGAATGAAATGTTAAAATACTCGATATGTTACACTTGATCGAATGAGTCCTCATTCACTTCATTTTGTCCACTTGGACGAGAGTTACAGGTAAAATATGAAAAGAGATACACTTTCCAAGTTATTCTTTTCTCATTCAAATATAACTCATGATATCTAATGGACCTAGAGTGGTGTATATGGGTTCATGATGCTGGGTATGTTGTGCATTATTAAATGAGCCCTTAATCATTTCATTAAGAACATTTAGTGTAAAGTTGTGGTGGAATATAGAATGTTCAGTCCAGCTAAGCTGTCATTAAAACTATAACATATGAGACCTAATGGAACAAAAATGATGCATATGGTCTTTAATCAATCGAGATATTCCAGATTATTTAACAAAGCCATATTCACTTAATTTTATTCACTTAATTTTATTCACTTGGACCAATGTTACAGGTGAACAAAAAACAATTTCCAAATTTGCTCCTCTGCTATTCAAGTATTGGAACTATCCTTATCAAATTTATAAGGTGGTGTAAGTGTGTTTATTTAATCCCTCTGTTCACTATTTGTTCGAAAACTGATTCAGATGACAAATACAGATATTTGAATTATTAGATTAACAGAAATATTGTGAACACTCGTGTAATATATTATATCCTACAATTAGAAAATTTTATGAATCTAGCAGAGATATGAATACTTTTTTAAAGACTTATTAGCACATAAAATACACGTAGTGGTACTTGATCAATCATTTTTGACATTGTTCAAACTTACAAATGCCTAACAACTGAGAAATAAATTGATTTTAACAAAATTATAGATTTGTTTGGGCAGCTATTTTTCTATTAATTCTGGTAAAATTTCTAGATATATTACATTAAAACACTTCCTAGAAATAGAAAATGTTTCTGGTAAAATAATAGTACCTACAGAGGTACTGTTGAATGAACAGAAATTTCTGATAATTTGTGAAATTGAAAAATTATGGAATCTAGAACACATTTCTGTAATTGTTTTTCAAAAATGACCAGAATAAACCTTATAACCAGAATTGAAAATTAGAGTTCAAATACAGTAAAATTTCCGCATTTTGTGATAAGAATCACCTTATTCCTCCAATGATAGTTATTACGTTGCCTTCAACCACACTGCAAAAATAAACCTGCGGCCAGGTAAAAATTTTTACATGTAGGTTGCAAGATAACAAAGTTGATTTTATTTCTAACACAGTTACCTTTCTCCCCATCAAAATAATTAATGGAAATAATATTTGGAGAAAAAAAATAGTATTAATGATAATGACATACCCTGAGTGGAATTTGAACCTGCAACTTCCTGCATGACAGACCTACTCTCTGCATATAATGCCGCATTTGCTGGTGCTGCATGTGGTTGGTTCATTGTATTCTATCATATGAAAAGTATACCCATCATCTTACATATAAAAATTACTTCAATAGCACTATCGTGTGACCATAGTTATAGATATATTTGGCTATGCGTGCATATCAATTTCTGTCTAACTCTGAATCATTTATTCTATTGCTTGTAGGCTGATAAATTGATAATTCTTACATAAGTCTGAATTATTGCTGCATAGCAGAATTGAGTACTCTCTAATTCAGAATATTTATGATGCATTTAATTAACGTTTTGTTGCTTTCTGATTATTAATTATAAAAAATATCTTCTCAATAAGGTTCAGAAGTGAGTTTACATGTCTGGAATTGCTCACTTGCTGCACTCATCTTACAAACTTTTCTTTGCATGTAAACACTCACTTTTGAACAGAGATGGTATTCTACGCATAAAATTTGTTATTTTATCTTTATGAATTGTGATGGAGAATATATAGAATGTAGAATATGTAGAAAAAAAGTAGAATATAAAAAAATTGATAACTCTTATCAATTTTTATCAGTACTTTGTCACCTTATTAGTATTATTTTCGACATATTCTACATATTTTACATGAAATTGGATGTTCTACTTTATATATTCTATGTATAGAATATATGTGTAGATGTAGAATTCAATTCTACATCCCCATCTCTGCTTTTGAACCTTTGTGTATAATAGACTATTTTCTTTTCAAGTTTTCTTGTATTTGTCCAACCATTGTGATAAGATTCTGAATTTTTAGGTTGTTGAGTCAAAATCTTCTCAGGGACTTTTTTTTCTAAATAATACATGATCAAAAGGACAATGTTTACACTAGTATTTTGGGAGTGAAAACTAACTCTTATCATTGATGAATGTTGCTTTGATGCAATGTGAATGAGCCCCTTGTATAAATTTGAAGCATCTTTTTATATGGAAGCACGTTCAGTTTACATCGAAGTAGAGGTTGCTTTTTCTTAATGAAATGTCAAATCTGCTACCATGAGGAGGTTGATATTATGTTCAGTTTTTTATAATTTTTGTGCATGGCATCATTCGGTAGAATTTTAACATTTTATGGCTTTCTGATAATTATTTATGTAAATATCTTTTTTATATTTATGTAAATATCTTTCTTAAAAAGGTTCAAAAGTGAGTTAACATGATTCGGGAGTTGCTTACTCGCTGCGCTCGTTTTGCAAATTTTGTCTCATATAAACGTTCATTTTTGAACCTTGGTGTATAATATACCATTTTAAAGTTTATTTTGAAATTGAGGACGTGAGTCTTCCACGGAAGGATATACGTTTCTTAAAAATTCATTTTTACGTAATTTAATTGGTTCTTATTTTCAACTTCTGTAACAAAGTATTTCATGTTAAACGTTAACTTTGAACGCATCCCGAGATTTTTATTTCAGTCGATACAGAGCAATCTAAATTTTATAATAATGAACTACAGTACCTATATTAAATTAAGTAAAATGAATTACTTTACCCCTGCGTGTTTCATTCAAGTCTTTTTTCTACGTGTATTTCTCGGCAAATTTAAAATTCCCTGTTAAAACATTGTTCATAGACACATCATTTGAAGTAAAAACAATGCGATTATAAGCTACTGCCATTTCTCCCCAATATCATTATTATTTTAACCTTTGGCTGCGTTTTCTATAGTAAAATTTCTTGTCCGAAAGAACACGTACGAATGCGAACAATCATAGTAAAGTTGGAACATTTTCTCATCAGATATTTTTGTGCTGTAACTCCAGTGTGGAAGACTATTCAATTACTAGTATCGTTGATTGTTGTCTCATCGAAATTATTTTTCTTATAATTATTTCATTTTGGATGAAAACGCAGTGAGTGGATGACTTAGCCTCATTCTGCACTCATATCATTGTGTGCCCCAAGTTGGTTGAATATTTGAGGAGCTTACTTTCCACACTTGTATCTTCAGTAAGGTGATTCATCTCTGTATTTTTAGGGTCAAGTTCTGAGCTCAGTGATCTGCCACCACTTGGCAAATATATGTGAAGATTATTTTGATCTGTGAATTCTTTACATGCGCGAGATTCTTGTGTACCCTTTAAGTGAAAAGTGGTCCTGAAAATGAAACTGTTTTGACGTATTCTGAAGTCATATTTGTTGTGCTTTCCACACTCGCGAACCTATTGTCTACTACTTTTCGCATCTGTGCTCTTCGAGTAAATCTTTTCTTCACTTTAAGACGCTCTTTTGATTTTTCTATATCCATTTCTCCATTTCGACCACTGTATCCTTTGGAATTTTGACATGCTCCGCTCTAATGATAAATATTTTTACTTCATCTTGTATTCTGCACGGGTCGGGTCTTGTTTTTTGCATTTTGTGAAATTTCGTGTTTATTAATAATAATTGAGGTATGAGATAATTCGTCGACGAAGAGAAGATTTAGAATAATTGAAAAGTGCCTTCACCGAATTCGCTATTTTAGGGGAATACAATGTGCGGGTGTGCTGGAGGAGACGGGAAGTTCGATCATTCGAAGTTTTCTGATCCGAATTTTGACCAAAAAAAGGCAAGATCTTGTTTCGCTACAATTCAGTTTTCATCTTATTGGATGTTATTAGTTTTTTTTTTTTGTCTGATGGCGTCGATTGTGGTACACTCTGCGGCTCATATCTCTTCGTGCCCCCTTCGTTGCCCTGGTGCATGTTTCTTTTCTCCATTTTTCTCGATTTCGAACTATTCGAAAAGAATCCGATTTAATTTCTTATTATGGACTAATTTCTCGTGCTGTATTCTGAAGTCTTTCTAAATATAAATGAATCACGACCTGTTCAGAAAAGGCTGAACTACGATTAGCACTCAGCAATTTGAGAAGCGAGAACTAAGTAGGTCGTAATGTGTACCCGCGGCCTTAATTCGAGTTGAAATCGTGGTACTTTTTTTTTTCTTTTCTTTTTTTTTTCATTTACTTTTCAATTTTGGAACGTGGACGTCAAAGTCAAAATCGTGTTCGGCGGATACGAGCAGTTTTTTTTTCATCATCATTACTGGCGCGATAATGGTTTAGCATCTTTCAGCAGCTTGGTTATATGATGGTAAAGGAAAAAGAGAGGTTCGCAGGGTGCGGTCGTGCAGACGTTCTAATTTTTTTTTTCTTCTAATTTTGTCGACTGTCGAAATGCTGTAGAGCCAGAAGAGGTAGTGGAGAATGCATGGAAAGATGAAGGCGATGAGATAGAGAAAAGAGAAACTTCAAACTTCTTTAATTTCTTTATCCGACGCAGAAGGTGATTAAAAGGGTCGTTTTCTGTGCTAGACGACGACGTACCATCGGCAGGTAACCTGTATCTGGCTACTTCCCCCGTGTGTCCCCTCCCTTTTTCCCCTTCGTATTTTGATGCGTACAAATACGAGGCGCAGGTAATTTTCATCTTTGAATAACTGGTTTCGGTCTATACACAGGGCCCACCGTGGCGTCAACGCCACAAGCCGTCAAGCAGACGAAGAGAGGGCGTTAAAGAGTGAGAGCAGGAGTTGGAGCAAGACAGAGCGTGACGGCCGGAAGGAGTGAACGAGGGGGAGCAGCTTCGTGGAGTTCGAAAACATGGCTTCGTGGCGAAGCGCTCACTGCTCATCATTCTGGGCTGAACTGAGCACACCACACTTTGACCCGCCGCAGTCGTATGTGAAGTCGTACTGTTCCCTCTCCCCCACTCAACACCGCCAAATACACCAAATTTTGTGTACGTGTGTTGTCCACGTAGGTATGTGGTAGTGTTGCGTATTTGTCTGTCCGTTCGCTTAAAATGTAACTGTTGGGTGGGGGCGTTGAGGGTGACCATATTTTATTGTGTTGTATTTTTTTTTTGTTGTTGTTGGGTGAGTTAAATTTTTTGTGCTATTTTTCTGCGTGCGAGGGGGGCAAGGGTGACCTGAGAGTCGAGTATCGTGTCGTCCATTTTGTCGACGCGATATTGTGTATCCTCGTTAGTTAGTTTTTTCAATTCTTTCTCAACTCATTGCCATTTCGGATCTCCTCTGTTCTCTTAGGAGGTTTCGGATTTGTAGTAAAGTTCTCGCGATTTTCTTTGTGTGTTGGCGTGCATATTTGATATCTTCGATGGTCTTCTATCCGCAGTTCGGCGGCGTGGCTGCCAGCAACGCTTTCTTCTCCGTCTCTCTGTCTCCTTCGGTCTCTTTCTCTGTGCTCTGTCTCTATTTCTACCACTGCCCCCATCTCTCTCCATCTAGTTTTACGATTCTCTCGTTGAGTCGTCGTGGTTTTTCTCTATTCGCTCGCAGAAGTCATTAGTTGCTTCGTTTTTTTTTTCTGCCCTTGCTGAGGCTCGATGTCTACTAATATTTCTGCCCGTTCACGGTGCAAGTGGTTATGGGGTATGCGTGCGATTTTCGCTTCTAACGTTGGCTGTGGTCACGCGTGGATAATGGATTTTGTTCGGTGGTGCCCGCCAATCGACGACGCCATTACGGTGAGTGTGGTTTTTGCTGTATTTTTCAGTTTTTCCCCCACCCCCGATGTTTTTTGTTCGTGTAATTTTTATGAGATAATGCAGTATGTCCGGTGAAATGTCGGCAATATTTTGCTGGCAGATAGTATGTGATGAGACAGGTAAAAATTGTCATATCAACACTTTCTCCTCGCTCAGTATTGAAGGAGTTCTAAAGGTTTCAGTTTTTAAATAATTTTTCTAAAAATTTCAACTGTTCCACATTTTGTATCATCGTATCATAGGTTTGACACATTAACGAAACTATTTTTTCCAATATTCCCTTTCAAACAGAAGATTACGCCACATTTTGTATATGGTGTGTAAGTGTGTGCATACCAAGTAGAATATCGAATTATCGTTGTTAATTTTGGCATTTTCATTTCCATAGATACACTCATCTTAGAAAAGTTTTTTGTAAATTTTTATTTTTTTACCCCTCTGGTCGTTCAAAACTTACCAGCAAAATTTGACACCCTGTATATGGGAATTAGTTATGCCGACTTGAATCTGCCCCTTAATCCAAGTCAAATGGGAAACGTATCAAGGTGAAATTCAGTGTGCCCAGCTGCTGGCTTAGCCCAGTTGTAACAATAATTCAAAAAGCCGCTGGATCTTCAAGTACGAAGAGAGCTTTGTGTATTGTAGAATCAGTATTTTAAAGTTATTCAGTTCGTCATTTTACCCCTAAAAAACCGTTTAAAATTCTGTATCCTATCTTTGTGTAGTATTACTGAACTGGCGATTTAGGGGTCGATTGGAAAAAATCTGAATCCCTTGCAGTTTATATCTTACTTTTATTTTTGAAACATAAGCGATAGGCTGAGATGAACAGTTCAGATTCAACCTGAAGTTTATTTCTGTTTTGAAATAATGTACAAATGTAGCCCTCTTTCCATTTTTCCCACGAATAGCGCCGAACCGAATAGTATCGCATGAACACGTGGATACAGTCGCCATTTATTGCAATTATTGCGTGCATGTCTGCTTGAGCTTTGTAGTTTTTTCTTTGTTGCATTTTTCGTCGCTTGTTGATTAAGCAAAAATAATCGTTTTCTTCCTATTTTATTTATGAATCATTTGAAACTAATTAATCGTATTGTTGAATGAATCCGGTTGCGAATCATGTTTTTTCGAAATTATTCGCGATGGCGATGCTAGTTCAAACAATTTTCCTATAACGTTACTTTCCTTAGAGAGCTCTTCTTCTGTGTATCTTATTAATTTTTGGGATCATGTTTATCGGTGAATTGTGTTGAAAAATTTAACTGTAATCTGTTATTACCTTTTTCGTTGGATAGTTTGTATATGAAGGTTGGATCTTGAAAATTATCAAGAATTTATACCTATTGATCCAAACTAGTGAGATTAAAATGAGTGGGAGATGCTGAAATAGTTTGTTCCCTTTCGCTCCAAAACAGATGACATTATCGTTTCATCCATTGAGTTTGAAATCCATTTTTGAAATTTTTGAATTTTTATTGAATTCACTTCCTACCAAAAATTTTCAAAAAGTAAATTAAAAAATTTGTAATTGCAGATTCTTCGAATTGGACTGTAATAGAGTAGATAATGAATTTTTTTCTTCCTTTCTTCTTAATTATTATTGAAAGAATGCCGTTCGAATGAAACATTTATTTTTGGGATTTTCCAAATTTTCTCTAGTTAACCTGAATACCCAATCCGGTGTCCAATTTCAAGAAGTTTTGGTCTGTGCTGAAAATAATTTTTCAGTGCCATATAATTGGCAAAAGGTTACGAATTTATTAAATAATGAATTAATGATATAAATATTGGTATTAATTTGTCTTATTGTCCGTGAGATTAAAATTATTCTGCAGTTCTTGCTCATTGGTTCAGCCATTTTTGTTCAACTTCCTATCATATTTTTATTCTTACCCAATCTTTTAGCGAACAACAAAACTAATTTCTGTGTTGTTGGAGGTGTCGGAATTATTCTTACATTTTAACAATTTTACAGTTTCTGGACAAATTAGTTTTAGAATTGAGAACCGCGAACGAATGATGTTCCATCTTGAAATTATCTTTATTCTTTGTCCATCTTCGCCCTTTTATTTTTCAAACATGGATCTGTTTTTGCATATGAAGGTATTTATTTTTTAGATTACAAATACAAAAACTAAAGACAAATGTTGTAAGTTGCATTTTGAAAATTTCTCACAATTATTTCTCTTTCATTTCTGATTGCCTAATTACCTAGACTGGAAAAAAGACCAGATATATTTAGTTTTCCCTTTGAAGGAAAAATTGGTCTGGTATGGGGCTATGCAAAAAGTAGTGTATACGTGTAGAACTAAATTTAGAGATACGTCCAGCCAAAGAAAACCATATTTTTCCCTAAATTTTTTTGTCAGGGCCGGATTAATGCCCTGCAGTGGATGTTTTTTCAGTGGACATATCTTAGGGCCGTATTCTTAACGTTTTTGCGCTAATTGAAAGCACTTGAGTAACCATACCCCTATTCTTGAGTAATTAAAACACATGAAAAATCTCTTACACTTACCGATCGACTAAGATATGGCACTGTTTCTTTTGTACACTCTTCTGCCTTTCCCCCTTACCAACCGGCATAGTAAATAACACCCAAAATCCTCTTCCAAGGATAATTAAAATTTGCATTAATGATAAATTTTAGAAGCTTTTGGAGCCCTGCGTGGTTTACAGTCCTGGGTAGGTATTCTTGAAATTTTTGGCATTCTGTTACCTTGTTATGAAAGTTTTGTTACAAACTCTGTTAACATTCTGTTGTGATGTTATGAAAAGATGTTCTTGAAATTATTCGTTGCACCCTGTTGATCTGCTCCTATCAACTCTTATCAATAACGAATTTTTTGAGGCTGTTTGAAGTATTTTCGAGTATAATCGAGTGTAATCGAGGAAGCAATGATTAAATTGTGATGAAATCGCATCTACATTATCCTCAAACATGGACAAAAATTTTATAAAAATTTCAGTTTAATTTAATTTCAGTGAATATTTTTTTTTTGCTTAGGGAATTTATTTGTGTATGGTTGGTATCTTACATCTACATCAATAAAATAATAAAATGATATAGGGTAGAAACGTGTCGAAATGTGGATGTTATCGCCATAACAGAATTAATATCAGAATCATAATATATCAAAAAATTTCAAGACCACCTACCTTGATTTATTGTTAACAGGTTACTTAGAATTTGTGGAAAATTAAACCCGATGATCAAATTTACTAACACTCATATTCACAAACATCACTTTAATCCTTTGATTATATAGTACTGGACCAGTAAAGAAATATGATTTCTAATTACTCATGGCGACGCTAAATAGGCAACCAGAGCTTGCCTTTTGACGTATTTTGCTTTGTGTTTATGTACGCTATCCTTGTGAATTTAAGTGATGTCTTTATTAGATGTATTGGTGAATTCATGCAAAACGTCGAAAATACGCAGAAGATACCCTAAGGTTGCCTACTTTTTTGCCAGTATGTCTTGACATTAAAAAAATACATTGGTCTTACGGAGCTTTACTGGTCCAGTACTATATAATCAAAGCTTTAACTTCACTTTAAAATGACTCACCACGCAGTTTTGTATTGAACAATGTGTAACATCGTATTTTTATGTGAGAAACCTCATACGAGAATACAATGTTACCACATTCTTGAATACATAATTGTAGAAGTTGTTTTAAAGTTAGTATTAAGTAAAGGAAGGTTGAAATGACGTTTGTGAATATGAGTGTAAGTGATGCATGCAAAAGTGGTAGGATGATATGATTTACAATTATCATGGAAATGATAAAAGAAAAAGAATGGTTAATGACTGGCCAAAAACTTAAATCCTCTAGGCTAAAAATTTTCCTACTTACTCTAATTATCTTCATATTTTTTCATTATTGTCCTCTAAAATGACAAAACAAGTTTTAAAATTTTCATATGTTCGGTTTGATAACTCTTGACTTATTGAGAGCTGTCAAAAGCTTTCAATTTATGGACTTCGAAGGAAAGAAACTTTGAATCCAGAGATTTTTTGAATGAATCGCACTAGATGGACTGGAATTAAATTTTTCATTTCTATAGATCAGTACGTTTTTATTTGCTTACAATTTTTGAAGTTTTTAGTTATTGATGTCTGATGTACATAGAAGTCAAAAAACCTTGTGGGTGGCTATCATCATCATTGTAATGTCTCGTTTCTGGATCCATGTAGATGGTGTTTGTCGCTTATAGAATTTGATTACCTATCAACGTACAAATAACAGTCTTGAAATTTGTTTGTTTTTAACGAATATGACTATTTTGATTTTTTTAAACTTGATTTCGTATTGGCTGAATGACGATGAGTTTCTCAAGTTTTGAAACATACTTGTGAGGTGATACAGGTAAGGCGCTCCAGGGACAGGTGATGACGTACGCCATTTTTGATCCAAATAATGTAATGAAAAAATTGCATTAGGATTAGACCATAATTATTGAAATTTATAATTCTCGCTATCAACCACAGTTTGAGTTGACAAATCTTTGTTCTATCATCCACCTTGACAATTTTATCAACAAATTCTCAGTTTTCGCGGCAAATTGAATCCACTGAATGATGAAGATATAAAACCAATTCCCATTACAGTCGGTTGATTTCTGTTCGTTTTCCTTTCTTTTTGGATCAAAAGTAGCGTATGTCATCATCAGGGGTTATCATCTATCGGCACTTTAGTGTCGATGATGGTGATCCGACAGATTTCCTGGGCTAAAATTCAGAACACTTCTACGTTGAATGTAATATTTCGAACGACTTCTGTTGTGGGGAGAAATTCCCTCCAAAAACCGTGCATTATGTTCTTAAACAAGAACGCCGGTGCATTCGCATTGTTGCCTTCTGGAATGCGTTCGAAGAATGTGAAATCTTTTGTGCGGTGTATAAACGATTCTCCGTTTCCTGGCATGAAAATTTTTGCGGAATGTCGTTAATTGCCCCTTAAAATTTTCGGTTACCTGCGTAACTCGACTATCGTTTGTTCTTGCCTGTGGTCAGAAGTTGATTCACTTCGTTTACCAGGCGGAAATAATTAAATAAAACTTCATTTTTTCACTCGCTATTCTCGCTTACTGTTCGAATGCGAATGCAAGTAGTGGTCTGTTTGAATGAGGAAAAACGCGGATAATATGAACGGTACCTATTTATGAAATGAAAAAGTTAATGCGTTCTAAGATTTTTTTGCTATGGGAAAATTGCCGTCTTATCTTCTTGGTAATTTGTAGCGATAATAGGAGAATAATAAATAATTGCGGACTGAAATAGTTAACCATTAAAATTTAAGGAAATTTAAACTTGTTTTGTTTCGTACCTAGTGGATTTTTGTGAACATTTTGTTGCTGAATTTTTATGTATATTTTTTGAACGATGCTGTCGACACCAGTGTTTCGTGCCAACTACTCCCCCGAGTGTTTATTGTGGGTATAAACCTCGATTTTCCAATAATGATAAAAACTAAACAAGATGTGGTGTCTGTGTAGACATTGAAAAAATTTCAATTTTTTGACCCCTTTTCCGAGTTATGTGCGTGGCGGAGAATAGGAAGGGATTTGACAGTGTAGTATCGCTCTCGTGTAAACGTTTAGTTTTCTGTTAATTCTAGCTTTGTTACTGTTGTTTTCGACTTATTGAGAAAATAAATAGTCTTTTTCTGATGGGCTGATGCATATTGTGTTGTATCTTTGTTTTGTCTATCCTTGTAAGTGAACAAGCCTGAAGAATTTAATGATTTAAGTTGTCTGTAGTTGTACTATTAATGTCACCTTTTTGTTTCCGTTCCATTCCTAGCTTCTATAGGTACTCGGGCTGTACAGTTTATTGCACTAATACTTCTCATTTAAATATGAGTTTAATTGGGACGTGAAAATATCTTTGCATACAGAAGTTATCGTTGTAATCCCTCTAAAAATGCCTATTTAAGTTCTGTTTTGCTAAATTATCATTATAAAATTATGAAATTATTGTTGCGTCTGGAATCATGTAAGATTTAATTTTTTATAATTAGCAGCAACAAATTGATATTATTCTCATAAAATAACTTTTTCTTTGTCATGTTATCTTCGGCAAATATATACTTTTTTAACAATTTACGTTAGCAAGTTTTCAATACAACCTGCTATTTTTGTTTTTTTTCTCCTTAATTCTAAAATCTGAATCATTCAAATTTATCAAAAAAACAGTCGACAAAAATGAAATTGTCAAAAAGAATCCTAGTGTAACTTGATGTCGAAAAGAATACGAGTATATTTGATAAAACTGATACTAATTTTCGTCAGATTTTGGTCGTATGTTTTTGTACATTATTTTATTTTGTTTGTTTCTCATTATATTGAGCGCTTTTCTTTGTATTGTGCAGGCATAATCCATGCAAATCGTCTGGTCTTTGGAGGTTTGAAGTGTTTTGTCTTTAATTTTTTGACTAATTCGATAAATATTTATAGATTTTTTTTTTTGCTTTATCACTTGAAATTGGGAGCAATCTTTTTGATAGATCAAAGTTTGACTTTTATCGTTATCTTGCGTTTATTCGATTAATAAGCAGACACATTCGATTTTATACTACAACTATCCTAAAATCCTGGGTTGGCTGCTATTGTGAGCAAATTGTTTTACCTTTTCTGCTGGTATTCTACTCTCAAATAGATTGTCTTTCAAATTAACCACGTGACCTGGTATTCTTTAAATCTTGTTATAGTTGATGAAGATTGTGGATCCCATTTGTTAGCCTTTTTTTAAAAGTTCATTCTTTGCATTAACCTCAATTTCCGATGACTTTCGTTCAGAATACCATTTTTTTAAAGAAAACTAAACATGCTGTAACTGTACTGTGCGATAATTATGAGACTTCCTGGGACAAATATTAAATTTGAATTATTGCCTTATGAAAGTTTTAACTTCATGATTGTTGTGAATCGACGATTATGTCATTTACGATTGTCTTGACTGATGCTGTGTAATATTTTTCCCACAGAGAGGTGAAAATCATCATGAACACTCATTTTTGAAATATAGTCGCAGAGTTTGCAAATTAGGCTAATTTTATTGTTGGTGGGTGGTCTAACGTTGCCGTTGATTCGCTTCAAAACTAATGGACTTTTAGGTTTTTGCTTTGGCGGTTCGCAGATTTAATCGCCAAGTTTTAACATTATCTTTGTCAAATTTATTTATCGTGCGGCCGATAAGAATGAAAATTTTATTGACAAACGTGCATCCGCAAATTTCCTTCCTCTCTTGCACCCTTCCTTCTTCCTGTTTGATCGGTCTATACATATTTAAGGATGGGGACGGGGTGTGGGGGTAGACATACCACGTGCGGCGTCGTCGCAACCGAACGCTGTGCTGCAAATTATTCTCAGAAATTTGCGACCGCACGTCGATGACGGAATGAATTATTTGCACACTTTTTTGATGGTTAACTTATTTGCCTATGACGAATAGCGACATGGCAACAACGTTCATTACTGTATCTGTGAATCTATTCGATTTCATTTTCTTTTGCTGTTTGTTTCCCTGCTTGTATTTCCTCCGTTCGATAAGTCCCTGATCGCCTAGGCCTCGGCCTATGCAGCATAATAAATTATGTTTGCTCATTTTTGTAAATGGCTGAAAAACTTGTTATACATTGACACAGTGTCGAAGATTTTAGTTGGTTGCTCCATGTTTTTCGGAATAAATTGACCTTTGTATATTTTTTCAGCTTTTCCGTTAGCTTGCTCTTGCACTACGCATTCGTTTCATTGGGGAATAATAAGGTCTGTTTGCACGTTTCCAGTTTTTTAAGATTCTGACAAAACTGATGTCAGAGTTGTCAGAATAGGGTGTTTTCACGTTTTAATTGAGAAAACTGAATTGTGTTCGCATATTTTTCTGAAAATTCAGAATTCTTTATTTTCTTAACATTTAGTTTTCAGTCACTCTGGACTTGTTGAAAATTCTGAAAACAGAAATGAGTTTCTTACATTGTACCATGTTTCACATTTTTTTGTCTGCACCAATCCAAAAAAACAACGAATACTATTAATTTTTTCATCAGTTGGTGATGATTTAATGATCAATATTTTTTTTTTTTGAAGTTCATTCAGTTATATTTTTACAATTTTTTTCTCAGAAAAGTCAGAAAGTTCTTTGCTCACTACAAATACTTTCGAATAAGAATTTCCAGTTTTGTCAGTTTTTAGAATTTAAAAAAAAATTATGCTTTTCGTTTTTGAAAACGTGCGAACAGACCTATAATTCACGTTTAATTAGCAGACTGAACCTCAGTCGATTGTTCGTTTTTTATTTCTTAGTTCAGAGCAGATAGGTAGCAAAAGCTTTTCTTAGGGGGAGGACGAAAATAGCTAACTGAAATTTTCAAAATTTCCAAGAGCTAAGAAAGAAAAAAAGTATTAACTAGCTCGACTTTCCTACCAGTACATGCAACTGCCAATATTTTCAACTTCTAAATTCCCAGCTGCGGCCGAATTTTAAAATTACCTAAAAAGGGAAAAAAGTAAGCCAATTCCACGATTTTTCAACTATAATTGCCACTAATCAAGTTTTCCAACTTCGGAAATATTTTTGGGGAGCCTCCCCATGCCGCTTAGCTATGTCCTTGACTTTAATTGATCCTTTTTTGATGACTCTTGTGTCAAGTTAATGTGGATTCGATAATGTGTTATATCAAGATAATTTTTTATAAAATGTTGATTTTAAATATTGTGTTTTTTTAGGTAGATTTCCTAAATTCTACCCATTGGAGAGGGTGGCATGTCGCAACTTCCGGAAAATTTCAATAATTTTTCCGATCATGGTCCTTAGACCCCAAGAACCTTACTCTCAAAATAATCTTTACGTATTTATATTTTATTTATTTATTGAAGCAAGTGAGGCGAAGCTTCCTTAATTACGTATCTACTCACAGAACAGCTTCCTAATAACGTCATTGCTCGCAGATGGTCAAAGCAAAAATTACCAAAATTCTCTCCGATAACTGTTTCAAATTAACCCTGATGTAACAAAGCTTAATTTTTTGAATTCGATATATTTAAAAAAAAAATTATGTTTCTTTATCAAGATTTGAATCTTCATCACGCTAGTGCTTATTATTCAGAAATTTCAACTTCGATAGGTAAAAGGTTAGAATTAAAAATTGAGTAATACACGTCCTTGTGGTTTTCGAAGCGCTAAGTTAAAATTTCCAGTTTAGGCCTAATTTTGGATTGAATCACTTATGACCACAAAAGAGGGTAAGGATAACTTTTTCTCGAAAAATTGAGTGATGCGTTTTCGAATATATTTTGTAAAGCTCGAGTTTAAATTTACTCTTCATTTTTGGATTGAACCAGTCATTAGGCCCCCGGTGTCCCAAAAAGGGTTGGTTAAGCAAATTGTTTAATATTTTATTGTGTGACATCTTCAGATATGATTACCGAAGTGGCAGTACACTTTTAATTTGTGTGATGTAGTCTAGCCCCTTTACAATTTTTTTTTGGGTAGTGTCTATTCTGGGTAACTATATTCACTTCAATTATGGCTTTGAGGTTCGCTCGCGATCCGAAAATAAGATCTAGTTTGTATTTATTTTGATATTCCATCCCCAAATAGTTTGAATCAGTGGTTCTCGAACTATTATCGCTACGGAAGCCTTAGCGATTCACTTGCATTTGGGGAATCCCAAAACCATGCGAATATTAACTTGTAATTGTTAACGTACAAAAAAAAATTCTAGTCATGTTTGTACTATGTTGATCGCAGAATCCTGATGAATTGAAGACTTCTCTGCGAAACGCACTTCAGGAAACGTTGGTCTAGATGGTCAGTTGTAGTAAGGCTTCCGATAAATACTATTCAAAATTGCTTCTCAGTGTCCTCATCGGTTTGAACCGTCCCATTACAACCCCTGAAACCTTTGAAAGTGGATTTCGTTGCTGCTCCACCACTCGCTTTTCCCCATCAACCTTTTCCCTTTTCGAACCGCATTTCATCAATAATTTCAAGAACACATTTTTGGGCTTTTTCCCGCAGTTTGTACGCGTTTATCATTCGATTCATGAAGTATTCACAGAACTATTCACAGAACTTTATGAGGAACTCGAAACCGAAGTAGAGAAAAGAGAGAAAGGCAGTGAAGAAAAAGAGCCAATGAAGTTTTTGTAAACGTAATGCAGAATCCAAATCCATACTTATAAGTTGTGAAACGCGATAAATTCAGTTTTACGCTGTTGAAAGATGCCTAGATTTTCATTGTAAATATGCAAACTACTTTCCAATGTATTCTCAAATCTCACTTTTCCTAAAAAGACACTCCACAAACTTTTGGTCCGTTAACGTTTCGTAGATAAAGTAAAGAAAAAGTGGCACTTAACGAAAAGTGACGTTTTGAGAATACAGTAGTTTGTCCTTGAAAAAGCAAATGATTCAAATTTTCAAAAATCTCACTCGCTCTTTTAGTAATTCACACCTTTCACTATACTATACATACTAGACTGCTAATACTGATGAAAAGCTGTGTTCAAAACAAACAGGCGTATCCCTGTTCAAAATGTTAGTTCATTATCAAATTTATTAATACTTATTGTCTTTTCCTTTGACTAGGTCTCTTCTTACCTCAATTATTGCTTTTAATTACGAATTAAATCGGTAATGTTGTAGTTTTATAAAACTCAGAAGTTCAAAAATTTCAGTTAAATCAATTTAAAATTTGATTTATTGATGCATAAAAATAATATTTTTTGTTGCTGTATGACGAATGTTTCTATCTACTTGCGAAATATTCTTACAAATATGTCTAATTCTAATTTTTGCATAGAAATTTGTAGTTAATTCGGTTAAATGCGGATCAGGTAGCTCTATGTTTTTAAACAGCAAACCAGTAAACTAACATTTTGAACGGGGATACAGGTGTCTGACTCAACTTCACCGGTTGCTCATTAGACTCTGTGTTATTCTTATCAGTATTAGCAGTCCAGTATGTATATAGTCAAAGATTCACACCCACTCACTAATTCACTCTGATAAAAGAAAGAACGAAAAAAATCCAAGGATTTAATCCTTCACTTCAAGTCTTTGAATCGATCCGAAACCATGTGGAAAGTAGAGGCTTGCTGTTTTTTATTTGCTAAGCAACCATTCAATAACTTGGGCACGTATTTTATAATTTCGCAATACAATAATTTATTTATGTATTATGAATTTCCTCGACCTTTCATTAAACGTAATTTTTATTCGGCATTCTGGCAAATAATTTTGGGATTTTCATTATTTTATTGTATTATTCACATTAATTTATTTAGATTTTTGTGTTTCTCTTGGCCTTTTCAACTTGATTGGATTTCTGAATTTTCGCAGTTCCGTTTTGGATCGCGCCAAAATTTCTTTTAAAAATGTATGCAACTTTTAAAAATAGATGATCTCCTCTCGGGCGAGCCAACCTACGGGAGTAACAAATACAAAATAGTAAAACTTATCTCGTTCAAAGAAGAGAAGAACCCAAATTAACACGCGCCCATTTTTTCTCTCCTCTCTTCAACCGCGCACAGAAATTGATTTCAATTTTTATCCAACAAAAACTGGTTGGGAGATTTTTTCATCTCAACTGGCGGAGGCTATCTTACCGCATTCCATCGTGGGGGAAAAATAGAAAAGAAAGAAAAGAAAGAAAAAGAGGTTGGTGCCACGTTTACTGACGTTAGCACCTTCGAAAATTTTTTAAATTCTAACGTATTTTCGTCTCATTCCACTTGTCGAAAGCCGAACCAAACCAAACCCAACCCAGTGATTTTCGTAGCGCGCTATTTTTTTGTGTATATAAAATATTATATAATATAATATAATAATGACGTGTGATGCTGTGTATATTTTCTATTTTTATTAATCCTTTTTTATCGAACGTGTTTCTGTATTCTCTTATTTTGCTTCTTTTCTGTATATAATCGTGGCTGTTCTTCCTCTCCAATCGAGTTTTTTGGTGCAGGAAAATTACGGTCTCGCGGGGGTGGTTAGGTAGTGGATATTTTTTCTTCCTTTTTGTTCTTGGTTGGTGCTTGGTGCACGCAGAGTGTGGTATGTGTACGTGTGTACGTGTGTATGTGTGAGAGTGAGATGGTCGCCGTGTGACCTGTACACCGGTTGAGAAGAAATACTCGAAACCGGTTTTCTAGCGCCGATTCTTCGAATTTTCTTGTATCGAAGAGATTTTATTTTTACACCGTTTTCAGTGCATAATAAAGAAAGGAGTGCGACAGAGAGAGGCGAAGAAGTAAAAAAAAAAATCTTATTACTGAAGCAATGGTTGGCAGGTTCTACTTCGACTTCGGTAATTCGGTTTCGAACCAGTTTCCACTTTCCAGTCGACGCTGGTTAAGTGGTTTCGCGTGAACGTTCTTACGTGAAAATTCGTAAAAGTATATTCGTATTTTAAGTGTTCCCCTCCGCTCTTTTTCCTCCGTCATTCCTTCTTTTTTTCTTTTTTCTTTTGATTATTTCGATACATACATTTACGTGAATTTTCCCCATTTTCTTGCTTGGCTTACAGTATGTCGAGAATGGATTGTACACGAAGACGAAGCCCTGGCGTATCGATTACAAAAACAAGAAGGTAAGTGTTTCGTGTTGTACATAAATTTGCTTACAGAATTTTGCAACGTGAAAAAATTGCGGTCGCGTTGTTTGGAAAAAAATAATGCTTTGCACCATACCACACCTGCCACTGGTATATTTGCGAGTGGTGGTTAACGATGGCCGCCATTTTTACTTTTTTTCTTATGTTCTTACATTTACTCACATGTTTGCGTGAATAATGTCATAATTTTGAATGTTTTACGCTATTTTCTTCCTTTTTTCCCTTCCGGTATTGTTGCAGTGGAGCAACATTATGTGCACAACAAACAGCGCAATGCATTGGTACGAGAGGATTTCCCCAAAGCCAAAGAGGAGCAGGAGAAGGAGATCGTAGAGGCGGCCGAAAAGTATCGACAAATGGTTAGGCGGCAGTAGGTATTTTTTTTTTATTTTATTTTTTACGTACGGGTGTACGCTCTTTGTTACCTCGTTTGGGGTGGTGGGGAAGATGAAAAAATTATATATGCGAGAGATGGAAAGCCTATCGTTGAAAAACCGGTTGCCGGTTCGTGCGGGTGATTCTTTGTTTCGTGTTTTCAAACCGATAGAAAGAAAAAAAAAGAGAGATTGACACCCGTATTCTAAAACGATACTTGCGTAAAGATTCGCCACTTGAATAATATTTTATCTGTGATTCCCATGTATAAGTATAGGATATAAATCTGGTTAAACGGGTACTTGAGTCTAACTTATCTTTAAGAAACGTTCTAGAATATAACTTATCTTTAAGAAACGTTCTAAAATACGGGTGTGAGATGAAGAATATGTTATGCATTTACGATTAATTGTTGGTATGAAGTTTACATTTTACAATACTTCCGTTCTCGTGGAAAACGTCGGATGTTTTAATCAATTTCCTGTTTTATTGTTTCCCGATATAATTAAGTATATGTACTTCTTGGTGCGCTTTTGGTTCGAACTTGAAATGTTCATTCGTTAGGAGAGTTGACACTCGAAGATGTATCAGTAAAATACCTGTTGAAATTTGCATTCGTTCGATTGTTCAACGCGCCTTATGGATTTATGATTTATTTTTGACTGACTGAAATGGTATTTTACGCAACAAGGAAAGAAATTGAGCAATTTCTCAACGAGTTTAAGATTTGCAAGCACGAGATTTGTTAAATTTGCTTACTCCGACTGAGTTACGTTCAATATTTTTTTGCAACGGGGATACAGAATGCTTTATTTGAGCCTAGGACAATAAAACTTCGATGGGTGGAATATCCTCCTTTTGGCTGCGAAAATTTAAAAGAAAATGGAATTGATTCAAATGAAAAAAAATAAGACTTTCAAAGGTTTGAGAAAACTGAGGAACCAATTAGGCGTGGAAAAAAAAATGTCTCCGATACGATCAAGGTTTAGGAATGAGAATTAAGAAGTGGGAAAAAAAAGTTGAAGAATGAGAGAGAGAAATTAAGAAGAAAAAGAAACTAAGTCGTGCGTAAAAGAAACAAAAGGAGTGAGAAAGGTAAAGTTTTTGAAATTGATCACCTTCATCGCGTCATACTATCTTCGAATGTACAAAATTTTTCGTACACATGTTGCAAATAAATAATTCTGGTCAAAATACAGCTAGTTTGAGGAATCTTTTTTAAAAACCAATACTGTACCTATCCATATTGTAACGTCTTAATCTTTCTTCGAGTTGAAAATAATTGGTGTTAGCTTTTTGAAGTTTCGGAAGTACTTTATGATGATGCATTTAATCGTTTAGATAGTTCAATCAGACGTTGTAGTTCGTAGAGGTTCCGAAAAAGAATAATCTATAATTCAGCTTTTGAAAGTTTTGTATATTTTCAGCATTGCTGTTTTTTTATTTTCCGAACACTAACTTCGCTGATCAGAAAGTTGATGGTTTAAAAGTTTCCTCAATTTTTATTGTTTGAATTTTCTGTCTTAATTCAGCCCCATCGCTTTGTTTTATGCGATTTAAAGTAGTTCGGTTACACTTCATTGGTAGCCTACCAGCCCACATTAAAATTTTTGGAAAAATTATTAATTAATTCGTATTTTCGTCTTTGATTTAATTTGGTTTTACCCGTTATTCATCTTCAAGATGATCGTTACATTTTCAATTGTGACAATTTTTTTAGCTCCTGACTGCTTTAAGATTTGACTTGAGATAATTTAATGTTCTTAGTTTGGTTACGTTCCCCGACGATATGTATGTATATTATGTTTCATAGTCGAAATCCGTAAAAACGAAGTTTGTCAGTTGAAAGAACTTTCTCTTTTCGAGTTGAAAGAATTTTTGTAATTATGATTGAACTTTATTGGAATCAGTGAACTCTTAAATTTAAAAAAGTAGCCAGCGTTGATTTTTTTTTTTCCTCATATTTGAAAAATATTTGTTACCATAAGGGGTCATTTAATAATTGTCTAATATAATAGTGATGGAAATTTTGGCCCATATTCATAAACGTCACTTTAACCTTCTTTCACTTCACTTAAAAATGATTTTTGGTACAATTTTGTATTTAAGAATGTGGTAACATTTTATTTTTACATTGGAACTTCTGTAAGAGATACAATGTTTCCACATTTTTAAGTACGAAATTGTGCAAAAAACTTTTTCAAAGTGAAATTTAAGTGAAGGGAAGTTAAAGTAACGTTTGTGAATATTAGCTTTAGTTGAAGTTTCTTGTATTTTTTTTATTTTTCAGTAATCCTTTCGGAAAGTCTGTCTTATTGAACAATAGTTTCTTGTTGAGGTATTGATCGGAGAGATTACGGTGCATTTTAGGTTAGGATTTAATGTTTTGACTCGAAGCACGAAGAGTGTTGTGTCTTCATTATTGTTTTTTGATAGCAAAGACTGACTACTACTCCTTGTATTAGTTATTTATTTGTTTCAACATATTTCTTTTCTGTGTTTTTCTATTGACCCTAGACTTGTTGACAATTCTACATTCGTATATTTAGTGTTCTTTGTTTTTATTCTCTTCGACATGCGTGTTTGTTCAACTTACGATTTGTTTACTCGTTCATTCATGAAGTACATAAATTTAATACCCTTCCGACAGTTTAAGACTGATAATGATTATATTTTAATGTCGAAGAACTCGAACACTGCATGAACTGAGTTTATTATACCTATTGCTAAAACTGAATTCCAATTGTTTTTTTAAAGCATGTCAAGTTTCTGAGGATCTGAAAATGTGTTGAAAACAGAATTTCATTTTTCAAAATATTGAATTTCGATTAACAGGCATGGCCTTTGAAAAAAGAGCGTTGTCCTCTCATGATGATAAATGTATTTTTCAAGCATTTTAGTCTTGTTTCCCCCGAACCTATCCATTTATTGAGCCGCGTGTATATTCTGAATCATAGAATGTAATTTCCGAGCATTCACTTTCCTATCCCTGCATTGTTGTGTTCCCAGTTTGAATATATTTTAGTAGAAGTTGCTGTGACGAAGCCTGTCTAAAATTTAGATTGCCTCTCATGCTTTAGAAAACAAGTTACTTGAATATTATTTTCGCCGGTTATTCAAAAACGCTACTCGTGGGGCAGAACTAAGAATCTTCACTCTTTTGAATGTCTCCTAGAATTTTATATAATTTTATTTCTCGCCCCTTTCGCATTCCAAAAATTACTGATCGATCATGAGAGATCAGTCCTGTTTGTAATTTCATCCTTTTCCTTTCTGTGAAACGTTGTACTCGAATTTTATATTTTTGTGACAATGCTGTCATTAATTATAATTTGTAAGACTTATTTTTCTCGATCAGATTCATTATTATTTCATGAACACGTGTCTAAGGAGGACTCTCATTCTAAAATTTCGAAGGTTAAGGAAGCAAATGAATATTATTGATTTGAATTTTTTCTGAAGTTTATTTATTTTATCGTGGCTGTGTAAGTTATTGTTTCTGGTATGAAAAGTTTCATGTAAAAGGTTGTGTCATTATCAGTATAACTTGCATACATCATGGTTATTGAGAAGTGAAGGTTCCACAAGGAGTGCTGTATTTGCCTCATATTATCACAGTATGAAAACTAGACGATAATTTTTCTCATAAGAAAAAAAAGAGTTAGAATTAATTTTCTGAGAATGGGAAGGAATTAAATATAGATGATCATTAATCGTCAGAGCATAATTCTTAAATCTTATCCACTTGTAACGATAAAAACTTATTTTAAAAGAAATTTTTGCATCAGATCAGTACATAATATACCTATTTTCATCCATTATATCCTGTTTTCGTCCAGTTACTATCCTCGTCATTAAAATGTGTATATTTTGCCTCCACTAAGGGTTTTTTTGGTTAAAATCACTCGACCATTTTTTCTCTTCCTAATCATCGACTCATTATCTTCGTATCTGATTCATTCAGTAATTTGCGAGTTCCTTGTGATTGTAAATGCTAAGCGAAAGCAGTTTCTTCTTTGAAATGTAGGTACTGAGTGGCGTGGAAAAATAAATGAAGGCCTGAAAAGTTTTCGAAAATCACGCTTTGAATCTCAAAAGAGGCAAAAAAAATGTCACAAATAATTTTATTGATACAAATATTAAGCTTCAAGATCGTGGTTGTAGCCCTTCCAGTGTTTCTAGTTTTCATAGAATAATTGCGATAATTTTTTATATCCTGAGAAGGAAGAAGTTTTTTTTAAGTTTTTATTCCAGAAATTTTTTTTTACTTCGTCCTGTTTGCCCCCGGCATTATATTGGAATTCGAATACTAACGTTCTGACGCATTCATCTTTGACGGTCTTCTTTTAAGGCTTATTAGGTTGATTACTAATTCATCGGTGATCATAATTACTAGATTTGTTTCTTTCATTTTCCACCGTAATTTATTTTTATCGTTCTTTTCAGAGAAAAGATTGATTCTACTTACGCTCGTCGAGTGGCCGAAAAACTGGAACGAGAAGAATTCGATCGACGCCAACGAGCGGAAATGATGGACGCAGATATGGCCAAAAAGATGCAGGTAATTATTTCGAATTTTTTATCAACGAAGGCTTAGATTCAATTTCCAGATCATGAAACTGTTGTAGATCCTCTCCTACTGCTCCATGATCTCCAATATCGCGTATCTATTATTTTGAAGGTTGGTTGGAACAAGATGATCCGTTTTGACGATAAATTCCGTGGCCGCCGCTGTTCGTGGGAATTTTTGTGTCCAGACGTATTGAAACCGATAATTTTTGTCGGTTCTTTCGTCGGTTAGAAATTTATCACATTTCTCTCTAAAAATTATTTTTATTTCTTTATTTATTTATTTTTTTATTTATTTTTTTTAAATGGCTGAAAGTTGACTGTTGGCTCGGGTGTGTATTCGCTTCAAGATGCGAACGTAGTGAATTTTCTTCTAGGTTTTCAGATAATGGAGAGAATAGCTGACTAATTGACCTTCGCGTTGTTATGTACCCGATGTACGTTATTTTCAACGCGGATACTCGACATTATTTTCTACGTTAATTTATTCGTAAGTTCGACGAATTTACATTCTGCTTCAAGGACAGTGTCTCGACGACTTTTCATTTTCTCTTTTCGCTGAATTTGAATATTGAAAAAAATCTCGTGTGTGTGTGTGTGTGTATATGTGTAAGATCATTGGCCTGGTGAGTGGGGCAGTACCTGGTGTGAAACTTTTTTTTTGATAAAGAGAATATTTCTTGTTATTTTAGATGGTCCAGAAACGGCTCACCAATTCGGTTGGGCAAAATCGAGTGAAATATTATTTTTGTATTCGAAATAGGATAAAAAAACTCTGTATTTGTAGGGATGTGTCTTTGTCCATTTGACGAAAATTATTCGGTGCCTGAAAATTGTTTTCGGACTTGAAAAGATGAAGTAAATAGTATTTTTCCCCTGAAAATAACTCATTTAAATAGAAAATACTTTCTGAACATTCGTACAATTTCTTAAATTTCAGAGATCCGAACCTACTAGAATTGAAGAGTGGATTTAAATTTGTCGCAAAACATTGTTGAAAAGTTGTGGTTCGTTGAGGCCTCGAAAAATGGAACTCTTTTTTTTTTAGGAGGTGGCAAAAAATGGACCATCACGGTGAATGAACTAAATATAACAAAATTATCCTCGAATTGATTGGTAGGTTAGTTGAAATTTAATTGTGTGGATCCCAGTATTTTCACAAGTATTAGATAGTAAAGGGGGAAAACGAAACTAAAATTTTGTTTTATTTCAAATGGCTTTAACAACTGGCATTTAGCAACGAAACTAGAACTTTGTTTTGGGGATGAAATCAATCACAGGAGTCGACTCCATTTTAGAATTTCCCGTCAGAAATTTCTGAATTACATTTTCAATTTGGACTTATTGCGCTTTAATGTGCGAGTGTTCATTGGAGAAGATCGAATGATTGGTAGTTATAATGAAAATTCAAGTCCCCTTTAGTTGGTTTAGTATGTATTTCAAGGTAATTGAATAACTTGAAAGAAGTGGGGGCGATCGATTGTCTCTTAGTTCACCAAATTTTATCTCTGATTAAGTATCTTCTGATGTGTTTGAGGAAGGAGAAGTAAAATAATTTTCTATTGACCCATCTTTAGGCTCTCGTCGTTTGTCAAGGTTATGCTCTTTTTGGTGTTAATTTTTTTAAGACTCTGTATGGAGAGAATCTTAATCGAATCAAGTATAATCTGACTTGTAATTCAGTATTTCTGATTAAAAAAAAATTTTAAAATAGAATCAAAAAAATATTAATGGCGATATTATATCCTTCAGGGTGGGCTGATTAGGAAGATGTCGGGGATATTTTGACTTATTAATAGTACTGATTGAGTACGTCACAGTCTCATTATTACTTTTTAGAAAGGGCTAAAATTTTTTGAAGTTGAAAAATTTGCAAATTTTCACAAAATTTGTTTTGCTAAGTTTTGTTTTGTAAAAGGTTTGAATAGTACTGTATAACATTGACGGAGTTCTGAAACTTTGCAGCTGTAAGTTGAAAAAACTAAAAAAAATTTTTTTTGTAACGATTACTATTGACATTTTGTAAAGCTCACTCTTTGACACCTTTCCTCCAAACCTGATCATCTTACGTTTTGTGTTGAGTAGCGTACACTTGCCATTGTCCTTTTTCAGATCCATTTTCTTTGCATTTACAATTCGATTTGGTTTTTTTTTTTGTATATTTTTAGGCCTATGAAGTAATTAGAAACGCGAATTCGGAAAACATAGACGTTCGCATCCCACCAAATCCGACGTCTACTGTTTTACCAGATGTGAACCAAGTCGGTTTACCTATTGTTGATGAGGTACGAACCTTTCAACCAGTTGTCAGACACCATGCAAGTGTAGCTGTTACTCACAGTTTGAGGTGAGTTTGCGTTTTATGTGGTTTTTCTTTTTGATTTTTCGATGGGAATAGTTTTCCTGCGGACAAATATAAAGCATTGAAAGTATACTAGCCCGAGCCTCTACCCATCAGATTTTGAAAGGAAAAAAATAAAATTAGTAGATTTATGATATCAATATTTCCGATAAAAATCGCAGAATTTATCATTTTTCTTTGTGGATATCGTGAAGTGACAGAAACAGTTTTATGTCGGTCGGATCGCATTGATTTTCCGGCAACTTTGTGGTCATCGAAACGAATGTCTAGACGCGATCAATTCATGTGATATTGCCATTTGGTAAAGATTATTTTTTTGCTTAAGGCAGTTGCATTGTCGAGAAACTTAATAAGGTGAAATAGAGAATTTTATTGAATCAAATTCTAAACGATGAAGTAATAAACTTGAGTAATTTAGGTGGGCTTAAATGAGCTAAAACGTTTGAAAAGTTAGTTTCCGATTTATCAAAAAAGTTTAAAGGGGAATGTCATCCAAAAAAAATCTATATTTTTAAATCTTTTCACAATTTTAGTTTACAGAGAGATAAGCTTTTATTCTATGCACTACTGCGATTTTAAAATAACTAATACTGCAACCAACCTTCCGCAACGAAATAATATTTATTTCGCATGAAGTTAAAGCCAAAAAAAATTAAAGCTTATTTTTAAAAACGCGTTTTTAACGTAATTTTAATTTAACAGTACGTGGTTCGCTCAGTTGGGGGAATTAACTTATAAAAGATTTGGTACGTTTTAAAATAAAATTCTTGAAATGAAAGTTTCAGTGTGAAAGATAGACTACATTCAAAACGGGATTTCATTCGTGAGCTGTGCGAAAACTGGTGTGTGTGTATGTGTGAAATATTTTTTTATGTCCTATAACCTGGGATTAAAAAATGAATTTATATGATAAGCTTCTTACTGTTAGGTGAATAAATCAACCTTAATCGAAAATAGAATGTCGAAATAAAAAGGTTTTCATGCTTCCTTTTCATTTACTTCGACGTTGCTGAATTTTTATTCAAAGGAGAAATGTATTTCGTTACCGAAATTTATTTTACTTTTGTAAATTCCAGGTAACTTGTTGAATGAATTAATTGCCATGACGCTTTGAGGTAATTGATTTTGATTTTTAATTTCAAATGCCTCCGCTTGTTTTTTGTCTATAACCATGTTAAGGATCAAATTCATTACCAAGAAATTGACTAACATGGGGTTTAAAGAAAGAAAGAAAAAAAAAAAATTGTGCGAGTTGTTGATCTTTATTTTTAAAATTAGTGACTGCATTGAAGTTCGAAGATTTTTATCAAGCTTTTGTCTCTGTATGATGATGACTAGAGAACGGTTTAACAGTTTTTTTTCCCGATGCTGACGAAGGTTTGTAGAAAAAATGTTATAGATCGTATCGATCATCACTAGAATCGAGTCTGATTCTCATCGATCACGTGTCTTATCTGTTCTGTGCAGAAATCTCCGATTGAGCGATGATCACGGAAATTATGCCGACGGTGACGTGGAAAGATCTATTCCGACAGAGCCATGCTCCAGCCAGTTTGCGAGTAACATTCGCGCCAATCGTACACCCACTCCTGCCACACTGTTACCTGAAGATCTGAACGATATTCTCACCGACGCAGATCTGCAAGAGGAGGCGAATCGAAGACTGCAGGAGGAAAAAGACGAGGTACGACCACGTAATTTTCGCACTTAGCTGTCAATCTCAAAATCTCGGTTTCAAAGTGTTGCCTGTGAGAAGGTCGATTGTAGGTGAAAAAAATAGCATGCATATTTAACATCGGTGCGAGTGAACCGCAACGTATGACCACTATCTATAGTCATTGTTTCGATATTTTAGCTACTTGTAACTTTTTTTCCCTCCTTGTTAATGATAAAGCTGTACTGGTATTCAATAGTTATTATAAGTTAGTCGATAATGTCCGTGTCCGCATTCAATCCGTTTCTGACAGCTCGCTAATCAATTTTGGAATTGGAATTCATACGCATGAAGCATTAATGGATTGAATTTTTGGTTTTTTAACTGCAGGCGATGCATTTTTCAATTAGTAATGGATCAAATACTGTTTTATATTTGTCGTTTTCGTACTAAATGATGGTTTAAACACGTTAGACTTATGATTCTTCTGATTAGAAAAATACGCTGATAGTACGAACAGTTCGACGATTCTTTTAGCATAGAATGCCTCGGTTTATTTTGTATTAGAAAATCATATGAAACGATGTGTTGAAAAACATGTACAATTCTGTTTAGTCCCTTTGGTATTTTATTTTATTTTTTAATATATGGCTGAGCTCTTATTTGACAATGATACGAAATCTCTTCGTTCAGAAGTAACTTTAGGAAACTATAATTATTTTTTATTTGTTTCCCTTCAATATTTCCTCAAAATTTTATCTCACACGTATGTAGAAAACCTAATTTCGAATGCGTTTCTTTCAGAAACGTACCATGTTCGTGCATCGATTCAGTTTGTGGGAGTTTGTACATGAAAAGGTTAACAGATTTTTCTTTATGAATTGAATTAGTTTTGTATGTTTCACAGTAGCAGAACTAGTCTGTTAATTCCCTTGCATTCTTATTCAGCTTAATTTGATTGTTAATTAAATTTACACTTCACGTATGTCCATTTTGTTACGTTCCCTAGCTTTTGACCCCTTTAATTAATTTTAGAAGTAATTCATCCCCGAAATGTGAAATTCAAACTAACACTTATCGCCAACTAAATCCGAGTTGAAAATTATACAGTAGTGCGGAACTATATATCTTTTATTAATTTTCCTAACATGTTCGGATTTCCCCTTATTTCAAAATTTTGAAAAATTAGCTGATTTCGTTGTTGACGTTGCTCGCATGATTATTCGTGGGTTGATACCTCTTTTCCAAACTATGATTTTAGGTTTCTATTCGGTGGCCTTATATTTTGTTTCGTTTCTCCTCGATTACATGCCATTTTGAAACATGTGTTGCAAAAGTTGTTTTACAAACATCGTATAAGTTTTTAATTTATTTCGCTGATTAAATGCGAAGAGAAGCCAGAAATAACTATTAAATTCTGTTAGTTTTACAGAAAATCTTGTCAATTTGCTCTTCAGTACAACTCTAGAGTAAAGTTAAAGTTAACTATTGATTTTAATGTCAGAACACTAATCAAAGAAATGCACGACTTCCTATTGTACGTTATTATTTTTAGAGTTCTGATATAAAACTAAGTTAGAAATGAACAAAATCGGGAACATGCATGTTAATTACTGTGTAGAAATTCGAAGTTAGAAAATTACATTTACAAGATGTTAGTTTAGAATTTTAGACTAATCATAAATTTCCATCAAAAATATGTAAATATGAAACCACATTTTATTGTAGAATAACAGTATAAAAGGTTTTGTTATTTTAAATTAACATCCTAGAAAACTGTTTGAGTAGCTGGAATGGTATATTGTGAAAATGTTCACCCCTGGCTCCTTTCTTGTTTGATCGACCGTAATGTAATTTTCCCGGCGAGTGATTGTTGGAATAGTTGAAATAATGAAAAAGGACGTGAGAGACCGGTTTCGTCCATTTTCGTCCCATGTGAAAGAGGAGAGCTTACGAAGTGGTAAATTTTAACAATCGCAGTCATGCTCATGCGTAATGTACCTTACACCTAAGGTTTATCAAAAGTAATACACGCATTTAGTTGTTTGCTGACTTTCAAATCGAGGGCAAAGTACGTAGAGTACTATCACCTGAGAACGGAAATAGTATTTCACAGTCAGTCATCGATATTACGGAAGTTTGTTGTTAAGTTGATGTAAAAATTCTGTTGTCTGTCAACTCAAGAATTTGCTCTAGAGGTGCGCGCACCGCACTTTCGTATAATTCATGAATCGTGTGAAGGAATTCTTTATATGTTGCAGAATTGTATATGCGAGTTGAACGACCATGAACGTTCAATGTTTTTCATATTCCACTTACTTTTCTACGAAAACATAATATTAATATTAGTTATTATTTTTAAAATAGTTATTTTGTTTTTAAGGTTTGGAACTACGAACGTTTTCTCTTTTTTTTTTGGAATAAAAAAATATGATTGCCGAAAATTGATATTTTTTTATGCATTCGTGTTTTCAATTTGTCCTTCAAATTCATTTTTACAAAACTATAATAATTTTAAAAATTTTGATTTTGTTACTGAATTTTAGGAATAAGGTTTTTGCCAAAATTGAATTTTTATCTCGCACAGACGTTTATTCGAAAATATTCGTATTCGATGAAAATTGACCCAGTTTCTCGAGGTTATCGTAAAATAAATTAATCATAGTGCTAACTAAGAAATGTTCAGTTCTGGTCTTCAGAGAAAATCCAAAATTAGTAAAGGCCGCGCTACTTCCAAACCTTTTCTGATAAATTTCTTGCCATGTTTGTGTAATGTATTATTTGTAAGTCGTCATTTGCAGCATCGTACTCATCCTATGGAAACTATTTCGTGATTTCATATTCGACGAGTGATATTTTAGTGCACGGTTTTCTTTTACGTACGTGACTAGAGTAACACTCGTCAAATCGAATCGCACTGTCAACGCTTCAGTCGCGTAATAATCGTAACAATAGCCGTTAATTGCGTGTATTTTGGCCCAAAACTCCGCATTAAATCTTTTTTTTTATTTTTTCCCTAACCCTAGGAACTTGCTCGAATGCTCCAAAAGCAAGAAGAGATCCTTCACGAGGAGGTCGATCGTGATCGCTTAATGGCCATAGAAGCTCAGGATAAAGAGCTAGCTAAATTACTCTACGAGAAGGTGAGTTGGGTTTATTGTCTTTTATATTATCGAGTTGCCTTGCCCGTTTGATTTTCCAACCTCATCTGTTGTAACCTTCAGGAAAAGGCGAAACTCAAACGAGCTAAAGAACGAGCTCGTCAGAAAGCGTTGCTCAAGAAGCAACAGGCTCAAAATGCGGAATGCTCTGTGACTTCCTTTGAAGAAGGAACTTCGTCCGATGTGGCGACAACCTCCAACGAAACCACTCAGTCGAGTAATTCAGAGCAGAAGTAAGCATTGTTTAAGTCTTTACACTTATGTAAAATGAGTGTACCCTTATGAGTCACAGAGGAGTTGATAAAATGGTTCGGTGCGAAAATAATATTACAAAATTGATGATGAGCTGATCGAAATCAAATGTGCTCAGTTCAAAACGGATTTGAAGTTTTTAAAGCCTTCCCTGTTGTTAAGTCTGTGGAATTGAAGTTGAGGGAAAATAAAACAGAAAAGGTCCTGTGATAAAATAAATGCTAAATTCGAATTCACAACGTCGATCTGATATACGCCGACAATGTAATAATACTTGTTTTAAACGAAAGATCAGTTTACTTCATCTATGGTTATTTTCGTCTTGGCCACTGCCAGATTCTTTTTTGTAATATATTAATAAAATTATCCCAATTTTTTTTTATCATTCTCGTTTCTGGAATACTGCTTTTGCTATTTTTAGCAATCAAAAATTTTTGTTTTTCTACGCGAGATTGTCTGATGTAATACTCTATGTTGCAGTTTAAACTTGAATGAAATTCATTCAGTCGATGATGTCGATGAAGATTCGCCCAATGACGCCGAGTGTTTTGCCACGTCGACTTTACCAGGGAGCCGGAACAGCGCTCCAATGATGAACGTCGCCATGCATATCGATCCCACGTATCTTTCGCAGCAGCAGTCGTCTAGCATGCCAAATTCGTTGATCTTTCAAGGTAATGTCCGACATTGATTTCCTTATAAATGCCCCTTCGAACTGTGGATATATAATAAAACAAAAAAAATGAATCCATAATTTCGTTCTCAAAACTTCTAAGAAACTAGTGCGGTAATTGAAAATATCTTCGAAATAAAAACTAATTCGAAGAACGTAATTTTCATTCAGAAAGGTCAGACAGTTACCTACTGCCCTCATGTCTTTGTTTTTTTTGTTAACTTTTTATTATACGCTTGAATAATGTAATTGTGAGATACTTCATCACATGAAAGAAATTCGCTTTGTACGGTTGTCTTTAAATTAAGCAATCAATGATGAAAGAAAATATTTCAAAACTGTTCATATTTGCGATACCCATGAATATTGACTTCAAAGTATTTGAGTAATTCGTTGTATTATGGTATAATAATGGCTGTGTTCACTGAATAGTATCTTTTTTTCAGATAATGATGGCGTAGCACCACCCTATATGCCAATTCAGGGACAAAGAAGGTATCCGACTAGCGCTGAGAAAAAAACGAAAAAATCAAAATCCAAAGATGGCTGTAAACAACAATGATGAAATTTTATCCATATAATTTTTTTTATGGTTTAAGTGTTCAATTAATGCCTCCTTATTTACTCTTGCAATTTCCCTGTACTCCACGTTCAATTTTGTTGAATATTTTTATTTTTACTTTTTTGTAACTTGTTATTAAATTTAATATTATTGAAAAAAATGAATGTTCATTTGATTTTTTATTCCAGTCATTAATTTATTTTGGATATATTTTTCTGTTGGAAAAAATTTCGTATCGCATTCTTCCTGTAGATATACATCTTGAGAACTTCGTTAAACTGTGTTTTCAAAACATTAAGCGTGAAACTTAATCGAAGTTTTGAGGAATTGTCAAGTCCTCAGTTCTTCCCTAAATTTTGAATATTCGCTTTGTAGTTTAAAGAGTAAACTCTAAAAGTTGTTTTTAATCGAAGTCATGTCGCCAGCGTCCTTTACCCTATATTTGAAAATGTTTGAAACAAATTAATTAGAATTTGTTAAAGATCAAATCAGGGTGCCGTTTACGAATTATCTATTAGGACCATAAAAAAATCATGAACTTGAAGGGTTTACGAGTTGTCTATATAAATGAAACCCAAAAGCATGCGTAGAAGTGAACTATTTGTTGATAAGAAGCAATTTTTTAATATAAATATAAAAGTTCATAGTAAAAATCACAAACACCAACATTGCCAACTCTTAATAACTCATATTGACTTATAAACGACGGTCATACGAGACATGTTTACTAGCTTCCAATTAGCCATTTTCGTAGCGTAGCGTCGTGTGACCAGCTACTTGCCTCCTACTTGCTCGAGTCGATCATGTTTAATTTTATTGTGCAGTAGTGGAAAGTTTAGTGGAAGCTAGTAAACATGCTCCGTGTGACCACCGCTAAATGGATACCTCCGAACATGGCCATACAAATCGATGAAGTAGTGATAAGCTAGAAGGATATAGCCTTCAAAGCTGCTTTATAAACATAGCTATAAGGCTTGTGGACAATTTGTAATCAGTTATCAGATCAGAATTCATTAAACTTCGGTTTTTTTTCCTCATACGTGAAGTACTTAATTTTATCGAGAAGAAATATAAATCTGGATCTGTAATTAGTATAACGCCCACGAAAAACAGCAGTGCTGCTTGATTACCGTGCAGTTGTCCGAATATCAAACCCCGAATCCACTTTCCTTAGGAAATGTTTTCTCAAATAAATATTTTCCTTACGGATGTTTTCTCCAATGTGTGCCTCATCCGGTTGTTCCATGGAATGTGAATGAAGGTACCTAATCTGTTACATAATCGTAGATTATGATAAACTGAGAACTTGACATGGCAAGAATAGTAGAAAAGAGATGATGAATGGCCGCGGATACATGTTTTTTCCGCATTAAAAAACAAAAACCAACCAACTACACTATAAAGACCAGAGACATGCAGCTGAAGAAATGTTGAACGCTCCATATGCACTGTACTTTAAAAATGTTGTTCTGCACTCCATCTACACTCGCTTACTAACCTTTAGCGCAACTACCTTCGATAACGTAAACTAACACTGTTCAGGTTGTGCGAACAAACACGACTTTTTTCATTCGTTCCCCGAGAACACTGAAACTCATTTCCCACTCAAACTTTAATCTCGTAATGGAGGGAGATCGTTCATCTTCCTCAAACTTGTAATTTGTACTTTTGATCATTGCATTATAGTATCTCTAACTAACTTGTTTCTTTCCTTGGATTTCAACCTCACTTCATGGTAGGCAGAGCTGCGATTTCCGAACGGTTAGTACAGAGTGATACTTAATCTTTCATTTTAATTTTTTGCTATAGTATCCAAAAGTTAAGGGAACTATAAGCCTTTTCGTTAAAAGTTAATTTTCTTTACGAAGTATATTTTAATTCATGAGTTGTTAACTCAGTGAATTTTTTTTTCGTTTAATTTTTTGAAAAGATTATCGAAAATTATTCGAGGTTAATTTGAATTACATTGGCGCCAAAATAGTTTAACGCCATTTTAATCATCTTCCAAAAAATACTGGATCGTCTTTTTGCGGTAAGGTGAAACAAAAAGGATTTTTGCCGTGGGATTGCAGATTACTTCGGACCTGGATCGTCTGTTATAGTAAAGTGAATCATCAAAAGTTCAAAAATCAGAGATTGCTGTTACGTTGAACTCAATTATTGTGATCATCGAACGCCATCATCTGCAAAAAATTATCATCGAAATTTTGTCGATCAAGTGCTGCTGATTCAACCGTTTTGTATGCTGCCAAGACTGAAATTCTCTGAAGACGACCTGAGATTGATCCAAGTACTGACTCACGGGAAAACGCCAATTACTCACAAACTCAACTAGGAAATATTCAACGGAATTCTGCAAATTACAAGTAATGTAATTTTCGATACTTTCAAACTATATATTTTATTTACTATTGCTGAAAACGATGGGATATATTCAGTGATTTTGTGGGATATTGAGCGAAATTAGTAATATAAAATCTTTTTAATTTAAGAATTTTTTTACCTTTAATTTCCAAAACGCTTAATTTCAAGAACCCCCTTTAGTTTGGTAAAAATCAAGTGAAATTTCACAGGACAATTAAGCTTAAAAATAAGTTCGAATAAAGCAGGTTACGAATGATAAGGTTTTGGAAACAGATTGCTAGTTGCACATCAAACTGTGAAGGAACAATTAAAATTAAAGAAAAAGATTATAAAAAATTATTAAATATTTTTGAGTACGAAAAAATAACAGACGTAAGAATTAATTTAATTGAATTTCCATTCTGGAAAACATTTTCGGGAGAAATAGTTTTAGAAACCTTCTCAGTAAATGTTAGTGGAATAATTCACTATAAAAGAGGTATCGAAGTTGCAAAATTCATAGAAATTTCAAAAAATATTTTCAGTATTCAAGTTTTGGACTCGATAGAATCCTTCAGAATTTTTCTTGAAATTTTAAGAGAGAAATCCTCTTTAAAAATATGTAAAATTACGAAAATTAAAACATATAATATAATATTAACAAGCAAAATACTTTCATATTTGAACAAATTTCATGTTTTAACAATTTATTGTCACAAAAGAATAAATCCTTTGTCATATTGGACAAGTTTACTTGTGAACTTTCATGTCACAAAATTCTTTTGTTCAAAATACGAACGCATAAACTTGAAAATTTATTACAATAAAATATTATAGATAGCTTTCAAAAATAATTTTCAATAGATCCTTTGTTATACACATTTACAAAAATTCAAAACTAAACAAGATTTCTTCAAGTTTATTTCTGAAATATATTCTCAATTGGAATATTTTTTTTCCTTTTTATATTTTAAAACACAAACATACACACGAATAATATTATGAAAATTAATAATTTAATAAAAATAAAATATTTTTTTTCTCCAAAAATAAAAAATTTTTTTTTTACAATTAATTTTTTTTGAAAATAAATTTTATTATTTCTTTTTAAAATTGAGTTGTCGGAACTAAGTACATTACCAAGTACTCCAGAAAGCATGAATACAGCAAGTGAAAGAACCACAACCCCATATCCTCAAGGAGGATCAGGATCTGGGAGTACACACCCTCAAGTACATTATGTTATGCCAGCTGATGAAACCATACATCCGATACAAGGTCCAAGTGGAAAAATATTTGATGGTCAATATTACTTGGACTGGAAACGTATGATCATAGCTTTAATAAGGGGTTCGGGATATTGGGATGTTTTTGGACCACACCCTGAACTAAAAATTTATATTGAAAATATGGATAATTTACAATACAGACCATCTTCAAATTCTGCTAAAGCATACTTTAAAATCAAATTTTTGAAAAATTAGATACAACTTATGGTTCTAAAACCAAAATAGTTGCAAATATGGCAAAATCGAAATAGACTGCTTTTCGCTTTACACCTGGTGGTAATATAAGAGGTTTTTTAAATAAATGGGACATATTAGTGCAGGAGGTTCGTGATGCTGGGAAGGAGGTATCTGAAGAAGAGGAATTGGAAAACCTTCAATTGGCATTAGGATACGAGCAAACCATTGCAAAAATGCAATTTGATAACCTCCCTGAAAATAAAAAAAATCTAAAAGTATTCAAAAAAATATTAAAAGAAGACGGTGATCAAAAAATGAGAGATAAACAAATTAAACTACAATACCAATCGTCTAATAAAAAATTCGATAATAATAGGAATAAATTTAGAAATAATAATACAAACTACAATAGTAATAAAGATAATAGATGGAATAAAAATAATAATTACAGACGAAATAATAACACAAATGAAAATAATAAGGGAAATAATAATAATTATAAAAATAATAATCCAAGAAATGAAAATAATAATCAAAATAATCAAAATAATTATAACAAAAACCAAAATAATAACAGAAATAATAATCAATCGCCTAGAAAAAATAATAAAGAAGAAAGATGTTTTATATGTAACCAAACAGGACATTACAAAAATAAATGTCCTGATTATAAACCCGAAAATAAAGAACAAAATAAAGAAAAACCAAAAAATAAAGACAAAAAAGAAGAGGGAAGACCAATAAAATTATCATACTTGGTCAAAAAATACAACAATAATGAAGATTGTCTCTTAAAAACATTAATCAAAGATAATACAAAAATGAAAATTACATACAACTCAAAAAAAAATGTTACTTGATGGGGGGGGGTGCGTGGAAGTCCATCTCACATCAAATATAGAAAAATTAATTAATGTAACAAAATTTAAAATTCCATTAAAATTACAATGTGCACTTAAAGAAACGTATTTATATGCCACACATATGGGAAATATGAGAATATTAGTAGAAAACGAAAATAAAATTCAAATAGCAATTGAATTATTAGAAGTCCATTATGTACCAGATTTGTCATTAGATATTATGTCTGGAATTAAAGTGACAGAATCCGGAATATTACATATGGACCAGGGAAAAGAAAAAATACAAACATATTTCATAGAAACTGGAGACATTTTATTTACACCCTATAAAATTAATGGTGTCTTTCAAAAATATACCAAAAAAATGTATGCCCGTCAGACAAAATCAAAATGATGACGAGTGGGATTCCTTTTCTGTCGAATTAGAAATAGAAGAAGAGGAAGAAGAACCCATTAATAATAATAATAATTTAGAAGAAAATAATGAAAATAATAATACTACAACAGAAAATAATAATAATGAGGATAATAGTAATAATAATAAAAAATAAAACATTTCAGATAATTCATTAGAAATAATTCAAAATAACACAAATAACCATAAAAAAATGATTTGGCACAGACGATTAGGCCATTTAAATGAAAAATACATGAGATATCTACATAAAGTCACAATAGGAATTCTAAAAACAATTAATTTTAAAGATGATGATTTCATAAATTGTGAAGTTTGCAAAATAGCAAATAGTCAACGTCTAGGCCATAACAACGTTAGAAATAAACCCCAAAGGAGACTAGAAATTATATCTTCCGATATCATGGGACCATTCACACCCACAATAGCAAACCAAGAATATATATTAACATTTACTAACAATTATAGCAAATACACCTTCGTAATACCAATATCTAATAAAAGTCAAGTATTTACAGAATTTAAAAATATTTTTCTTTCAATGAAAAACAAATTCCCCGAAACACCAATAAGTCAAATAAGGTGCGATAACGCAAAAGAATATACAGACCAAAAATTAGTAAAATTTTGTGAAGAAAATGGAGTACAAATAGAAAATGTAGTTCCTTACTCACCAGAATTAAATGGAATAGCTGAACGTCAAAATCAAAACGAATCAAATTTCATAAATACCCCCATAGAAACATCTTTGAAAATTGAAGAAGATGAAAACTACACTGACGATACAGAATATCGTTCAATGATTGGAGCCCTGTTATATCTAGCTAGAATAACAAGACCCTATATTTCATTTGCAGTAAATTTTTTCTCAAGATTCCAAACCAAATCAAATTCCAAATTAAAAAATCATGTAAGACGAATATTCAAATATGTGAACACGACAAAGGAATTTTCGATTAAATTCACATCAGATAGTAAAGGCATACACTCTTTTGTAGATGCATCTTATGCCCCGGATGTAAAAGATCACGAAATAAAAATATCGAATTTAAATTTAGGAAAATCCATATCAGGATTTTTAATATATTTAAATGGGGATTTAATAAATTGGAATGTAAGAAGACAAACAATCGTAGCTACAAGCTTAACTGCTGCTGAAATAATCGCAGTATTTGATGCTTTAGACGACATACAAGTTACATTCCTTTTACAAAAAGAAATATTTGAAGAAAATGACCCCGTAAGAATATTTGAAGATAATATATCAGCACTCAGAATAATGTCGGGAGGAGCTCAAAAAAGAGCAAGAGCTTTAATGATAAAATGTTATGCCATTACACAATCGGTGGAGGATAAAGAAATTGAATTCAAAACTGTTGGTACAAATTCACAATTAGCAGATATGCTAACAAAAAGTCTTGACAAACAAAAATTTAGAAACTTAGTCGACAAAATATTAACAACATCAAATCTCTCACAATAAAATTTCTCAAATTCATAATAATTACATGGGAAGATCATTTATTTCAAAAGGGGAAGGAATACAAATATTCGAAGTTAATAATATGTCAAGTCACAAATCACTGAATATAATAATCTCGTTTTTTGTAGCATGGTACATGAAAATATAATGTTCGAGAAAAGAAAAGAAAAAATTACATGTTCAAACAAAATTAATAATATATTATATTCTTTAGGCCAAAAAATACTTGTTGAAAGAAAATTTATTTTCGTGTAAGTATTCATTGTCATCTCTGCAAATTCAACTTTCAAATGAGCAGAGATTTGAATACAAATCATCGACATGATTTCACACGTTTAGTTGATATTAGTTTATCACATTTCGGAACACCCTTATTCAACAAGTATCAAACAAAATTGAACAAAAATTTTCTCGAACAGCATGAAAGATCGAAAAATACCCGAATTGAAATCCATTACCGCAATATAATATGTCGATAAATAATTTTGAAAATACATCGAAATAAATGTTACGATCGAATAATAATCTAGTCATTGTTCATACTTTATTTAATTTATTTTAATTGTTTTATTTATTTTGTTTGGGAAATGAACAGTAATGTGTAATAATATGGTAATTCAAAATTAATTTAAATAATATTCGTTCTCACCCTAAATCATGTTCGCTCGTTTTGTTGGACTGTGGGGGGTGTTGTTCTGCACTCCATCAACACTCGTTTACTAACTTTTAGCGCAACTACCTTTGATAACGTAAACTAACACTATTCAAGTTTTGCAAACAAACACGACTTTTTTCATTCGTTCACCCGAGAACGCTGAAACTCATTTCCCACTCAAACTTTAATCTCATAATGGAGGGAGATCGTTCATCTTCCTCAACTTATAATTTGTACTTTTGATCATTGCATTATAGTATCTCTAACTAACTTGTTTCTTTCCTTGGATTTCAACCTCACTTCAAAAAATACGTGAAAGATGAAAAAAGAAACAACTTGACTTAAATGTTCTGCGTATCTAGAGCGATGCATATTTTGTAGTGACATCTCTGTACCAATACACACACACTATCAAGCTAAGATACATTTCCAAAACAAATAATGTAATTTGAAACGTTTTATAACAATCTATTTTTGACGCATTTCTGATCGGGTGTTGGACATCTTTTTAGCTTTATGTCTCTGATAAAGATATACTGACAGTAAAAATTTTAGCAGTTTGTTGGACAAGTTATTTTACTTCTGTCTAGAATCTAGACCTAATTCTTGAATTAAATCCTATTAAATCTTTTTTTGTCCTAGGTTAAAACAAATCGCAGAAATTGAGTTGAGGAAATTGTCATTCGGGAAACTGGGAGTAAAATGTGCTGCTTCCAGATTGAGGAATGAGGAGGTACCCAACCCTATTTAGCACCAACTATTGACATCCGTCATCAATGTGTATGTGGCTTACATCCAGCGATCATTTTTGTAAACTATCAAAACGGGATACTTTTCGAATTATGGTTAAACTCAATTTACACCTATAGTAGATTGTGGATCGTAAGCAAGAACGATATTTACTCGAGTAATATTTAATCTACGCACTTGAATTAACATGGAGAAAAATTTTTCTAAAATTAGATACTTAAACCATGCATCCGAATCCATTAGCACTTATGATCATTGCACTTTGAAGCGGGCCTTTTCAGAAATTTTTGAGCAGGTTCAATTCGTAACTGATGATCTTAAAACATTATCTCAACATGAAAAAAAAAACTTTGTAGTGATTCAGCATTTCTTAAGAAATTTACGATTCATTTCAAAATTTTGTTTCTTCCTCACTCTCTGAGCCTCTGATTAAGAAAATAAAAGAACTCAAAACAAAGATATGAAAATGGCTTTAAAATGGAAATTAAGAGTATAGCGGAGTTGAATTAATTGTCTTGGTGCTTTCAAGAAATTTCCCAAAAAACATTGACGGTCCAACTATTTGATCAAAATTGAAGATTTACTTTTTATGCTTTTATCAGACAACAACATAAAAAGGCAACGAAAAAAAAAATTCTTAAAAACGAAACAAAACAAATCATCTGCATTTGGAAAGTAACAGGAAAAAAGAATGCAGTTTTTGACGTTTTATAAAGAATTCCAACGATCGAATATTGAATAAAATAACAATTCAAAGGTATTCGTAAAGCTCCGATTCAATTTTAACAATTAAATATACAAAATAAATATAAAGTACCAACTAATCGCCGAAGTAATTAATACCGGTGTGCGATGAACTAGCACTGGGTAACACAGGTAAAATTATTGACCTTGGTGCAGCGGAACTATTTTCTTCATTTCTAAAAAAAAAAATTCAAGTAAGATATAGTTTTTAGTTTTCCCCTTCGCTTGGGTGGTTAAAGAACTGATATGGAACTCGAAAGGAATATTTAAACGTACTGAACAAAGGCTGCTGGCTGATCTAATTCACTGATTTTTAGTAAACTAATGAAAATTAAGAGAAAAAAATTTTAGATTGGTACTGATTGAGATTAAAAACCTACGTTCTCTAGTTATTGTAATGTCGAGATAAAAGTATTGAAGAATTGTACAATATTTATTTAGTGAGTAACTCGTTTAGCAATGGTAAAAGAAAACGGAACCGAGCAGCTTGATCCAAAACGAATTCGGAAGTTTATACTGTTATTTTCAGACTCATTACACGAAAATTCAGAGAATCTTACACAAATATCGTCACGTCATTCACACTTTCTTCAACGAGTAATTTCGTAATAGTTTCTTCTGAGACTTATCCTAACCTCGGCTATACATAATATTTCAAATCTACAACACCTACTCCTCCAACACACAATTAAAATTATAATATCATAAACTCGAACAGTTATTCAGCTGGCGAAACAGAACGAACCAAAACAGATTAGAAACATATTCCACGCGCCATCGCGTATAATACAATGACACTTGTTTTGACATTCACACCGAGCACCTACATGAATCTACCTTACGCTGAACTTACTTCGCCATTTTCTTATTGAGCATCGGTATTGGTACTTTTCTTTGGCCCATCTCTCTTTGAACGACTTCAACAACAGAATAGGCTGGTAACCAACACTACAAAAGATAGAGGAAAAAACAAATACATAGCTGAAGCCGAATTTACTCGAGCCATAGTATTTTTAGAAAACATCTGTAAATTTACCCGCCCTTTCGAGGCGATGGCGACGACATTTCGCTTTGGCTCCGCATCGTAAGCTTCCGATTCGCAACCAAAATGGGCGCAATACTCGTGGATGAGCTGGCGTTTCTCCTTGTTCATGACTTCGAAAGAGAAACTGCGACTTCTCTGCTTGGACTGAAAGTACGAGAAATATAATTTAGATATCGGGCCGTAACTTTGATCTATTCCTAAGGTGTTGGTTATCTCAAATTCAAAGATAGGACTGAATGCTTCACGCTAGTTTCACATTTAAGAAAAAAAATATTTGAAGCGGTCAGGAGTTCAGTACCAGCGGCAAGAGTTGAAATATAGAATTAGTAACACCATAAAATCATTTTGTTACAAAACAGTCGAGTGAAAATAAGAACTAACGCTGAGACCCAAATTCGAAACTCTTCTTGGACCCACCAACTAATTCAGTTTTCAGTCAGTCCCGGATTTACTATGTTTAGCAATTAGTTGTCCTTTTGCAAGCAGAAGTCTTTCGAAGAAAATTCTTGATAGGGAATTCATATTTTTCAAAAAGAACTCATAAAACAATTTCACGAGCGAAGGGAGCGAAAAATTTTCTATGGTTGAGTAGGTGAATACAGTGGGGCTACAAGGACAAACGACCTTGAATGACTCATTTGTGAATGAAATTCTTGTCCTTCCTCAATGTGATTTTAATATATTTGACACTCCGTTGTGAAGACGTCATAATTGAAGGGTGAAATTGGTAGAAATTGTTTGGTGAATTTTGCTGGTATTACATGGAAATGAAGGAATTAAATGATGGATTTGGGAGGCTTCAAACTTTCTAAGTGCGTGAATTTTGTATATAGTTGATGTATTTTTCACTCAGTTGCTTTTTCGATCATATGACTTTTTGATGTGCATGAGATGAAGAGGTCAAATAGCAAAGGAAACATTTTTCTGTGATTTTTTCAGTATATTTTTTTGGTACTGCGTGGCATTGAAACAATTAAATGTTGAGTTTATTTTTACATTAGTTTTCAATATAAAAAATTTTTGAGTAGATCTGAGATATGAACCCGAATAATTCAAGTTGAATAAAACTGGACATCTTAATGCATTTAGACCACAGCGCTTAGTTGCTTGAGAAGAGTAAATAAAGCTATCCATGTAGAATTCTTTTCTTTATTCAACTTCGTGATGATATTCTTCGTGTTATAATAATAAAAAGATGAGTCAGCATTTTTCATTGACTGAAGAAGGAACGTTAATTAATTATTTTTGTCAGGTCATTTTTTTTTTTTTCTGTAAAAAAGGTTATCAATGCAGTGGGATATATTATGGTACCATGAGTTTAGTTATGGGAATTTATGCTATGTATGTAGTGATAAGAATATAGGACATACAGACATACAATTTTATACAATTTTATACAATTACAAGCTGCATTATCAGGCCTTTGGGTGCGAATAAGATACTATTATTCAACAGAACTGGTCCAAAACGACAACTTTCAGTGAAAACTTTTCAATTTGATCATAGCTCTTAGTGTTGAGTTTTCACTTCTCTAAACTGATAATACAAACATAAAGTATAACTGAAGACTAACTTTTGAAAGAACATGTCTTGAACTAAAAACATTTAGGTTAAACTTTCGAACTTTACAACGACTCTCCCTTTTTTAAGTTTTCACTTCTGTGAACTAAAAACATAACCTTGAACGAGAACTAAAAACTCAATTTTAACAGAATAGCTAAAAATTAAAATTAATGAAAAATTTTGAACCTAATTTTACCATAGTCCGAATGGAGCTTTTGAAATAAAACTTCTTAGAAACGACACATGAATAGAAACTGAAAATCATTTGAAAATCTGGAACGCATGCCATGGAAAAAATCTACTTCAATTCACATTAAAAGTATAGAAAACTAAATGGTAATGTACGAGATTGTTTGACTCCGCAAAAAAATTAGGCAGCAATTTTTAAGTATTCCTTTCTTCCTCTTTTTTTTCTCCTTCAAACTGATCATTAGATTTGGTAAAGTACGACATTTTAAGGGGAAAGTTTTGAGTTTTCACAACTAAGAATTGACGCTGAAACTGTAAAGTAGAGCTGAGAACCAACTATCAAAACTGAAACAAATCCAGAATTAAAACTTTTGATGAAAACTTTTGAGCTTAATTAAAGCTTACAATTATTTGAATTATCACTTCTCAGAACAGTCAGATGCAAAACCAATTAATCATAATTGAAAAATAACTTTGAAAAGAACAGTTTTAGAACTGAAACTTTTGAACTCAATTACAACTCTCAGGGTAGAGCTTTCGAAACGAAACTTGGCATAAACCATTTAAGGATAGTCATCTATGTGGAGCCAAAAGTTTTGCTGATCTGGCCAATCAACATTTTTCCATAACATATAACTATTTAAGAATATCATGCATTTTTATCAAGAAAATAACGGTATATTCCCCGAAATATTTTTCAAGTAGTTAGATTCATGGTGTCAGACATTCCCATTTCATTGATAGCAGTCATTTCTGAGAAAAAAGCAGTCTGAAGAGCGCCATACATTTCTACTTACAGTTGACAATGTCCATTTCTAAGAAAATAAAAAAAAATTTCCAATTATTCAGTTATATCACAAGTGATTTCCTGGAAAATAGCGGTACACTGCATTCCAACCAAACAATGCACAAGTTGCCATATTCGTGAAACCATACATTCTCACATTATTGATAACTATTTTCGGGGAAAAAATAATTTCCTTGTAAAGACAGTAAGTTATTAGCTCCATTTTATGGAACTACATCAACTTACACCAACCTACACTAGAAGGGCTATTCCAAAAATGTGTTATACGAGATTTATAACCAATTGTAAAATTTACGCGAATATTTGTGGAAGAATTCCCATGGTATAAGTTGATGAGAATTGGTGTAATTTTATCCAACAGACCTATTATCAACAAAATTAATGATTAAAAAATTCTGCCTAATCTTTCTATTATATTATCATAATAAAGAATGTCAGAACAAAGAGGAATGAAAAAAAGTCTTCAAATACGGATAACTTCTTTTTTTTTAAATACTTAAGCACTGGGGTCGAATGCATCAAGATTAAGACATTAATCAGTTTTATTTAATTCGAATGACTTGAGTTCAAATCCCAGCTCGGGCACAAAATCTTTCAAATTAAAAAGTTACTTTAAAATAAACTTAGCATTTAACTCCTTCAGGCAAATATATCTAATACCAAGAAATACTCAAAAATTTCCATAATTTCCCCCTTCACCAATGACATCATCAGAATGGAATGTGAAATATTGCAAGGTTAATTGAGGAAATCTAAGAATTTCCAGCATATAGAGATCATTTCAAAGTCATAGGTCCTAAAACTCCAATTACGTAACTACTTGGGTGTTTCTTGTGTTTTAGTATTCATATTTGCGAGGAATGGCCACATCTTGTCCTTGTATAAAATATAATCGCCAATTACAACCAGAGTTGCTATTCCACAAATATTTTATATTGTTTAAGCCACTTACGCCGTTCACGTCTCTTTTTACTTAACGTGAAGTTCCATAACAATCTCACCGAACCATCTACAAAGTCGATGTTAGCTTAAACGGCGTTAAGTGACTGAACGATGAAAAGTGTTAATGGAATAGCTCTTCAGCGGTGGAATGGCCAAGAGGTTAGGTTCACTGCTTCTGGCTAGTGAATATAAAGGACGCTGATTCCTACCTACAATATTATAATTAAAGCAAATTTATTATTTTCACCAAATAAAAAAATCCATTATTTTGAAAATTTCTTAAATGTACTTTGCATACAACCCCGTCATTTGTTTGGAACACCGCTATTTGCAAGCCAAATCTGGCACTCATTAAAAGAAAAATAATTTTCAATAAAAGTGCCGCTACTAAAAATCTGCTGCTAGTAGGTTTTAGTCTACTGAGTCTAGTGAAAAATATTGTACCGCTTCCACTAAGAGTCAAGATACCCTGATTTATCACACATGGCACTCACCTCCTTTGCCAATTTAACCAGCTCCGTCAGTCTATCGTGCACATGGCGACATAACGTCGGGTCCTTCTTTGCCCACGACTTCATGAAATCCGAATACTTCGGAGTGAGCTTAGCGCTAAGGTCCGGATTCTGAATCTGCAACGCTAATGCCAAACGTCGATTGCGCATTATGAACTTGCATTCGTCGTTGCATTCAAGACTGCAAAAAATACGGTAAAACGGTGAGTTGACTGGCAAAGGATTATTTCTTGTTGGCCGTCGGAGATGAAATAACTGATTACGTTCTAAGGTTGATCTTTAGTGCATTTATTTTCTCGTTTACGTCGACAATGTTGATGCTGTTGCCGGTTTGCAATTCGGCCATCTTGGCAGCCAACGTCGATGAAATTATACGGCGGTAGTCGTCCGCATGTTCGTTGCATTGGTGGTTGACAACCAGATTACCACAAGCGCAGGTAACTTTCACCTGGAAACAAATTATTTATGTTTCTAGATCTCTTCGATACTTTTAGAATTTTTAAAGTTCTTTCCACATATCACTCAACATAAATTTCGATCATCCTCAATACTCTTTAAACTAAGGCCATTACACCATATCTTTCATTATCTATTAGAGAAGATATCTCACAAAAGGTTAGAAATACACGCATACAGCATTAATTCAAATGTTTCACCAATTGATTCTCAAGTAATTTATGGTTTTACAAAAAATAGACAAAAATGTTTATTCTTATTAACTAAACTGATTAGTTGAGTTCGTAAATACGATTTTTGCACGAACAGAAACAATTAATTGGACAAAAGACGGTTCAAAACTTAACTTCTTCGCATTTACACACAGAATGTATTTCGTTCCTATCCAGAGTAACAAAGTATTCCCATCGCTTAGCTCCAAAACGACTGGAAAAAAGGAACTAAAACTCTCCATGACAATCGAATGACTATTGCTTCGGGCATATGGCCGATTCTGAAGAGTACCGAGCTGAATTCAAAATATTAATTTTTTTTAAATCAATGCAAGAATTTAAAAAATTTTCACCCAGCAAAAAGTGCGTAAGGATAATTGTTTTATTTTTGTTTTTCAAAAAGATAATATTATTTTAGCAAAATTACAACTGATGAAATTTGTCTTCAGCCTTATCTCAGGCTGCTTTTTAGAAAATATTTTTCAGCTAAAATAAATTATCAAGAGCAACGAGCCTCGGTTGAAAAAAAAAAAAAAAAAAAAAAATAGCGCAGCAGCAGTTCAGTTAGGGAAAGTAGGTTTTCGAAAATTATAAAATTAGTCATTAAAAATTTATGAACAGATCATAATTGCGATGACTGTATTAAATTTTGTAACTGTAGACGTAAAATTACACAGTTAAAAACAATTATCTCTTTCAAAATCTAAACAATAATAAACTTTTTAAAAATACCTTCCAATTAATCCGCATTAGTTGCAATAAATTATAGTTAATATTTTTTGCAAATTTCTTAGTTATTGGTTCAACATCAAGGAATTTATAGCCAAAATAATATCCAAAACAGCTGCACCTCAAGTATCAACTGGCTGATCGGCATCAAAATTAGTTACATATTCGAATAGATTACAATAAATATTTATTCCGAATTACATTTCTACTGGTCGAAAATTAGGCATTTTATAGCCAAAATAAAAACAAAAATAGTGTTACCGTTAGTACCGTTCGGCCAATTCGCACTAAAATTTATAGCAAGTTGTAATAAATTATAATGAATTTTCGTTTCAAATTTCGCAGCTATTGATCGAAAGTTAAAAATTTTATAGCCAAAACAAAAACGAAAATAGCGATATCGGAAATACCATACGGCCGATCTGCAACAAAATCCATAGGCCAGGACGCCAGGTCCTTGACTTAGTACTAATATTCGTTTTAAATTTCGTGACTATCGGACAAAAATTGCGATTTGTACCGTGGTAAGAAGAAATTTACTTACATAATTATTATGAATTTAATTTTTTGTTTTTAGGAGCCAAAATTTTCCATGAGTTATGAAACGAAAAACGTACCCAACCTCACCCAGGAGAGAGAAAATAATATAAGTAATGTGGTTGTGTGCGTGCGCAATGCGTACGCACCACACACTTACTCACACAGACACATTTTTTTCTTCTCTCCTTCGCACCAAAATTCGCACCGATATTTGCCTAGAGATTCGTTCCAACCGTCTTTACGTTTTCGTTTCGAGTCCATAGTAACATTAAAAATGTGTTCCACAATAAAAAAAATCAGAAAAATGTTCATGAATTTGAGTCCTTAAGAAAAGAAATTTATAGTATCCTGAGCCTGAACGTGTTTTTCTCATTTTTAATATAATGATTACGACAGAAGATGAGAAACTCGTAAATAATAATTTCATTTGACAAAAAAATTTGTCTGGAATGAAGTAAACTTACAAATCTCAATCTTAACTTTCTGACTTTTTGATAAATACGATGCTGCTTTCTATTTTCAAGCTTTACTCGATTAATTAACAACTATCAATTAACCGCGTAGTCGATTGTAAGTTTCATTGTCAATCCATCGTGCAAGTCTAGATTAGAGAACGGAGAAAGTAAAAGAGTCACTTAACGTTGGGTCAAAGAAGTTGGTACTCGTATCTAAAGAACTTGTCCCAAAACTACATCGCATTAAAATAATTTTCCAGTTCTTTTCCTCGCTCCTTCTTCAAATTTTATGTCATAGAATTAACTTTATGAATAGATTCTTCGCCACAATGTAAACTCACAGAGATTGGCTGTGGTAAGATACTATTTACTCGTGTCCACTCACCATTTCGCGGCAGGGTGTACTTGGGCATACGCCTGTATGGCACGGTGCTGCGCACGCATGTCCGCAAAGATCACGTACTCTTGTGCATGGCTGCGAGCACTTCTTATTGGTGCTCAAACAATCGCCCGCATGACACGGTATCTGGCATTTATGCGAGCCGCATAGCAAAGGCGCACCGCACGGTAAACCGCATGAAAAATCTTTCTGGTAGCAAGGAATGGTTTTACGAAGCTACGACAGAAAACAAAATCTAAAGTAAGAAACCAATAATAGCATGCGAAAATTGAAAAGCGAGCGCAATGTTCGAAAACGTCAACTTGTTAAACGAAGCGAGTCCTCATCGTGAAGAGAAATTGGGTTTAAAATAAAGCGACCATCGGAGACAATAAAGGCGAAATTCTACCCCAATACTCTCATAGAGAATGATGTCAGCACTCAACTTCTCCCCCACTTTCCAAACAAAAAATAAACATCCTCTCAGCGTGTGAAAACAAAGAAAATGAGCCACAGCTGAATTCTTTTTCTCGGAATTTAAACTTATCTTTAATCTCCAAGTAGCCACAAAATAAAAGTGAGGGAAGATAAATTCATTTCACATACTTAGTTGTACTAACATAAGGACTAAATCTTCAGCCTTTTAAATACCATCTATATGATGAAACAGGTTCAGAAATACACAAATTTTCAAAATTTAATGTAATCAAAATCCTGCATTTCCGGAATCATCAGAGTTTATCCAGGGTTGCCCTTCGAATATTATGTTTATCTTATGGGTATGTAACACTGTACATGGAACAAATGAAATATTATCCAACTCCGTAAAAAAAGTATGAAAATCAAAAAATAACTTGAAAATTCATTTTTGCTTTTACGTAATCCATCCAGATTGGACAAAATCCATTTCTAAACTTTGTTCCATACCATCATAGATAGTAATCACAGTAGAACACAAGTAAAAATTAGATTCAGAATACAGATGTTCCTGGTCCCAGAATGAAAAACTTAGTAAGAACTTTCACAGAACTTGATTTGAGAAGTTTTTTTTTGTAATTTTTAATTTTCAGATACATTTTTCCTGATTAAAAAACTAATGGAAGATCCTAATTTTCCCATTATACTTAACTGATTAATTATGTGGAACGAATTATTCGAATGTTATAAGAATCTCCACAACACTGGTACTTACACCTAATATTCAGGTGTGATATTTGGGACTGATTTTTAATAATAGTCTATAGTTTTTTTAAACTTTATTTCGCACTCATTCCTGATTTTCTTGTTTTATAATACTTGGTAATAATCAAATTAGATAGTTTCCAATCGTGTACCCTGAAAAATTCTGTAATCATGTCCTCGTACGCATGTTTATGAAACTACATTCAGGGGATGTAGATGTTCCACAATTATTTCTAGTTTGATAAATAATTACAATGAAGTCTCACATTGTTTTACAGTTTCCAAAATTTATACACTATTCACTGGTATGGAACAAATCCATAGTCCTTGTTGAGTTTCCCCCTATGGTGATGTGGATTTTTCGAACAGGGTATTTCAAATTATAAAAATTTGTCTAATTATGTGAAATAAATGTCAATGAATGTAATAAGTATCTTTCAAATTGTATCATCTCCATTTGGTATACAAGGGTGAGGTTTTATTTTGATTTATGGTAAAAGACCATTATAATTTCCAGTTTGGATAGCACTGATAATGAAGTTTTGCATAGTTTTACAGTTTTTGAATATCAGACTATAAACACTAATATGGACAAATGTGCTTTCATAAGCTCTGTTTGATAGGACTACACTAACTTAAACCAACCTACACTAGGAGGGCGATTCTACAAATGTGGGAATGTTATATGACTTTACGCCAAGTTTTATTTGAGTATTTTTGGAATATCCCTACTGGTGTAGGTTGGTGTAAATTAGTGTAATCCTATTAAACAGATCTCTTCTTTTTTTTCTTACTATATGGAACTTTGATTCAGTTGCAGTTGAGTCTAGAAAAACCTATATCCTAAATCCAATCTGTACGTTTGTTCTACTGTGATTTCTGTCTATTATGGTATTGAACAAAGTTTAGAAATGGATTTTGTCCAATCTGGATGAATTATGTAAAAGCAAAAATGGATTTTCAAGTTACTTTCAAATTTTCTCACATTTTTTTTAACGGAGTAAGGTAATACTTCATTTTTTCCACGTACAGTGTTACATATCTCTGAGATAAACATAATATTCGAAGGGCAATCCTGGATAACCTCTGATGATTCCGGAAATGCTAGTTCTTGATTACATCAAATTTTGAAAATTTGCGTATTTCCGGGTCTGTTTCATCATATTGATGGAATTTTAAAGGCTGAAGATTTAGTCCTTATATTAGTACAACTAAGTATGTGAAATGAATTCATCTACCTTCACTTTTCATTTTGTGGCTACTTAGTCAATTTCTTTTTAAAAAAGTCCGGAATCTTGCAGACTTAATGGAGTAAATCGATAACATTTAGAAATTCCGAAAAATTAAAATAATCTCGTAATAAATCTATTATTTTGCACACAAAATTTACTCAACCACGATTAGTACCGAAAACAAACTATTTTTCTGACTTGTTCACTTGGAGCATAAACCAAAAGTTATCTCATACGTTACTTCGGCAGATTCAGCGGATTTTCTGAAGGCTAATTTTTATACGAAAGTCTATTGACTGTTCTTTTTCACTCCATATATTGATCTCCACAACTCATAAAATTAGATCAATTTCATTCGAGAATACGCTAAAAATTCTGAAAACGTCCGCTCAAGACTCGAATTCAAACTTCTAACAGCTTTCCAATGCTGCATTTGATAATTTTCATGATTTGCACAGTTTCTTTAACCAGCACGTTAAACAACAGTTTTAAGTAAGTGATGTAATCTGATGGAGCTTTCTGGTTCGGAAACGATTATATTTTGGCTTTTAACTAACTGTTTGCAGTGAAAATTTCAAGAATAGCTATCACTGGTTAGTGGTTTTCGATTAATTTTACATTTTTATTACCAATACCAACTCATGAAGTTCACAGATCACTCACCTCATGACCACCGTAACATAATTTATCGGTGAAGACGATACAAGGTGGACATTCACGATCCGAATGGCAGGTGTGCAACGGCGAATGTTCACAGTCATGAGTTCGACGGCACGGTTTGTCGCAAGCAGGAGGTTTGGTGCCACACGGAACAGGAGGATAAATTACGGAACTTCTACAATGACAGTATAACTCTTCGAAACCTGCAAACAACTTTGGCATCAAAGAATAGCCACGAAGGTTCGTCATCGTAGGAAATTTCAACACTCACTGCTTTGCAGGCATCGTCCGCATTTTCCACGATGGCATAATAACTCACAACGATGTTTGCCACAGCTCATAGTGCCACTACAGCGTTGTTGACACACATGATCGACGTCTATGCAGCACACTTGATTGCATTTATGCTTACCACAAGAGCGTTTCTGAAACACAACGTCATCAATAAATTAATTTCAGAGAAATTTATTCTTCCTAAAAACGAACTTTGCTGTTTTACAACTAAAGATCGTACAACAGATCGTACATTAGTAAGAGCTAATACAGCTGTAAGACCGAGATAATGACAAAAACCTTCAGTTTCAACGTTTTATTTCTGATGTATATATATATATATATATATATATATAAGAAAAAATTATTTTTAGTCAGATCTAAACCTTCATCACGTACCACAGGAGATACGAATATAAGAAATTCACAGGTCTTTTTACAAAGCATGCTGAGCTACTTGATTTCAGCCCGGTTAAAACTCCAAATTTACTATACAGGCTTTTTCTTTACACTTGAAAACTAGAGAAAATTTCACGATTTGACTAGTCGAACTTTAAAATTAGTTAATTCTTTATTCTCGAAACCTACTTTTTCTAGCGAGGTTTGTTGCGCTAGTTTCTTTATTTTCTGCTCGTCAGTTTGTCAATTTTTTCGTATACAAAAGTCCCTGAACTCAACCTAAATGCCAATATTTTAAGAACTAAATGCTTTCTATATCGTAAAAAATTTACCACTAGGAAAAATATAACTGTAAATTTGAGAAAAGAGTTTTTCCGATAAAATCCTAATAGTTTCTCCCACTCGCAACAATTATAATACAAACAAAAAACGGTTTTCCTAAAGGTTTTTTTTTTCGAACCGACAAAAAGTATTCAAGAATACTACCAGTTCAACTTACCTTAGCACATTTCTTCTGACATTTAAACACACCTCCTTTGGCCAATTCGACGCAGGGTATTGATTTTTCCAACGCTCCACAACGGCATTTTACCGTCGTTTGTTTACTGCAGGGAGGGCATTCGTCTTCGTGACAAGTAAATTCACACAGATGCGGCTTACCTGATATGCGAACAGACCAAATTTACAAAAATTAGGCAACTACAGGCAACAACGCAGCGATAATAATCGGGAATCCACTTACTCAGAGGGCCACAGGCTAAGGGTTTATTGCATACTTGATCACACGTGGGTACTGGATCTAAACACGAGGTTCGCGTATTCTTGTCCAAAGTTTTTTTACCGCACGCACAAGTATCCAAAACTGTTGGCGATTTGGGGCACAAATTGCATTCGCCTTCGTGACAAATACTCAAGCACTTATGATTGCCGCAGCTGAGCACGCGATCGCATCTCTCTTGACAACTGAATTTCAATTCAATATTTTCTTCGCCACAAACTATTTCCTTCACCTTCTTATTGCAAAAACAGTCTGTAAAAGTAAAATCAATAACAAAATTCAATCCCAATTTTTTAAAATTTATCCGCGTCTTTTGTAACATTCACAACATTTTATTTTTAAAAAAACTCTTCTCTCACTTCACGATTTCTCAGCTACTATTTAAGGTACAAATCTGAGGTTCGAACGATTGAAAAGAGGAGAAAATTTGCTCGAGTTCCCTAATAGAATTAATTTTTATATCGCCATTAGTTTTTCACAAATCAGCCATAAAAAAACTCCAAATTAATGAGAAATTTGTCGTTTATTTCAAACAATAATGATGGTAGAAAAAAATTTTTAGCGAGGACTCTCCTACTTTTTAACGATAAATTCATTTCCACCATCGGATTTCACCTACAACAAATTAATCACGAGATAACGGGGAGAGAAAATACAAAAACTAAAACTGAGTGCTCTGCATATTACTATATAGTACATCATTAACCAAGCTTTACTTAGATGTGGAAAAAGCGAAAATTTTGTTAATTTTAATCAAGCTGGAGAATTTCAGCAATATTAGGTAAATCCTTCGATATTATTGTATTCGTATATCTCCAGAATTAAGATCGCAATATTTAACTCATACTTCTCAATTATAAATCATAATAATCATACGCAGTTTAGGTCTAGCAAAATTCGCAAATAAAACCTTTTTTATTCGCTACTTTTAGGGTTAATCAATTTTTTCATGTTCATTATTATCACTTGTTGCTGATGAATAGATTGAGATGCTCATATATCTATTCCATGAATTTTCTCAAACTTGAGACCTATGTAAATCGTTTTTTCGTACCCAAAAACCTCTACACTACAATTTTCAGTAACATCGTCAGTCTAGTTCTTCATAAGGCATTTACATACACACATACAATTATTGCTCCTGTTATAGAATAGGATTAGATATATACAGTACATATTTTACACACACACGTACGGACACACACACACACACACACGCACACACCCACACACGTGCCTTCTGTATAATACTTCGACAACTATTAGACATTGGATATACACGGGTATGTATATGATTTTGGTCATCTAGGCTTTGTAATTGGAGCGAGTGGAGGAACCCATAACCCCCTTCTCCACGCTCGTATAGAATAAAAACCAATTTGCTATGACAAAACGTACAGATGGAATTCTGCTAAGTACATATTATAATATTCCGGTAAATTCGAAAAAACCAATATATCTAATGAAAAATTAATGTATTTTTGAAAGCAAAAGAAAGAAAAAGTTAATTATTACACACAGCACATTCAAAAAGTTTCAGAACTAGTGCAACAGATGTTTCTGTAGCGCAAACCTCACTTAAACTGCGGAACTGCTTTGTCTGAACCTCTATCTAAGTTTTTTGAAAAGTTTTATTGGTGGTCATTCGTTGTTTATGAAGCAGTGATGATTTTGATAATTTTGTGGGTTTTCACAATTTTAAAAATGGAACAGAGGCCAAAAAAAATTGGTTACTATGATTAGTCATCAACCCTACTCGCCAGATCCGACTTTACTTGATTTTTTCCTTCTCCTTAACCCCATGCGGATGATAGTACTAAAAGGGAACGATTTGGACGCTGGGGAAATGATCCATATAAAAACGTGAATGTGACAGCGTTTTGTTCAATTTAAAAAGAGGACTACGCTCAAGCCTTCTAGACGCTGTACAAATGTTTCATGTCCTTTACATAAAAGGAAGGTGGTATATGTTGAAGCCTGAACAATAAAAATTCTTTTGTAAATATTTTAAGGTTAACAAATTAATACCGGAACAATTTGAATATACTGAGAATGAGATTTGAGCAAAGCATTTCCTATTTATTTCACAAAACAAAAAAAAAATTACTAACGATCATTTAAATTAATAAACTCGTTTTCCCCTAACTTGTAGTTGTTGAAACTTCAAATGTTTGTTTTTTTGTGTGAATTATAAGAAGGGGTCCAAGAATATTCAAAAAAGAAATGATAAAATTCAAGATGAAAATTGTAGCTGGTACGTTCATTTATAAAATTAAAAATTGACCTTATAAAAAAATTAAAATAGGATACTGATGCGAAATTGCGATTATAACAACGAAATAATAATACAAAAAAGAGGCAATAGTGCTTTGAACCACACGGTAGAAGTGAAACTTTGCCGCGTTGTTGCTGTTGCATGATTTTCAGTAATTAGTTAAATCAAAATGGGTGGAAATGCCTCCGAGTCAGGAAAAATCAAAATATTTTTTCCCAACAAATGCCGCAAGGCAGTCGATTTTCCGCTTCAAAAAAGCGCAAAATTATGAATTTGTAACCCACGATCAAATTTCGAAAGAGGGAGCGAAAATGCGAAAGCGGGAGTAAAAACTGTATTCGCTTCCGCTACAAAAAGTTTTTGCTCCGCTCATCAACTAATCAGGTGCGTTCACCAACTTCGCAGCGGACGTGTTAGGAAAAACAGCATTTCCAATGTGTGAATGCTAAGTGAACTCTACGACTAGTTCGATGTTTGCAGTTCGAGCCGTAGGCGAGTGCTGCAAAGCTCACTTTGCGCTCATGTAGCGAAATATACTATTTTATTGGGTGGGTGTGGCTTATTTTTATTTTATAGTATAAGGTAATAGTGGCTAATTTTCTCTTTCTCAATCGACTCATGTTTTCTCCTCATAATAAAATAAAAAGGAACTAGTTTTGCTCGAGCATATAATTTGTCCACAGACAGTTTTTTATCCGCCTTTAATTTTTTAGTTTTGCATTTAAAACAATCCACCCATTCACTCCGGTGCAATCAGTCTGGACACTCTTTTTTCCCTTGTTATGATGCCCACTTTTCAATTTTTGAAAATATTAATGGCATTCGTGTATTTCGCGCACGTCACCACACATAAAACATAATATTGACAGTATGTGGATGTTAGGACGAATGGAATGGTGACGGTGAGAAACATGCTACGTCACATCCGTTGCACTTAAATTCATTTTACCTTCGCAGTTTTTATTATTTTATTTTGGCAGACGCGCGCACAGAAATTTCACTACAAAAAATGCGAATAAATCTGAAAGATAAATTTGAAAAAATGAAATGGTTCAGTAAATGTCACAGATCATGTCAAATGGTCTAGTTCTAGTTCTTTTGGCAAAAACTAATACTTTCATCAAAAATAAATTATTATTGGCGAATTGATTAAGGAGTAGTCTGTTACTGAAGATAAATAACAGACTCTACTCAGTTCACGCTAAGAAGTGCATGACATCAGAATCACAATAAACATAGCGGTTGGTTGGGAGAAAAAAAAAAGTATCGATACACATTGTTATACAATGATAAGCACCATTTTATTGTAAATAAACATCGTATTTCAAGCAGATAAGTGTGGATATGATTATGACGTCAAGAACTTTTTAGCGTGAACAGAGTATGGGGACAACATTCTACAAAATGAAGACAACGAAAATGGCATTTTATATACAGCAGATTTGGTTTCATATAACTTAAGTTCTGATTACCATTTCAGCCGAGGAGACCGAATTCATTCAGCGGATGGATTTTAACTACACTAGCCTAACCAAAATTCTTATATATCAATATTTTTTATATGACTTACTATACTTCAGCTTCACGCTGCACACTTCACACTCGCCAACATGGCAAGTTTTAAGACATCGATGTTGGCCACAGTTAAGCAGGCGATCGCATATTGATCCGCAAACTATTTCAGTTTTTGTGCTACACTGAACGATCTGCGTGGAGCGTCCACAACCGCATTCTCTGCAATATAGGAAATCACTCAGTCATCTACATAGAATTCTGGATGAAGTATTCATAAGTAAAAAAAGAACTCACCTAGATACTTGAATAGTACAAGGAGGACATGGACCGGGATGACACAACAGGGTGCAATGATGTTCGCAAACGAACCACGGAGTGGGGTTGTCTTTGCTTCTCCCGCATACTTCACCACACGAATGTGCCGTATCCATGCGGTTCCATTCAGTTTGAAGTTTACTTTTGCCACAAAAACACATATATTTGTCGGGAACGTTCGATTTTTCATCTTGACAAGCTGGACATCGCCAATTACTGTTTTCTGCGAAGAAAATAAGACATTAAAATAAATGGAAAATGCTTGCTCAGAGCAGAATATTTATTAATTACCTTTTTTAGACGATTTGGCCCATTTAATCACACACCACTTATGCAAAACGTGGTAACAATTGCTGCAATTCCAAACAGGCTCTCGTTGTTTGACGGTGTCACAACATACAAGACATTCCAACGTACCGTTATTTAGCTGTTCTATTAACCGATCCCTTTGACATATTGACTGGTTCCCTAGCAGAAAGAACAATCATATCAACAAGTTTACATGCTGATCATAAAAAATAAAAAAAGAAGAATATTCTAAGCGAAGGCAAATATCCCTAATACCGTCTTAAAATTATGACAAAAATTATTCAAGTTTGTATACGACTCAAGCAGACTCTCGATTCACATTCTTATGAAATATTCAACATTCATTATCATATTTTATCAAAGGTTATACAGGACGAGGCTCAAAAATATTTCCGCAGAATGGACGAAAAAAAATCCATGACTTCTTAAATAACCTGCGAATGAAATTCCACAATGAAAAGTAGTTCTTTTGAAAAATAAAATTTCAAACGACATTATTGGGTAAACACTCTTTTCGTAGTTCCTCTATAATTTGAAAAAACTCTGGCAGTTTTGGGTCAAAACAAAAATTGGGTAGCAGACCTTAACCAAGAAGTCTTTGAAATACAACAAAATATTCGACAGTATTATCTTTCCATGCGTCAAAGAATAAATATCTAGTGATTAGTCAAAAAGACTGTTGTAGGAAAATCCAAGATTAAAGAAATAAAATAAGAAATAAAAAGCAATGTAAACGAGGGAATGAATAAAAAATTATATTAGTAATGTTGTCTCAATACCTATTTAAATTGTTCGAATGTCAATACGTTTCTATATTTTACAAGTGTATCTCACAGAAAAGTGACAATACATACATTTCGATTAAATCTTCGAGAATAACGTTCTTAACTGCATCCGGTCAAGGATACCCATGTTCATATGAAATGAATAAGAGTTTTTCACCACTGTCAGGACATTTACCTTTGATGCTGTGTGTTTTTGCTATATCATTGAGTTTATAACTATGATTGTTGTTACTTGATGTCTTTGGCCAACGATTTTCAAAAACTAAACTGGGCATCATGCTACTGGCATCGGAAAACCGGTATTGATTTGCGTTTTCGCGAGTTCTGTACATTCAAAAAATTTAGTGACTGCAATAGAGTTGAAGGAAAAAAAAATCATAATGACATACTCTTCGCTCTTTCTATACTTTGGCGCAAAAGATACCGCACTATCGTCCCCTGCCTTCTCTTTATATCCATTACGTTTTGGCTCCATGAAATTATCGCGTTCTTTCTCGTTGAGTCTTTTATCTTCTTTATCATTACTCGAAAATGACCTTGTATTCGACAAGCAATCATTTCGTTGGTGGTTTTTATGTTGAATGGATCTGCTGTCATAAGACTTATATTGTCTGTCACTATGATGTCGCCACGGCTCAAATCGGTCATTGTAACGAAAACGGTTGTCATTTCTCTCATTGCAATTATTAGAATAGTCATATCTATCTTGGTGGTTTGTCGGATAATCATATCTGCCATTGTACTCGTTATGATATCCAGTTCGATCGTAATGATTTCGCGGATTGTAACGAGCGTTACTATTGTTTCCTAGTAAGACAAAAACTCATCAATGTTAGAAATCCGACTCATTTAACGTTATGGAATAGATACATACTGTCTCCAAAATGAATATTCGTGGGCGATGGTTCAGGTTGCCAAGAACGCGTGAAATTTGATGTAGATCTAGGAACAAATTCAATCGCCGTTGGCGTCAAATTAGAATTGGCGGCTCTGGTAAATATTTCATTAAGATTGTGGCTCATGATATAAATCTGCAGGCAAAATTTCGTAAAAGGTAGCACACAAAGAGAAACAGATCTTGATCAATAAAATCGAAAGTTTAACAAAAACAGGTCTTCAAACTAAATTGATCGATCTAAAATTCAAGAAATTGCGAAAGTGCCAAGTAAAAAAGTAAAGCATTAAAAAACATAGAAAATAAAATAAAATTTTACATCATTATAGTTTGGAAAGATGGGAAATGCCAAGTGGGAACATCGTCCCATAGATATGTAATGTGATAGATATTAGGAGACTTATATCGTGAACGACGGTGTCGTACACGATTCGATAACGATAATGTGACACAATATCGTTATCTCACTGACGTCATTGATCAACTCTATGACGTCAGTAGAACAGACTTATCAAACGTTACCAACTTACACAAACACAGACAACCCAGACAAGTTCGTTACAAGAAATAACAAACTATGTCATTCGGCTAATGGCGACGAACGGAAAACACCACGTTCTTTTATATTTGTCTCACTATATGGTAACAGAGCAAGTACAGTCCTCGAAAAGTGTTTTATTTTATAATTTAAGTGAATTTGCGTATTGGTGTTCAAAAAGTGTTCGGTTACGAAACAGTAGGAGGAATAAAGAAGATACAAACGACCATTAAACAACGCAAAAGTATGTCCACAACGGACACTACAGAACAAAACAGACGTAAGTAATTAAACACAATAAATACAGTGAACTTTTATTACAGAACATATTCATAGAACTTATATATAAACAAGTGAGATAAATGTGATAAGCTAGATCAAACTCCACGTGCGCAAAACATAAATCAACGTCGTATATTAACAAGATATTTGTTTCGCAGATCCAACAATGGGAAAAAAGAAACAAAAAACCACAGAACCAGCAAACACCCAGCAAGAAAATCCAGACCCAGATGTAGACGCACACCCATCACCTTTAAGAATTCCAGAGCAACCCAGGCAACATCCATCACCGCTCACCCGTAACCTACCAACAACGATAACAAACCCACAACAAAAAGCAGTAAATCAAACAAACAAACCAGGAGTAACATTAGAACCCAACAAACCCACGCAAGTAGCAAAATCAATTACGATAACTCTACCAACTACCGCGACACACACAGTAACAAAACCAAATCCTCAACAGACATACTCATCCATAACATTCACAGACAATCAACAGGTATCAAGGTACAGACCTATGACAATGGCATTACTAACAACAGCTAATAAACCATACGTAACACTACCTATTCCTAACATAACGCAAACACAACCAACTCATGAACCACAAAAACAAACCTACTATACTACAACAAACCCACAGCTCACACAACAAACGTTTAAAAGCCCACAACGTACATATATAGAAATATCAATGACAAGAGCAGAAAGCAAAATACAACAAGCCAAAACATACAACGTAGCCATATACAAATCGGCAGATATACGTATTTTTCTCAGTACACTACAATTTCAACTAACAGACCTAGATAACCTACCTACAGATGCTGACACACAATTTTATCAAAAAATTTACGACATTAAAGAAGAACTTACAATTCAAATTACTAGACTTAATAACGAATTTGAAGAACTACAAACTGCGAGAAAACTACAACAACAAAACGCCCAACAATACTTACAAACCAAACAACCTCCTGAAATTTACTGCGAAACAAACATCACCAACTCACCAAGCAAACGTCAAAGAATGGTATCACGAGCATCCAGTGAGGAAATGCAAAGTCCTCGATCCACTGGATACTACCGCTCAGGATCTGGGGACAGATACAGACCCACAACACCTCCAGGTAATAACCCAGATATTCCCACAATAACCCTTGAACAAACACCAATAAGAAAAAGATCATCAAAATGGACTTATCAAGACGATCAAACACCACAAACACCGACCATAGAAACAAAAAAATCAAAGATACGGAACACAACAGATGAAACAACACCACTTGACTTAACTCCTACGAGATGAAATATTCAAAATGACATGAATATAGTACCACATAAACGGGTCATAATATATAATACACACTTACAAACCCCGAATAAACAACCTACAAACGCTATTTCGCATCAAACGACAGAAACACCAATGGAACAAATACCTCAAGACAATAACCAAAAAGAATATACAAAAAACACACAAAACCCAACGTTACAAAAGAGTACACTTTACATACCAAAAGTTTGGGAAATACCCACTGGAACAAAAACATTAACTCAATCATGCTTTCTCAAGACGCCAAAATACAAATTACCCAAATTCAATGGCAAACGTATATCATACCCAGACTTCATCACATCCTTTATGAAATACATACATATACGAGAAGATATTATAACACCACAGAAATGCAAAATATTAGAAGATGCTATGCCTGAAAACATCAAACAAAGACTAACAACATTAGGCCATAACGAACAAGGCTACTTTAGAAGATTACAATACTTACACGACGAATTCGGTGACGAATCCAGACTACGTTCAGAGCTATGGCAAACCCTGAATAACATACCTTTAGCACAAAATACGAAAGAAAGTTTACGCACCACATATGACAAAACGTGCATGTTACTGGACACAATACATGACTTTGTACCAGAATTAACAGACGATCTCACCTTTCCAACGTTACTAAGAATTTTCCCAAGAAATTCATACTCTAACAGGATAGACATATCTAAACCAAACTCAAAAGCAGTCCTAGAAGCAGTATATCAAGAGATCAAAACAAGAGATTTAACGGAAAAACCTGACATAACAAAAGAAGTATACAGAACGCAAGAAACACAACAACAAAATAACACATATTATAGAGACAGAACATATAACAATCCTAACAGACGTCAATACAATAGACTGCAATACAATAAACTTAATAACAATAAAAATATAACAGAAACCCAAGCACAGCTTAAAAGCAGCCCCAATTTTCATACAAATATCGACCAAGGTAAACCTTCGCCAGAACACTACATAGATAACGATATAGATGAATTTTCTGTTCCAGTATATCATGCAAAAACAGACCCGAACACCAGCATTCCAGAACAACTCTACAGATTCCCAGCAATACCAACAAAACAAAGATGTATGTTCTGTAAAGGCCCACATTGGAGCTACCTCTGCTGCCATAAAAGCTACAATACATTAGAAAACAGACACTATCCTACTACAGAGACTAATCCAAAGACAATCGAACAGACCATATCAACATCGGCGCAAATCGAAGAAACAGTTCTCCAACCACCATACCAAGTAAGTTAAATTTATTTACAATCTTATCTACAAATAGTAAATTTCTTACATTCTGCACAAACATACGTAACCCTCAAACACTACAAACACACCCGATAAATGCATTCTTTGATTCAGGAAGCACTAAAACATATATAATAGAAAACATTGCCATACAAACACTTCAACTACCAATCATAGACACACACTCCCTAAAACTAACAGGAATACAAAATCAAACAACACAGACATTCCACACAAATATCGTCACCTTTGAAATAGAACATAGCACACAAAAATTCTCAAACATAATAGCCAGGACAGTACAAAACATATCTAACAAATTAGACACGCAAAACATAACGGAAATTAAACGAACATACCCGAAATACAAAGACTTACAATTCGCACAAACATTGAAAACGACATCACAAATACACATACTACTCGGGAACGAATACATGTGGCAATTCATCAAATCAATCACACACATATCATCATCAATACAACTAATTGAAACAAACTTCGGATTCCACATAACTGGACAACTAACAGATAACCAACAATCAACCCAAAATGAACACACATATTTCTCATCAGAACTAGACGTAGAAAACCTATGGAAATTAGAAACAATAGGGATAACAACACCAGACTTAACAATAGAACAAGAAGAACAAAAGGCAATAGAGTTATTTTACAAAAACATAAAACTCGTAAATGGAAGGTACCAAGTACGATGGCCGTGGAAAGTATATCCACCCCCATTACCAGACAACTACTCCTTAGCATTCAGCAGACTTAAAAGCCAAATACCACATATGCGCACCTCACCTGAATTTTTCCAAAAATACGACGCATACTTCCAAGAACTATTCAAAAATGATATAATAGAAATAGTTAACAAAAAACATACATTGGAACCAGTCCATTACTTAGCACATCACGGACTAATAGACCCAACCAAACTCACACACCCAATTAGAATAGTTTTTGACGGATCAGCAAAAACTAAAAAAGCAAACCACTCAATGAATGATTGTATACACAAAGGATTAAAACTTCTCGCAGACCTTGTAAAACTATTTATAACCTTCAGACTAAACCCAATTGGTATAAGTGCAGACATTAGGAAAGCATTTTTACAATTAGAATTAAACCCATCAGACCGAGACGTCACAAGATTTCTATGGCTCAAAGACCCGAACAAACCATTAGCAAACCACAATCTTATAATAATCAGATTCAAAAGAGTACCATTTGGTGTCATAGCATCACCATTCTTACTTGCAGCAACATTACTATATCACTTTCAAAAGACTAACCCTCAATTTTATAATATACTAACAAATCACTTCTATGTAGACAACCTAATCACATCAGTTCCAACACATGAACAAGCACTCAAATTATATAACGCATCCAACAAAACTTTTAATGACATTTCCATGGAACTAGCACAATGGGCAACAAACGACTCAGAATTACGAACACATTTTACAGACAAAAACGCAATACAAAAACCACCCGTTAAAATACTAGGCATTCAATGGGATTACACAAAAGACATACTCTACTTAAAACCAAAAATGAAAATACCAGAACAACATACAAAAAGAACTTTCGTAAGTAATTTTTCAGCGATATTCGACCCATTAGGCTGGTTTGCACCATTATTGGTTCCAGCAAAAGCCTTTGTATGAACCTTATGGGACCACAAACAAGAATGGGACACACCATTACCAACCTCCTTAATCCCAATAGCAGAAAACATTATAACAGACATAAGCAAATGCAACGACATATGTTTCCAAAGAAAATTTTTTCAAAAACCATTCATACCAGAACAAGCAGAAATTCACATATTCGTAGACGCCTCCGCAATAGCATATTCAGCAGTAGCATATTTAAGATACAAAACAGACAATATACACACATTAAGATTCCTGATAGGCAAATGCAGACTAACACCAGCAAAAACATACACAATACCAAAATTAGAATTAATAGCAGCATTACTTGGAGCACGACTCATTAAATTCCTTAGAGAAACATTACAAATATCACATAACAAACAATCCTTCTTATGGTCTGATAGTAAATGCGTACTCATCTGGCTCACACAAAGAAAAATCTTACCTCCCCTTCACACAAAACAGAGTTAAAGAGATCATAACAATCCCAAACATACTATACCAATACGTACCAACCAAAGAAAACCCAGCAGACATAGGATCCAGAGGAGCAAACCTAACATCCTTAACACAATCGAAATGGTTCACAGGACCAGAATGGCTAACGCAAGAAAAAACAGAATGGCCACAAACCGACTTACACACACTAAAAGATGAAACCTCAGAAATCCAGATAGAAGACCAACATGAACAAACTTTCTGTACTATAGCAGAATCCTTACACGACTACGCCCAACCATACACTAATGAAACAATATTAAACAACACATATAATGACCATACATATACACGCAAACACAGACAAACACAGTCTAGAACATACAAAATCCCACATTACGAACAAATATCGGAAACAACCAACAACAACAAGACAAATCCCGATATAGACCATGAAGAAATAGTTGACAATACATCAAAAGCACAACATTCACACCCACACCTAGATCACGAAGAGATAATCACAAATTCTACATCACAAAACACGAATACATTCATCACATATACATATGGAAAAAACCTAACACCATTTAACCTAGACCTTCATAAATTCTCTTCACTACAAAAATTAATCAAGACCTTCCAAATTACGATAAAAGCGTTAAAACAATTTAGAGGAAAAAGGACAAACAATAAACCCTCTACGATACCATACCTTCACACAAATTATCAATTTTTTCAAATATTAACCATCTTCATAAATGCAGAACAAAAAAAATATTGTAAACCCATTTTCCAACAATTACAACAAACAAACCCACCACCATACGCAATATTCAAAAAATTTCACATAAAATTAGACAAAGACAACATGCTCAGATTACATAACTATCTACCTCCACATACATTACATACACAAACTTATACACCATATCTATTACCCCCACAATCACAATTAACCAAATTAATAATATTATACATACATGAAAAAGGTTACCATAGCGGAACCAGATATACAGTTGCAAAATTTAGAAAAAACTTCTTCACACCAAGCATAAACAAACTAGTCATATCAACGATTTGAAAAAATTGCTATAAATGTAAAATTCATTCAAATAAACCCTATAAACAACCACCCTTTTCAACCATGCCAAATTTCAGACTTAATGAAAAGGCTCATCCGTTTACACATACCGGGGTCGATATATTCGGACCATTTTATACATATAATAAAATAATAACAAAACAACATTCACAACAGATTTCACCATCGACATCACCATCCAAAAGATGGATCCTCATATTCACCTGCCTCACTATACGAGCAGTATATTTAATACCTATCAAATCTCTACAAACAGAAGAAATTTGGTGCGCATTTCACTCATTTTTCGCAGACAGAGGAACACCCAAATTAATACTATCTGACAACGCTGCACAATTCAGAGTCATCAGCACAAACATAACAAACTTTTGGAACAACATAACAAATAACAACAAAATACAAAATTATTTATACGAAAATAACATACAATGGAAATTTATACCAGCTAAAGCCCCATGGTATGGCGGCACTTACGAACGCCTAATAGGCATTATCAAACAATCTTACTACAAGACAGTAGGACACCACCCCATATACATACACACATTTCACATCACTATCAAACAACTACAAATAATGATCAACAAAAGACCCTTATGCCCAGAATCAGAAACATCAACATACTCATACCTTACACCAGCCAACTTTCTTCACGCAAACTTTCAACACACAATACTACAATTAGACAAATCAAATGCCAACCATACATCAACAGAAAAACATTTACAACACATATGGAAAATAGACCAGACATACCTAAAAAACTTATGGATACAATGGAAACAAAACTACCTCACATATCTTAGGGATAAACAACCACAACCGATACCAAATAAATACCATACAAACGATGATTTACCAAAAATCGGAGATTTAGTACACGTCATAGACGTCGCATCCACACCCAACAAACCACAACTTGCAGTAATTAAAGAATTACATAAATCTCCAGACCAAATTATAAGATCAGCCTCCATTATGTTTCCAAACGGAACACTTACCACCAGACCCCTTAAATATTTAGCACCACTAGAGCTAAATTCCCAAGATGCCTTGCAACATCCACACACAAAAGTAGTGGCCCAAAAAACATAACATCTACGAATTATCATAAATAATTCGTAGCTCAGACCGTCTTTAGGAGAATCTACTCTGGGTAAACTTACAAACGAAACAGATCAAGTTTGCAACCAGAGGACCCACTGTGGAACCAATATAAAGATTGGAGAAGCAGGTGACACGTAACAAACCAACAAATATAAACACTAGCCAACCATCTTTTATCCTCTCAGAAGGAAAAATGATGCAGTTGACGTGTTTATTAACAAACAATAATTATATAAAAATAATACATTTTCTTCTTTTCACAGAATCACAAATATACCTAAATGAAAGAGAGAAACCAGAATAGAATAACATCAGAAGCATGACGCCGAACATGAATCACCATACAAGAAACTAGCTGTGATCATAAAACTTCAAACTGGAAACTAACTGTGATAATAGACCTTCAAACAACAGGAGAAGAAGGCAGATCTCAACATTTACCAATAGATTAAATAAATTTAACAAATAAATGTTCCTTAGAGTCAAATCAAACATTCGATCAAAATATGTGATAACAAACGTTCCTAAACCTTATATATGTATTATTGTTTCTATAATTAATAAGCATTGTTATTTTCGTATATAAAATAAAGAGTTTCTAATTGTATATCTTGTTATTTATTTATTACAACATTAATAAACAATTCACAGACAACAAACATATTAACCATCACAGACACCAAACACATTAACCACCACACAGCAAACCTACAAAAAAAAAAAAAAAAAAAAAAAAACAAACAAACAGACCAAGACAAATAATAGACAATTCCCGATGACTTCTACACGGAAAGGAAAATGGGATAGACTGAGACTCCCCCCCCCCAAGTATCGTGAACGACGGTGTCGTACATGATTCGATAACGATAATGTGACACAATATCGTTATCTCACTGACGTCATTGATCAACTCTATGACGTCAGTAGAACAGACTTATCAAACGTTACCAACTTACACAAACACAGACAACCCAGACAAGTTCGTTACAAGAAATAACAAACTATGTCATTCGGCTAATGGCGACGAACGGAAAACACCACGTTCTTTTATATTTGTCTCACTACAACTTATTATGAAACTGTTAACGTGATAACCATGTGATAACGACTTTTAACAACACCTCTCGACTGGAAGGCGTTCAAGAAATACACTCCGAGTGACAACTGTTGGACGGAGTCCAGTAACCTTTGACTATATACATACTGGACTGCTAATACTGATAAGAATAACACAGAGTCTAATGAACAACTGGTGAAGTTGAGTCAGACACCCGTATCCCCGTTCAAAATGTTAGTTTACTGGTTTGCTGTTTAAAAACATAGAGTTACCTGATCCGCATTTAACCGAATTAATTACTGTTGTAACGGAAATCTCACCTCCTCTCCTTCTTCATCATTATCACGATCACATTATATATATATGTCATACGTACACTCTCACCACGAAGTGCTTTCCCCCTACTACTTTCGATACGATATTGCTGTTGCTTCGCCATTTCGTATTTTACTTGTAATGTATTTGTCAGTCGTGAAATAAATCTCTTAAATGTAGAAAGTCTTAAGTTCTTTCGATCCTCGTTCTGTACGCCTCACATCATGGTAGCCATCGCTGCGGTAGAACTATGAGGAGAGACTTAGAAATTTAAATCGATGGAATAATTTTTTTTGAATATATTTACTGTTGCGCGAAAATCTTTCTATGTTTTTAGTGAAATAATACACGAAATAATTAACGTGTTTTTTCGAGAAGTTTAAACTCGAAATTTAATTTATTTTAATTTTTTGAAAAATTCACAATTAAATAAAAATTTAAAGCTGAAGTTCCCAACTTAATAACGGCCGATCCTGGAAGTCATCGAACGCTAAAATCTAGGAAGGACCGCCAAACAGATCGAGTGAACAGCCAAAGGAAACCTGCTCCCGTCATCGAGGACTCATCGTAGATCCACACATCGAAGACCCAACTTTTCGGCCAACTCCAAACCAAATTCAGGCAGGTAGTACAGCAGTAGACAGCAGAGTGGAGAAAAACTGGAATTATTTGTCGGCGCAATAGAAATAGTAAAGTAAAAATTTTTTTTGTAAAGGTAATATTCATTGAGGCTGATTATTTTTCGTGTTTGTATAATTGTATTTTTGAACTGAGTCTGAAAGAGAAATATAGGAAATTGTAAAATTTTTATGCCCCCTATAATAAGTTTGTGTGAAGGAAAATTAGGAGAGTATAATATTGAAAAAGAAGAATTAAAGGATTTGATTAATAAATTTGAAGGTGAGAAAGTTATAGATATAAAAATTGAAACTTATAATTTACCCTATGTTACATATTTTACAGGGGAAATAATATTGGAATCTTTTGTAGTGGATATTTCAGGAAGAATAGAAAATATTAGTAGCTTAAAATATATTAGAATTTTAGAATCGTCAGTAAATTATTTTTCAAACAGAATTTACAGTTCGGAAAAATCAAAAGAAAAATTCATGAATAGATTTTTTAATTAATTAAACAATAAAGAAAACTGGAGAATATCGAAAGAAATAAAGAGGGAAATAGCAAAAAAGAAAATTTAATTAATAAAATTGAAAAAGAATCTACAGAAAATAAAAAATATATAGCTGTTATTAATATAGAGAAAGTGTGTTAGGATTTCGTAAAATTAAAGAAAATATGGCATCCCAAAATGAAATTAAACCCGTACAAGCGCCATTGGGAAAGGTATTTAGTGGAAAATATTACTTGGACTGGCGAAGGATGATTATTTCGGCTATTAGGGGAGCCGGATATTATGATATTTTCGGAGAACACGAATTCCTTCAATTATATATTGATCATATAGATGATTTAAATTTCCGTCCCAAAAAAGATATGATAGGTTATTGCAAAATGCAAGACAATGCAAAAGCATTTATACTAGAAAGAGTGTCGAATGATATAACAAAACAAATAAGGGATTGCAATACAGCAATACTAATGTTAAAAAATTGGATAATATTTACGGTACAAAAACTTCTGTCACAGCCAATATAGCGAAGGCAAAATGGATGGAGTTTAGATTTCAACCTGGTGGAAATATGAAGGGTTTCCTAAAAAAATGGGACGAATTAGTAACCGATGTAAGAGATAGCGGTAAAGAAGTTACAGAATCAGAGGAATTAGAGAATTTGCAATTAGCCCTATGCTATGAACAAGCAATTGCAAAAATTCAGTAAGAAAATTTACCTTCAAACGAAAAAAATTTAGATAATTTTAAAAGAATATTAAGGGAAGACTCTGACCAGAAATTCAGGGATCAAACATTGAAAAAGCAAAATGGTAATAATAACCAAATAAATAATAATTATAAAAATAATAATAATAATTACAATAGGAATAATTACAGGGGTAGATATAATAATTATAGAGGTAGAAATAATTATAGAGGAAATGGCAATGGTCGTAAGGGTTATACAAATGGTAATCGAAATAATTTTAATAATAATGGTAATGGTAATAATAATGAATCAAACCAGAACCAGAATAATAATTCAAATAATAATGGGAATAATGGTAATGGAAATTATAGAGGAAATAATTATAGAGGTAACTCGAATTATAGAGGCAATAATTATAGAGGCAATAACTATAGAGGTAATAGCAGAAATTATAATCAAAGTAATCCAAAGTGTTACAAATGTGGGCAATTTGGGCACATAGCACAAAATTGTAATAATAATAATCCACAAGTAAATAATAATAGTGATAATTTTAATAATAATCAAGGGAATTATCCCCCTAAAACAAATGAAAATTCACAAAATACTAATAAAAAAGAGAATTCAGAACAGCAAGTGAAGATGTCTTGCATGGTTAAAAAATTCAACAAAAATAATAATGAATGGTTGTTGAACGAATTAATTAATAATAATAAACATAATAAGAATGAAAATTACGATATATTAAATCACAGAGCAATTTTGGATGGAGCTGCGGAGGTACATTTAACATCTGACTTGAATAAATTAGTCGATGTTAAAAAATTTGTGACTCCAGTCAAATTGCAATGTGCTGGAAAAAATACCTTTTTATATGCTACTCACACGGGGAGAATGGTGATCAAAGTCGAAAATTTTAACAAAATTCAGTCATTGATAGAGTTAAATGATGTTCATTATGTGCCGGATCTAAACCTAGATATTATTTCAGCCATAAAAATCACGAATACAGGTACGATCAATATTGATCAACAGAAGAATATTGCAAATATATATTTTATTGAAAATGCAGAAATAATAATGACTGCAAAAAAAGAAGATGGAATCTTTTACATATATTATAATGTTGAAAATAATAATAATAAAATTAATAATAATATAGAGAATAATGAAAATAATATAATATGTGCCCCCGTCACTCAAAATATAGACGATGAATGGGATGATTTTACTGTAGAATTGGAAATTCAGGAAGATGATACCAATAATGAATCACCTAAGGGGGGTGATGAAAATGAAATAAGAGAAGAGAATAATGAAATTGACAAAATACCCCAAAAATCACAAACAAATAATAATATTAATAAAAAATTAACAATACATAGGAGACTTGGACATTTAAATGCCAGATATCTGCAAAAGTTAAAAAATTTAGCGGTTGGCATTCCCGATAATATAAATTTTAGGGATGAGGATTTTGTAAATTGCCAAATATGTTGTATTGCTAATAATTCGAGATTGGGTCATAATGGCGTTAGAACTAAGCCAACTCAAAAATTGGAAATAGCGTCCTCAGATATTATGGGTCCGTTTACGCCCTCTGTAGCGAAGCAAAAATATATTTTAACCTTTATAGATCACTTCTCAAAGTATACATTTGTCATGCCTATAGCTAACAAAAGCCAGGTGACGAATGAATTTAAAAACATTATAGTATCCATGAAAAATAAATTTCCAGAATACCCCATAGGGACTATTAGGTGTGATAATGCCAAGGAATATACTGATATAAAAATAATAAATTATTGTAATGAGGTTGGCATAACAATGGATTATGTGGTGCCATATTCTCCAGAGTTGAATGATGTTGCCGAGAGACAAAATCAAACTTTAATGAGGAGAGTACGGGCCATGTTAATTGATGCCAACCTTGACATAAAATATTGGTCTTATGCTGTGGTGACAGCGGCCTACTTAATTAATAGGTCACCTACAAAAGCGAATGAGGGATTTAAAACACCATATGAATTATTTTATGGGATAAAACCAAATCTAAAAAATCTTAAGTCTTTGGAGCATTAACTTACAGGCATATTCCTGTGGAAGTTAGAAAGCAAAATGCCACAAAAGCCAAAGCAAAATCAAAAAACAAAATCGACCCAAAATTAGCACATAGAGCAGAAAAAAGTATAATGATGGGCTATACAAATACGGGATACTGTCTTAAAGACCCTTATAACACAAAATCGTACATTTCATGCGATGTTAAAATGGATGAAACCCAAAATATTAAATCATTATTGATAAATAATAAACCATTAATGATAAAATCATCAGACTATGAATATGATTTAGGGATAATTAACCCCATAGTTATGAATATTAACGTGAAATATAATAAAACATATATAGAGGATAATATTCCGAAAACTTTTTCAGAGATAGAATTGAACCCATTTAGGGAAGATTGGATTAGGGCCATAAATGACGAATTTAATTCTCTCGATGATATGAAAGTGTGGGAAATAGTCGACTACGATCGCCAAAAACTTATAGACACTAGATGGATCTTCACAATTAAATTTGATGAATTTGGAAATCCAAAACCAAAGGCAAGACTTGTAGCGAGAGGGTTTAAGGACAGAACAGAATATAATATTGCTGAAACCCATGGACCAGTAGCATTAGTAGGAACTATAAGATCATTGCTATCTATAGTTAATAAAGAAAAATTGATAATGGTGCAATATGATGTAAAAACTGCGTATTTGAATTCACCAATTATTAAACCTATTTTTGTGAGAAAACCTGAAGGTGTAAATATCAACTCCAATCAGGTATTAGAATTAAAGAAATCAATTTATGGATTGAAAACATCCAGCAAGTCATGGTATGACCTATTGGATACGAAAGTAAGGGATATGGGCTTTACTAAAACAAAAAGCGATAGATGTTTTTATACTATAATTAATAATGATGAAAAAATATATTTTTTGACTTATGTGGATGATATATTAATTGCATCAAACTCGCAATCGTCCATTACAAAAATAAATGAGGAGCTACAAAAAGATTTTACGATCACTATAATAAATAATCCTAGATTTTTTGTGGGTTTGGAAATAACTAGAGACATCGAAAATAACACAATGATACTTTCACAATATAAACATATAGATAAAATGTTGAAAAAGTTTGGAATTTCGGAGCTAAAAAATACTAATACTCCTATGGAAACAGGTCTGAAAATAGATAAAATTGAAAACGGAATAGATGATACGGAATATAGGTCAATGATAGGTGGACTGCTGTATTTAGCGAGACTTACAAGACCAGATATATTGTTCCCAGTAAATTTTTTCTCCCGTTTTCAAAATAATTCCAATAACACTATGAAGAATTATGTGAAGAGAATTTTCAGATATATTAATAATACGAAAAATTATAATATAATATATAAATCGGAAGGGGATGGTATACAGGCCTATATTGATGCCTCATATGCACCCCAAGTTGATGAAAACAATATAGATATGAATAATTTAGGAAAAGGAAAATCCATAACTGGATTCATGTTATTTTCGTATGGAGACTTGGTGGAGTGGAATTGCTGTAAGCAAACCATTCATGCATCATCAAGTACTGCGGCAGAAATAATTGCAGTCTTCGATACCCTTGATACCATAAAGGTAATACAATATATGAATTACGAAATTTTAGGAGAAAAGTTGAGTGTAGATATAATGGAAGATAATATTTCAACCCAGAAAATATGTTCAGGGGGTAGTCAGAAAAAATCGAGACCCCTAATGATCAAATGCTATTCAATTTTAAAGGCATTTGAAGAAAAAATAATATTTTTTAGAACTGTAAGCTCTGAGAATCAGTTAGCGGATATTTTGACAAAATCACTGGATCGTTCGAAATTCGAAAATATAGTTGTTAAAATATTAAACGAAACGAACATCTATACATAATATAATATAAAAATTCGTTTATTTCAAAGTCATAATATGTTTCATAAATTTTCTATTTCAAAATACAAGTCGTCCCAAGTCCAAAATATAGGTTGTAACATGAAAATAAGTGATGAAAAAATAACCTTCAATTACTGCAAAATTAATACTTAACAATATGATTTACTAGAAAATACTTGCAAGAGATAAATGCTCGACTTCTCGAAAATTGCAACAAAGAAAAAAGCAGGAAAATCGAGCAAGAAAAAACCCCACAATTTGAATAATAAAAACCCTATACATTTCCAAACAAGCGTGAGAGAAATACACGAAATATTCCCACACGATGTAATGAAAGGAAAACCTCGAACAATAAACACAATAAAGATTAAACCCATTACATGACCACAATTATGATAAATCGAAAGAAGGTTGCCTTATCAAAAACATTTTAAGCGCCAGTTCAAATACAATAGCAATACACGAAAGATAACAAGCGATGAAATGTATATTATTCTACAATCTTTTTCATGTCACACGTTTAAGATAAAATACGAAACGTAACGTTCTTTTGAATTCAGTAAACTCGTAATCGGAAATACCTTCGTATATTTTTTCTTTCTTTTTCTTTAATGTAATATGTATACGTGAATATTTTTTTATTTTTCGAATTCCTTTTCAAATTTTTTTTTCTCGAAAGATATAACGAATAAATGATATGTTACCTATAATGAATTAATATTTTTGCATGTTACCAATTTTTTTTAATATATTTTTTTTACATTTTACATATATACCATATTTTTCATTTATATATATATCATATTCTATGCATGTTACCATATTTATTCATTTATTTTATTTAATTATTTTATTTATTCTCGAAGCACAGCACAGCAAAATTTTTTTTAGAAAAATTAAAGTTACCATAATAATAATACGATGTTAATATTTTTATTCTTTTTTATTATGCATATGTCATTTTGTACTTAATATTTTTTTTGAAATAATAATAATTCGTTTACTTTCAGCGTCGAACATGATGAAGAATACGAACGGTAAAATTTCAGGGGGGTGTTGTAACGGAAATCTCACCTCCTCTCCTTCTTCATCATTATCACGATCACATTATATATATATGTCATACGTACACTCTCACCACAAATTGCTTTCCCCCTACTACTTTCAATACGATATTGCTGTTGCTTCGCCATTTCGTATTTTACTTGTAATGTATTTGTCAGTCGTGAAATAAATCTCTTAAATGTAGAAAGTCTCTAGTTCTTTCGATCCTCGTTCTGTACGCCTCACATCAATTACAAATTTCTATGTAAAAATTAGAATTAGACATATTTGTAAGAATATTTCGCAAGTAGATAAAAACATTCATCATACAGCAACAAAAAAGATTATTTTTATGCATCAATAGCTGTGTTTGACAGGATTACACTAACTTACACCAGCCTACACCAGTAGAGATATTCCACAAATATTCAAGTAAAACTTGGTGTAAAGTCAAATAACATTCTGAAATTTGTGGAATCGCCCCCCTGGTGTAGGTTGGTGTAAATTGGTGTAGTCCTATCAAACAGAGCTAATAAATCAAATTTTAAATTGATTTAACTGAAATTTTTGAACTTCTGAGTTTTATAAAACTACAACATTACCGATTTAATTCGTAATTAAAAGCAATAATTGTGGTAAGAAGAGACCTAGTCAAAGGAAAAGACAATAAGTATTAATAAATTTGATAATGAACTAACATTTTGAACAGGGATACGCCTGTTTGTTTTGAACACAGCTTTTTATCAGTATTAGCAGTCCAGTATGTATATAGTCAAAGCCAGTAACCCTCATATATTATCGTGAACGACGGAGTCGTACACTTCGACCATATATATAATGGACTGCGCATACTGATAAAATTAACATTGGCTTATATGGAGACACCATGAAGGCGTACATTTCATTCAAAAATATTATTTTTTCAGGATTTATCCAATATTATAGGTCAATTGATTAAATAATTTTGCACTTCATTTTACAAAATGAAAGTGTTTTTAAAATTAAATAGCGTCATTATTATTCCTTTTTAATATTTTCATTTTAGTTTTTGGTGGAGTAAAATAATGAATAGCTTTGTAAATTAATTTCATGATTTTTGTAAATTATTTTTCAACTTAAGAAGCTTATTCAATACTACAAAATGCACTTCTTATTCTTTTCTCAGAAATGTGCAAATTGTTCCAAAACACTGAAAACTCGACAAGGGATGATCAAACATGTTACAATCTCAAAGAACTGTAGGGAAGATGATTCTTCACGAAAAGTTAGTCTTGGAAGTATTATTAACTACCAATAGTTGACATTAATTTTGTAATTTCTGATTGAATCCACTACCTGCTGACAGAATATTTTTGATATTAGGAAGTTGTGCATTTTAATTTTTTTGGTTCAATACTTATAGATATATCAGTGCAGTTACTGTGATAATAAGTTTTCTGGTTCATCAGGGCTGTTTTATCACGTGAATAAAATTCATGCTGATGTTCTTCAAACATCTGGTTCTCTAATAGTAAGTTTCTAGCATATCAATTTTTTTGCAATTCCAATTCAAGGATTAAAGGTGTTTGAATTTGTGACTTGACTTGTTTACTAAACAGAAATGCCAGGATTGTGGTAGAGAATTTTCGTCATATTCAATATTCCAGCGTCATACTAAACAACTTCATAATATCTCAGAGGTAAGTTCAATATTGAATTGAGAACTCCTTCTTAGCTTATTAATTTCCATGAAATATATTCAATTATTTTCAGGGTCATAAAGCGGTCCAATGTCGCTTTTGTCCAGCTGTATTCTCCACCAGATCAGGCCGTGCAAATCATTTTAAAAAAGTGCATTCAAATCAACAAGAGAATTCAAGTGATCATCAATGTCAATTATACGTAAGTCATAGTTGGCAACTTGTATTTTTTAAAACATCAGCTGCCAACAAAAATACACGCAGCTTAATATAATATACTAGTTGACCCATCGCGCGTTGCTGCGATCTCTAAAGATTCATTCTCTTCAGTAATTAATGTAATTATTGTATTACAAATTCTTTTCGATTTGTCACTGAATCCTGATTAAATTAACGGTGACAAATCGAAGAGAATTTGTGGGTGAATTCTCTTTGATTCGTCGCTGAATCATCCTTAATTTATCGGCAACGAATCAAAAAAAATTTGTAGGCGAATTCTCTTTGATTCGTCGCTGAATCCTCATTAAGTTATCGACGACGAATCGAAGAAAATTTGTAGGTGAATTCTCTTCGATTTGTCGCTGAATTCTCCTTAATTTATTGGCGACGAATTGAAGAAAATTTGTAGATGAATTCTCTTTGATTCGTCGCTGAATCCTGATAAATTTAACGGCGACGAATCTAAGAGAATTTGCAGATAAATGGAACTTATTAATGAAGTAACCATATTTCATAAGTGGCACCTTCCAAAATAATAAAATTATAATAATAAATTTGAATATTCGCGAGCATTTCAATGAGTTTAAATATAAATAGATTATACTTTTCATCTTTCTGTTTTTGCTTACTCTTTAGAACTGTGTATACTGTCAAAAGGCTTTTAAAACAAAATCATATCGTACAAAGCATGAAGCAAGATGCTTATTGAATAAGAAAAGCCTACATAAAGGAAGTAATACACATCGAAAAGATGAAATTTGTGAAAAAAATTGTACCCCTTTAAGGGATAATATTGAAATTCAGGAAGAAACATGTAATCTTTGATAATTTTTATAAATTAACAAAACTTTTTAGTTCAGTACAATATTTTTTTTTAAACTGATACCATTTTTGTTGCAGCACATGAAAATAGAAATCCTGAAGATTGTCCAATAAATTTTCTGTTAAATGGGAAAATTGTAACTGAAATCAACAAGTCATCAGTTGTTTTGCAAGAGACCATATCAGATCAGGAAAATCAAAATAGTGGTAATTTTATTGCTTCTTTTACTTACTTTTTTTTTTAATTTACATGTTTTTTGAGAATATGATAAGTTAACACAAGTTTCCAGTTTAGTGGAATAATTTTTTAAAGATAACATTTTTGTTACAGCACATGAAAATGAAAATGCAGAAGATTTCCCAATGACTGTTTTATTAGAGGCCCAGACTGACACTGAATTGAACAATTCATCAGTTGTTTTGCAAGAAACTATATTAGGACAAGAAAATCAAAATAGTGGTGTTTTCATTGCTTTACTTTTATTGTTGGTATTTTTGAATAGATATATCTAACTGCAAGGATTTTAGGAATTTTGAGAATGAAGAATTATTATACTCATGGGTTGGTTGTGTGACCATTTGCAGCTCTACACAAGGAAAAAATTGAAAATTTTACAATTTTTTGGTGTAGATCAGAATTTAACTTTTTTTTTCTTGAATAATACAAATGGATGTAAAAATTTTGGATGATTTGCAATTTTTTCTACTTGTACCTGATTACTACTGAACAAGCAACCTATTAGCACCTGAAGATTGATTGTCCATTCACAGGGCACCATTTTCATTCTTTGAACGAATTAATTCATATGTACTATTATTGTACTATTATTATACCATGTTTTTGTGTGTATCTTAGGTAATGATATGGAAATGACCCCCTCACTACAACGTTATATCAGAGATCGAAAATATTTTATGCAGCTAAGAACACCGGATGTTTCTACACCACGTAGATCTAGACTTAACCTGCAGTATGGCAAATCAACAATTCAAGGGTATAAAATGAAAATTATAGCATTGCAACAAGTTCGTCGACTGAAAGAAAAAGTTGTAACATTGCAAGATCTTATCCATCATTTAGAGAAGAAAAAAAAAAATTTCGTCAAGTCTGTCAGATAAATTTTTGGTTAGTATAAAAAAAATAAATTTATTAATGCAGATAATTCCTTTATGTGATGGATAATTGTTTTAGCCAATAATAATTTACAATTACATTTATTATATTTATTTACTGTTTTATTATTTTTTTTTAGACTGAACTACCATTGCCTATCATAATTAAAAATTATATATATCATATGTTTCGACTTTGTTTTATTCTTTTTTTCAAACTGAACTACCCCCAAACATGTTGAGCATAGCTCTTAGAGAAAAATCATCAAGGAAAGCTCTTTTCAACAAAGATGTGCGAAAATTTGCATTAACATTAAACTTTTACTCACCAAAAGCATACAAGTATGTTCGGAAAACTTTCAATAATTTACTGCCAGCACCTGCGACTTTGCGAAAATGGTATAGCCACCTTAATAGAGATCCTGGATTTTGTGAGGAAGCAATGTGTGCTCTTCGTAAAAGAATGAAAGCATCTACTGAGAATGTAATTTGTAACTTGGTCATAGATGAGATGGACATTCGAAAGGAACTAACTTTTCAAAATGTCAAATACCATGGGTTTGTAGAAATGGGCCTTGGTGAACCAACAGATAGCAATAGTCAACCTCTAGCTAAAAAAGTTTTAGTTTTCATGCTAGTCTGTTTGAATTATAAATGGAAGTTACCTGTCGCTTACTTCTTAATTGATAGTGTTAATGGAACTGAACTGAGCCATCTGATTAGCACTGCTCTACAACTTATAGATGAATGTGGTGTAATAGTCCGGTCAATGACATTTGATGGGGCTGCTACAAACAAAATTTGCTGTAAAGTTTTAGGGGCAAACTTAACTATGGGTCCTGATTTTAGACCATACTTCCCCCATCCTTGTCACAAAAACCAATGAGTTTTCTAGTTCCTAGATCCATCTCATGCACTGAAGCTGGTCCAAAATACCATGGGAGACTATATAATAGAAGATGGAGAACATCAAAAGATATCGTTCAAAGATATTGAAAATTTATATTTCCTACAAGAAAAAAATTTGAAGTCCACACCTAAATTAAATCTTCGGCACATAAAATGGAGAGAAAATAAAATGCGCGTGAGACTTGCAGCACAAATTCTCAGTTCCTCAATTAATGCTGCTCTGCTACATGCAAAAAAGAAAGGTATACCAGAATTTAAAGACTGTGATGGTACCGCAAAATTTTGTCTAGAATTTGATAAAATGTTTGACATACTAAATTGTCGTAGTCGAAATTATAGAATTATAAAAGAATTCAATCAGGCACTAACTGACAGCAGCATAGAAAAAATTAAAACTTGGTGCCAAAATGCAGAAAATTATATTTGCCGTTTGCAAATAAACCACCGATCTATATTAAATCATGATAGGAGAACTGGGTTTATTGGTTTCATCATGTGTTTACGTAATTTAGTTCCACTATTTGAAACTTTGCAAACTCATGGACTCCGGTACCTTTTAAGTTACAAACTTTTGCAAGACCATCTTGAGAACTGGTTTTCTGCAGTTAGATCTTATGGAGGCTGTAACAATAACCTCAACAGCCAGCAATTCAAAGCCATTTTCAAGAGGCTGTTGGTTCATCATGAATTACGAGTTCCAGAAGGAGCAAACTGTTGTGAATCTGACATCAAAATTTTAGATATACCATCAACATCTACAAAATCTGTTGATTCATTATTTTCCAGAGCAACACAACAGCAGCTAACTGACGACATTCTGAAAAGTTGTACAGCTGACGATATTATTGATGAAGACTCGATCCAGGAAGAAGAACTGGATAGCTATTCCCAGGATATTGTAGCCTTCATTGCTGGATTCAGTCATTTGTAAACTAGAGAATAAAAAACTGGCATCAAATGAGGCAGTTCAACGTTTAAAAGATCCATCAAACAGCTCGGACTTGATCAAACTAAAAAGTCGTGGTGGATTGAAAATCCCTTCAAGAATGATCACAGTTATATGTGAAGAAGCAGAGAAAAAAGTGCAGACAAGAGAATCAAATTTTCTTTGTCCTTCAAAAATTCCGTTGCTTGTTAACGAATTAATTTGCGAATTGGAGGAGGCTGGTAATGTCGAGTTACCAGATTCTCACTTAACAGAATTAATAATACAATTGTATTTCAAAGTCAGAATTAAGGCTTTGTGCAAAAAAGTGTCAACAGTTGACAAGAATATCCGTCACCATGCCACAAAAAGCATTATTTTTAATCATCTTTAAACTAATTACCTAAAAACTATTTGTCCTAGTTAAAGAAATAAATTTATTTTAAATAATAGGAAAACCTGATAGGTAAAAAATACATAGATTTCTATTTATTTTCCATTGATTTCTTTTCTTGTTATCAGGACCTTTACACCAATATGCTTCACGTATTTTGTTATAGTCTTGAATACTTTACTTACTATTATCCTAGTAATATTATACGTATGCCTACTCTTAATAGGTTGGATAGGAAATATATGAAAATTAAAGAAAATCCATTTTACTATTAGCCTATCCTTTTTTGGGATTTTCTTTCAGTAGGAGAATTTTTAAAATATCAACCAGTAATAGCACACTTAGAAAATAAGTAAAACAAATTGTGAGCAAAGGAATTATTATATTTTGTTTCATTTGAGGTAGAAGAAACATGACAACTGCACACTCTCTTTTCGAATTGCCATCACATACTTCAAGGTTCAAGCTGTACAAAATGTGTATGCTAAAATAAGCCTTGTGACAATGATGAATTCTTTCAAGTAAGAAACAAATATTTGTTTCATTTCCTGCTCAAAATACCGAGGCAACATTTTAACGAGATCACAAGCTGCTCTTCTTCGCATGTAAACATCTGATCCTTCAATGTCTCGGCGAATATATTTGTCAGGGTTGTCTTCAAATAGTTCTTTATTCAATGCTATACAAAACTTTCAATTAATCATTCTGAACTTAAAGTCAACCAACAAACTATTGAAAAAATATATTTACTTTGAAACTGTATATTCGGGAATATTACTTTTTCACAAATACTATTCAGTACTGCTGGATTGGATAACAAAGGTTAATATGGTTTTCAATCAGCAACGGTCGACAAAAAATATTAAACCACTCCTGACCAGCTGAAAACAATAAACTTTGCAGAAACAAACATAAAAAAATCGATCGAAGCTAAAATTGGTATAACTTATGATATCAAATTTTGGTTGAGGCGAGTGTCTCGCGGAAGAAACATTTTGTTTGCTTCTGACTTCATGATGTGTTCTTTCTCGTATTAATGGCATTAATTTGTCGACAAATCAAAGGGAATTCGTCGACAAATTAAGACAAATTCCTGTCGATTTGTCGACGAATTAACATTTATAAATACACATGAATTAAAGGGGATTTGGGTGAATTTAATGGCCTTGATTCGTGGACAAATTCCCTTTGATTCGTCAACGAATTAAGACAAATTCCCTCCAATTTGTCGACGAATTACTATTTATAAATACACATGAATTAAAAGGATTTTGGTATATTTAACGGCTTTGATTCATCGGCAAATTCCCTTTGATTCGTCAACAAATTAACGCCGATAAATGCAAACAAATCGAATAGAATTCAACGACGAATTCTATTCGATTTGTTTGCATTTATCGGCGTTAATTCATTGACAAATCAAAGGGAATTCATCGACGAATTAAGACAAATTCCCTTCGATTTGTTGACTTATTAACATTTATAAATACACATGAATTAAAGGGAATTTGGGTGCATTTAACGGCCTTGCTTCGTCGACAAATAAATGCCATTAAATGCAAACAAATTGAGGAAAATTCATTGACAAATTCATGAAGTTAAATTACTCCAAAGGATTTATCTGTATAACAGTATCACAGTAATCTTCGAGGCAAATAGTTGAATAGAAATTCCAAATGTCATCAACAAATTGAGGTGAGTGAGGGACGAATTCTTCATCATACCTCTGAGTGAACATAACTAGATTTTTGTAAATTTGGGAACACAGTTGTTCAATAGCACCAACTTCTTCATCATCCTGTTTGGGTAAACAGAAAAACTAACATAAAATCTTCTAACGATAGAGGAAGAATAACAAAACCCAATACTCACACTTGCAGTGACAAGAGCAACATAATTTCCAGTCAGTAAAACATGAAAGTTATTAATCCAGATAGTCATGTTATCTTCAAAAAACTCCGGTAAATCCTAAGAAATTTATGTTTGTGATACTTTTTAATGAAATAAACGACAGATTAGAGATCATATTAAAATTTTTGCGTAATGTGTAAGAAAAGAGCATAATAAGACATTTCCTCCGAGGAATAAAATGACAGTTTAACAATTTATATTCACAAACTGTTAATATATAAACCCGAATTTATGACTGTTGATCTTCCAAAGTATTTTAGCCATAACTAAATTTATTTTAAATAAGAAAACCTGGTTAAAAATACGTTCAATTTGAGAATTCTGATTTTTTAATACTGTGAAAAGTGCAGTTTGATAAGGGATTAAATTTTTGAATGAAATGAACATTTCATTTGGTTGCCTTCAATATTTTATCAGTATGCACAGTCCATTATATATATGGTCGAAGGTCGTACACGATTCGATATCGATAATGTACGACAATATCATTATCTCAATGATGTCATTGATCAACTCAATGACATCAGTAGAACAGACCTATCAAAACGCTACCAACGTACACAAACACAGACAACACGGACAAGTTCATTACAAGTAATAACAAACAACGTCATTCGGCTAATGGCGATGAATGTTTATACAACACGTTCATTTATAATTGATCTCACTATATGAAAGCAGAGTAAGAAACGATCCTCGCAGTATATTTTAAGTTTTTCTTTAGTGTGTTATTATTCGTGTCTACTATTTATTTGTGCATACCATCAATCATTCGAATTATTCGTTCCATGCAAACACGTGTCTCTACAAAACAGAAAACGCATGTCAACAACAAACACCAAAGAACAAAACAGATGTAAGTAAAGACAAATACATAATTTATTGAATTCCTTATACATAAAACATAGTTAACGTACTTTTATATAGACAAGTGAGATCGGAAAGTAAATTAGTACGAGCACCATTCCAATATCCACGTGCGCAACATTCTTACAATCAGATATCTAACGCAACAATTGTTTCACAGATCTCAATATGGGGAAGAAAAAGCTTAAAACAGCAGAGGGAACAAACCCGCAAGCAGAAACAGCAGAATCAAAAACTACACACCCGTCACCATTGCTCTTATCCGAACAACTGCGCCAACATCCATCACCGTTAACACAAAACATTACAGATCAACAAACCTCCACACAACAAACCAATCCTAACATTCCAAACATAACGAGCACAAACAAAGAAACAAAAACTCTTAACTTACCAAAAACTATTACGATTACTCTACCAACAACAACTACACATACAATCACAAACCCTAATATTCAACCTACGTACTGCACAATAACTGCTACAGATAACCTACAAACTTCAAGATACAGACCAACAACAACAGCGTTACTAACAGCTACTAACAAACAAACAGTAACACAGGGAATATTACCTATTCCAAACATCATACCATTACAACAACCGAGACAAACACTTTACACAACCAACATACCAACCACTCAACAGACATACAAAAGCCCACAACGAACATACATAGAAATCTCAATGGCACGAGCAGAAACCAAAATTCAACAGGCCAAAAATTACAACGTTACCTTATACCAACCTTCAGATGTAAGAATATTCTTAAGCATCTTACAATTTCAACTAACGGACTTAGACAACTTACCAACAGATGCAGACACACAATTTTACCAGAAAATTTACGACATAAAGGAGGAACTTACTATTTACCTAACGAAAATAAATAACGAATTCGAACAATTACAAACAGCTTGACAAATACAACAACAAACCACCCAACAATACATACAAGCCAGACAACCACCAAAAATATATTGCAACACAAACATAACAACATCTCCAAGCAAACGACAAAGAACAGTGTCCAGAGCATCGAGTGAGGAAATGATGAGTCCCCGCTCCACGGGATATTACAGATTGGACTCAGAGGAGCGACACAGACCCTCCACACCTCCAGGTAATACCTTAAATACATCCATAACAATACTTGAACAAACCCCTAAAAGGAAAGGATCATCGAAATGGACTTACAAAGACAATCAAACACCATAAACACCAACTATAGAAACAAAAAATCAAGAACAAGGAACATAACAGATGAAACAACACCAATTGACTTAACACCCACAAGAAAAAACACTAACACAAACACAAACACAACAATACAAAGACGCGATATAATAGCAAATACTCACATACAAACTCCAAACAGACAACCTATAAACAATATTTTAAATCAACCAACTGAAATAATATCAGACCAAACAACAAATGACAAAAATAAAGAACATCAGAATAACCTACAAAATACAACAATACATAAAAACATACTCCATATACCAAAAGTCTGGGAAATACCCACTGCATCAAACACTTCAACTCAATCATGCTTACTTAAAACACCAAAGTACAAACTACCAAAATTCAATGGAAAAGGTATATCATACCCAGACTTCATAATATCGTTTACCAAATACATACACATAAGAGAAGACATCATAACACCTCAAAAATGTAAAATACTAGAAGACGCTATGCCAGACACTATCAAACAAAGACTAACAACTTTAGGACACAATAAACAAGGATACTTCAGAAGATTACAATACTTACACGATGAATTTGGAGATGAATCAAGATTACGCTCAGAATTATGGCAAACTCTAAACAACATACCCCTAGCACAAAATACCAAAGAAGGCTTAGGTAATGCATATGATAAAACATGCATGCTACTAGACACTATACACGACTTTGTACCAGAATTAACAGACGACCTAACCTTTCCAGCATTACTACGTATCTTTCCTAGAAATTCATACTCCAATAGAATAAACATTTCCAAACCAAACTCAAGAGCTGTCTTAGAGACTGTTTACCAAGAAATTAAAACCAGAGACTTAACAGAAAAACCTGACATAATGAAAGAAACACATAAAACCCAAGAAAACCAACAACAAAACAACACCTACTACAGAGATAAATCAAACAATACATTTAATAGACGACAATACAATAGACCACAATATAACAAACCTACTAACAATAACACAACAGAAAATTCAACACAACTTAAAAGTAGTCCTAACTTTCACTCAAATATAGAACAAGGTAAACCTTCGCCAGAACACTACATAGATAATGATATTGATGATTTCTCTGTTCCAGCTCATCACTACAAAACAGACACAGACCGCAGCATTCCCAAACAACTCTATAGTTTTCCAGCCATACCAACAAAATAGAGATGCATGTTTTGCAAGGGACCACATTGGGGTTACCTTTGGTGCAACAGCAAATACAATACACTTGAGAGCAGACGATCTTACTTCAGACAGTTTAACTTGTGTCCCAAATGCAGAGTTTTAGCATCAGCAGACCATTGAAATCAAAAACAGAGATGGTGCAGATGGTTTCACTGCCAACAAACAAACGCTCATCATTTGGCACTATGCCCCAGAACAACGTACCCGATGACAAAAGCAGAGGCGAACAAATACTTAGAGAGAGTAATAGACCTACAAACTAAATTCCCATTACGTAAGCAAGAACAAATAAATACAAACATCAACGTAAAACAAAATAATCTTAATAATATAACTTCTTTACAGCCCCACCAGAACCAAGAAAACAAACACCATCATATTACAGAGACTGAAGAGACACCAGAAGCACAAACCATCAATACAGCAGAACCAACAGAAGAAACAATACTACAACCACCAATACCAAGTAAGTTGAAATTATTCACAATACTATCAACAAACAATAAATTTCTTACATTTTCAACAACCATACATAATTCAAAAACATTACAAACATACCCAATTAAAAAGTTTTTTGATTCAGGCAGTACCAAAACATACATACTTGATAACATAGCTAATCAAACCCTCAAATTACCAATAATAGGAACACACTCTTTAAAACTAACTGGCATACAAAATCAGATATCCCAAACATTCCACACAAACATCGTCAAATTTGAAATAGAACATACTGAACACAAATTTACAAACCTCATAGCTAGAACAGTAGCAAATATATCAAACAAACTAGACACGTAAAACATAGATGATATTAAACAAACTTACCCCGAATATAAAAATTTACACTTTGCACAAACTTTAAAGACAACATCGAAAATACACATACTAATAGGCAAAGAATACATGTGGCAATTCATCAAATCAATCACTCATTTATCTCCATCCATACAATTCATAGAAACAGACTTCGGATTCCACATAACAGGGCAAACAACAAATACAAAACAATCAACTGAACCAGAACATACATTCTTCTCATCAGAACCAGATATAGAAAACTTATGGAAACTTGAAACAATAGGAATAATCACACCAGACTTAACAGCGGAACAAGAAGAACAAAAAGCAATTGAGATATTTTACAAAAACATAAAATTAGTCAATGGTAGATATCAAGTCAGATGGCCATGGAAAATATACCCACCACCACTACCAGACAACTATTCTTTAGCCTTTAGCAGACTCAAGAGTCAACTCCCAAGAATGCGTACTTCACCAGAATTTTTCAAAAAATACGACGCATACTTTCAAGAACTATTTAAAAATGACATAATAGAATACGTTAACAATAAACATTCAACGGAACCAATACCTTACTTAGCACACCACGGCCTAATAGACCCAACAAAACTCACACATCCAATCAGAATAGTTTTTGATGGATCAGCCAAAACTAAAAAATCAAACCACTCAATGAATGATTGCATACACAAAGGTCTAAAACTTCTGGCTGACTTGGTAAAATTATTTATAAAATTTCAACTCAATCCAATAGGAATAAGCGCAGACATCAGAAAAGCATTCTTACAACTGGAACTTAACCCATCAGATCGTGATGTCACCAGATTCTTATGGCTAAAAGACCCAAATAAACCTCTAACAAACAACAACCTCCTTATTATCAGATTCAAAAGAGTACCTTTTGGCGTTATAGCATCACCATTTTTATTGGCAGCAACCTTACTTTACCACTTCCAAACTACCAACCCTCAATTCTACAACATACTAACAAATCACTTAATCACATCAGTCTCAACACACGAACAAGCAGTCAAATTATACAACGCATCAAACAAAACTTTTAACGACATTTCCATGGAACTAGCACAATGGGCAACAAACGACACAAAATTACAAACATACTTTACAGATAATAATGCAATTCAAAAACCACCCGTTAAAATATTAGGCATTCAATGGGATTACACAAAAGACATACTCTATTTACAACCAAAAATAAAAATACCAGATCAACATACTAAAAGAACCTTTGTCAGCAACTTTTCAGCAATCTTTGACCCATTAGGATGGTTTGCACCATTAATGGTTCCTGAAAAGGTTTTTGTACGAACTTTATGGAATCACAAACAAGACTGGGACACACCATTACCAAACTCTCTAATCCCTATTGCAGAAAACATTATAACAGACATAAGTAAATGTAACGATATATGCTTCCAAAAGAAATTTTTTCAAAAACCCTTTCTACCAGAACAAGCAGAAATTCACACATTTGTAGACGCTTCTGCCATAGCATATTCTGCAGTAGCATACTTACAATACAAAGCAAACAACATACACACACTAAGATTCCTAATAGGTAAATGCAGATTAACACCAGCAAAAACACACACAATACCAAAATTAGAACTAATAGCTGCATTACTAATAGCACAACTCATAAAGTTTCTTTGAGAAACATTACGCATAACCAACAATAAACAATCCTTCTTATGGTCTGACAGCAAATGCGTACTTATATGGCTTACACAAAGAAAAATCTTACCCCCCTTTACACAGAACAGAGTTAAAGAAATAATAACAATTCCAAACATAACATTTCAGTATGTACCAACAAAAGAAAACCCAGCAGACATAGGATCAAAAGGATCAAACCTATCTTCCCTAATACAATCAAAATGGTTCACAGGACTAGAATGGCTAACACAAGGAAAAACACAATGGCCACAAACAGATTTACACACATTAAAAGATGAAAAGTCAGAAATACAAATAGAGGAACAACACGAACAAACCTTTTGCACAATAGCAGAATCCTTACACAACTACGCTCAACCTCACATCAACGAAACAATATTAAACGACACATACAATGACCACACATACACACGTAAATATAGACAAACACAATCCAAAACATACAAAATCCCACATTATGAACAAATATCAGAAACAGTCACTAACAATAATACAAATCCTGACATTGACCATGAAGAAATAATCAACAGTACACCATAAACACAACATATATACCCACATTTAGGCAGAGAAGAACAAATAGATCATGAAGAAATAATTACAAACTCTACCTCATCACGTACGAATACACCCATGACATATATATATGGAAACAACTTGACACCATTTAATTTAGACATTACTAAATTCTCTTCACTACAAAAATTAATTAAAACATTTCAAATCATAATAAAAGCACTAAAACAATTTCGACAAAAGACAGCACAACAGAAATCTCATACAACATCATATCTCAACACAAATTACCAATTCTTTCAAATATTAACCATTTTCATCAAAGCAGAACAAAAGAAATATTGCAAACTTATATTTCAACAACTACAACAGACAAACCCACCCCCATACGCAATATTGAAAAAATTCCATATAAAACTAGATAACGACAATATGCTCAGATTACATAATTACCTACCACCACATACATTACACACACGAACCTATTCCCCATACCTCCTACCACCAAAATCATACTTAACTAGATTAATTATACTATACATACACGAAAAAGGTTACCATAGTGGAACTAGATACACAGTTGCAAAATTCAGAAAAAACTTTTTCACTCCAACCATCAACAAACTAGTCATATCTACAATTAGGAAAAATTGTTATAAATGTAAAATTCATTCAAACAACCACCCTTTTCAACCATACCAGATTTCAGACTCAACAAAAATGATCACCCATTTACATACAGGCGTCGATATATTCGGCCCATTTTATACATACAATAAAATAATAACAAGCAAACAACCACAACAGATTTCACCATCAACAACACCATCAAAAAGATGGGTTCTCATATTCACATGCCTCACTATACGAGCAGTATATCTAATACCCATTGCATCCTTACAAACAGAGGAAATATGGTGCGCATTTCACTCATTTTTCCCAGACAGAGGAACACCAAAACTAATACTTTCAGATAACGCAGCACAATTCAGAGTCATCAACACAAATATAACAAACTTCTGGAACAACGTAACAAATGACAACAAAGTACAAAATTACCTCTACGAAAATCACATACAATGGAAATTCATACCAGCTAAAGCCCCATGGTACGGAGGCACTTACAAACGCCTAATAGGCATCATCAAACAAGCCTACTACAAAACAGTAGGACATCACCCAATACACATACATACATTCAATATTACCATCAAACAATTACAAATAATAATAAACGAAAGACCCTTATGCCCAGAAACAGAAACAACAACTTTTTCATACCTAACACCAACCAACTTCCTTCATGCTAATTTCCAACATACTGTCTTAAATTCTAACAAACCAGAAATCAATCATACAACAATGGAAAGACACTTACAACACATATGGAAAATGGATCAAACATATTTGAAAAACTTATGGATTCAATGGAAACAAAATTATCTCACATACCTTCGAGACAAACAACCACAACCAATACCAAATAACTACCGAACAAATAACAACATACCACAAACTGGAGATTTAGTACACGTCATTGACGCAGTATCAACACTTAACAAACCACAACTAGCAGTGATCAAAGAATTACATAAATCCTCAGACCAAATAGTCAGATCAGCCTCTATTATGTTCCCAAATGGAACACTTACTACCAGACCCCTTAAATATTTAGCACCACTAGAGTTAAATTCCTCAGATACGACATACACACACAAAAGTAGTGGCCCAAAAAACATAACACCTACAAATTATCATAAATAATTCGTAGTCCAGACATCTTTAGGAGAATCTATTCTGGGTAAACTTCCAAACGAAACAAATCAAGTTTGCAACCAGAGGACCCACTGTGAAACCAATATAAAGATTGGAGAAGCAGGTGACACTCCACAAACCAACAGAAGCAAAACACTAGCCAACCATCACTTATCCTCACAGAAGGAAAAATGATGAAGTTGACGTGTTTTCGTATCAACAAATAAATTAATATATCTCTTAAATTTTTTCAGAATCACAAATATATCCAGACACGAACAACACAACAAAAAATGAGGAAGCAGTTTTCCACAACACAAAATAAGTAACAAACCTGTGATACCAGACCTTCCTACACAAGAAGGCCGATCTCATTATTCTATAATTAACAAATAAGCATTACCTCAAAAAAAAGTGAGAAACAATGTGATAATAAATGTTCCTATACCATTGCACAAATTCATATAATTAATTGTTAAACATTATCGAGCCCATAAACGTATCGTTAAATGTTATCGTTCCTAACATATAATAAATAATAATATTTCATAAATATCTCTTTATTTTATTGAGGTGAGTTCTGATCACTTTACACAAAAAAGATAAGCACGGACTTCCATCTTAGAAAAAGATTTATTATCGACGTTAGTACAACGACTGACGAATGGAGAACATTCTCCGTCAAGCAGTGGCAAGAAGAATATTATGTTGGCGATCAGTGTCGCCACATGTAAAATGAATAAATGCAATAACATGTTACATACAGTGTTAGTGAATGTAAAGTTATGTGTTTGTGAGGGAGTGAGGGAATCGTATCCCAACACCCCCCTGCGATTCAAAACGGACGAACGAACATATAAGTAGAAATGTGTCACACAAAGTATGTATATAAAAAATTATAAGCAATAGCAGTCAAAATTGTTACATACAAATATCATATAAAAAAAATTGCTATAAAATGGTAAAAATATTAGGTATGTCGTTGACTAGTATTATGATGTACAATTAAAATGTGTATGGATTTATATATCAATTGTTTTATCTTAAATATATCGTGTAATTATTAACATGAGGTATACATTTAACCTTCTGTTATAGTGTCACGTCTTATAAATATTGTGTGATTTTAATTTAAAAATATATATATAAAAGGCAGGTTGGAGAGATCAATATCTCCTCATTGTCAGCTGTGGAGAGATAATATCATTATGTATATGTCCTTACAATTAGTTGTGTGGGGTTTAGGTAAATATGCTATTGTGGGAATCAATTGAGTTTGTTGGGGAATGCTCATGCCAGTAAGAGAGGCAGAGCAGCGATGGGGAACCTATTGAATATTGTGATGTGAATTGTGAAACAACATATGGACCACTTGGTTTACGACAGGCGCTAAAAGACCGACGCCCATCCTCAGTCTAAAACCAAATATCAAAAATTTTGAGGGTTATGTCAATTAAGACTATTGGCTGAAAAGTTGACTTGTTCGGAGGATTCTCATAACAATATTTTGGAATGTTTTCCTATCAAGTGCTTTAGTTAATATATCAGCAACTTGATCAGGTGACCTAATATCATTAAAACTTATTAACTTTTGTTGGAAAGCTTCCGACAGTGCTTAACATTTGATCGCAAGGGACCTGGAGTGTTTCTGGCCTCCCCCAGATGCAATACGGGACGCAGATATATTGTCCTCGTAGACTTGCACTGGGTCGGTTACAGAGAAAACACTCTCAGTAAGTCTCCAGATCACATATATATCATCTAGTGCATCATTTAATGCAATTAACTCGGCTGTGGTTGACGAAGTTGTAACCGTGTTTTGCCGGTGAACGGCCCAATTTAACAAGTCTCCGTTAACAAATATCATGAAGCCAGTTGTGGAGCACCCTTTCTCCAGGTTATTTATATCAATGGGTGAATCGTCTACGTCGGGTGCATACGACGCATCGACAAAAGCTTTAATTTGTGTTTGGTCAGAGTGGAGGACCAGAGAGAAGTCACTTGTAGTTTTAAGATATCTAATAATACGGCGGATGTAATTTTTTATTTCATTATTGGAGGATGCCTGAAAACGTTACAAATAATTGACGGCGAAGGCAATATCCGGGTGGGTCAGTTTTGCCACATATAGCAGATTCCCAATCATAGCCCTATATTTGGTATCATCTAATCCATTTTTTGGCTTATTTATCTTAAGTCCCGTCTCCATGGGTGTGGAAGATGGATTACATTCCGTCATTCCAAATTTCTGGAGAATCTTATCAATATATCTATTTTGTGTTAGTATAATTTGTTTTCTAGGGATATCTCGACTTATTTCGAAACCTACGAAGAAAGTTGGATTATATTCTATTTTTAATGTGAAATTTTTATTGACAATATTTATTAAGTCTTGTGTTCACTCGTCGTGGTTACTAGCCAACAACATGTCATCCACATAGACTATTAGGAGTGCCATTGCACCAATATTATCTTGTTTTATAAATAAGCATCTATCTATCTTTGATTGGATGAATCCAGCTTGAATTATTGTTGAATTCAACAAGTTGTACTAACTCTTGGAAGACGTTTTCAGTCCATATATTGACTTTATTAATCTCAAGCAATTGTTTTCGCCTAGTTGGCATCCCTTAGGGTTTGATATAAATATAGAGTATTTTATTTGTGAATTAAGGAAAGCTGTTTTTATATCGAATTGTGTTATATTTAGACCATATTTGTTTGTGATAGATAATATCCATCTTATCAGCCAATATTGGATTACCAGGGCATATGTTTCAGTTAGAGAATAGTGAGTAAGATCTTTAAAACCCCTTGCAACCAACCTAGCCTTCGGTATGTGAACGACTTGGTTGTTGGGTTTTGTGGTATAACACCACTTCGTATCTACTAACCTCACATTTCTCTCCTTTGGGACGACTTCCCACACGCCCATATCATATAATGACTTAGCTCGTCTGTAATGGCTTGTTGCCATTCTTCCTTAAAAGGGTTGTTTTCGACATCCTCCCATTTTTGAGGGATGTGGTCCTCAATGTTATTTTTATATCTTGATTTAAATAAGTTTAAAATTACAGGGGTTTCTATTATATTATTATTATCCTGTATTTTTTCATTATTATTATTTATATTATCTATTTGTTTTATGTTTCTCGTTTCATCAAATCTGACATCGCATGTAACATGCGATTTGTCTATTAATGGGTCCCTTATACAGTACCCACTGTTGGTATATCCTACGAAAATTCCTTTATCGGATCTTTCGGTTAATTTGGGTGTTCACTATTGGCTTTTTTTCTTTTATTTTTTGTGGCTTGTTGCTGACGGACCTCTATGGGAATACGCCTATGAGCGAGAGACCCAAAAACTCTCTTGTTAGATAAGTCCAGCTTTATGCCGTAAAACATCTCAAAGGGGGTCTTGTGGTCCTTGTTGGCCCTTGTTGGGCTTCTGTTTATAACATAAACAGCAGTCAGAACAGCCAATGACCAGAAACTGAAATCCAGATCGGAGTCAAACAACATAGCCCTTGTCCTTGCCATGATCGTTTGATTCTGCCTTTTGGCCATCGCATTCAACTCTGGTGAATACGGAACAACAGGCTCGACGTTTACGCAGTTGTCCTCACAAAATGTTTTTATATTTGAGTCAAGATACTCCCTAGCATTGTCACATCTTAAAGTGGATATTGGGTGATCCGGGAAAATAAAATTTAAATTTCATGTATAGTTTTTTAAACTCCTCGAAAACCATTGATTTTTTTTCAATAGTGGAGATAAAGGTATATTTTGTGGCATGGTCCACGAATATCAAAACGTACTTTTCACCATATATGCCCGGTGAGATGGGGCCAATTGTATCTGATGAAACGAGTTCGAGTTTTCTTTCCTGTCTAGTGCGGGTTCCACTGTGTCCTAATCTTCTAGAATTCACTTTCACACATACCTCACACAGACTGAATTTGTCATCACAAAACGTAATTCCGTTCGGAATGCCTCTTGAGACCTTTGTCAAAAACTTTAAATTTTTTCCTGATAAGTGTCCCAATCTCCTATGCCATATCATTTTTTTATCTATCTTTAATTTTTCTATATTCTCGCTGATTTCTTGATCATTGTTTACTATATCATTATTATTTATTATATTCTTGTTAGTTTTTATACCTACATCCTCATTCATTTCGCTACCACCATCATTTATTTCATTATTTCGTTGGTCATTGCTATCATATACATTTTAGGTGTTCAGGTGGTACGGGGATTCAAACCCATACCGGCCAAACACCTAAAACTCCCCTCGCTCACCGCCACCAAAAGCCGACACCGTATACACTCGGCCACGATGCCGGGTGACGGTGATCGAGGGACAATGGCAATCAGCCGAAGTAGTGTGGAGGTAGTCGCCACACCACTCCCCCCCAGTATAGCGGAGCGTGATACGACAACCAGTACGGAGGCGCCTTGCGGGTAGGGATGTACGCTGACGCGTGGTGATGCCCCACCTCATCACTGCACCGTGGCGCACACCCTACAGCGCCGTCACATACCGGTATCGGTGGTGTGATGTACCACCATGGCTATTGGTTTTGTACGTGTCCGAGAGATGGCGTGCATTACCAACCCCCGGATCACGTCGGGGTCACCACTTTAGGTGTTCAGGCGGTACGGGGATTTGAACCCGTACCGGCCAAACACCTAAAACCCCCCTCGCTCACCGCCACCAAAAGCCGACACCGTATACACTCGGCCACGATGCCGGGTGACGTTGATCGAGGGAGAATGGCAATCAGCCGAAGTAGTGTGGCAGTAGTCACCACATTCATCATTAGAGTTTATTATAATATTATTATCTACATTATTTTTAATTGTGTTTTCTTAAGTATTATTATTGATATTCTCTCCATTCTCTTAATTTTCCTCCTGACTTTCCTCAAGAATTTCCTCCTCTACTTCATATTCCATCCATTCATCTTGGGAATTTATATTGGGAATACATGCCAATTTATTTGATTCGTTATTATAAGGACATATTTTATTTAAACCATCTCCATTTTCTATAATATTAACAGTGGACTCCAGTACAATTTTGTACTTTACCATGTATACGCCTCTTATTTTTGGGGCTGAAAAAATTACCTCGTCCGTTCCCCAGACATATATGTGTGCTGCAGAGAAATTTTGGTCTATGCCGAGCCCCCTATTTTCTGTTATTTTAATCCCTGACATTAGGTGTACGTTTAGGGATGGTACATAATGTACGTTTTTTAATCTTATCACTGTTTGATTTCTCTCTGAATTTTACACCCTTATGAACATAGTTCCTATATGTGTAGCAATAAGTAGAGTATCTTGGATGGCACATTCTAACTCGATAGGCTTTTCCAGCATTATAGGGTTAGACAGTTTTGACAAATCTGATATAACGTGAGCAACAGCTCCACCATCTAACATTATTCTTTTAGTAAGAGGGACATAATCTGAATCTGACTCTTGCTTCGTGTCTTTAGATGTGATTAAATTTATTAATTTATTATTATCTGGGTTTTTGTTCGGCTCGTGACCCTTATACCTGATCATCATTGACCACTGAACATAATTTTCTTTTTTATTTTTATTATTATTGCTCGGATTGTTTCATCCGTATCTTGTATTTTGTGCAGGACCATCTAATTTATCTTGGGGTTTTACACCCTCTTTATTTGACGGACATACTTTAGCTATATGCCCTTTGCCATGGCACTTGAAACATACTAAGTTATTCGAATTTGGCAAATTATTTTGATTTTGATTATTATTATATTTTCTGTTTTCGTAATTATTATTATTCCCTGATCTACATTTTGACTATAGTTTTGATTTCTATTTGTGTTATTATATCTATTGTAATTTCCCCCATATTGAAATTTCTGATTTTTATTATTTTGGTTGAAATTACGAAGTTTATTATTATAATATCTTGATTTTTTCTCTTCATATAACCTATCTGATCTTTCAATCAACATGGCATGGAGTGTTTCGATCTTTTTTTGATCCTGACTTAAGGTATTGAACTCCAGCCTTGTCATGTCATAGTCCATGTTCAGTGATATTAGGAGTTGTTCTATCTCCTCCTGTTTGTCTAAATTTTTACCACAGTCCCTTATTTTTTGGGCTGATCTAGAAAACACATCTAAATAACTTCTCATATTGCCATCACTGTTAAATTTTAATCTCTGAAAGGCCTGCTTCGCATTAATATATGTAACTTGCATGCAGCTTTTGTACCTTTCTTCTAAGACTTTTAAAATTTGATTTATTGTTTTTAAATCTTTTACTCTTTCGATTAGTTCGTTGTTTAATCCCTGATAAATTAGAGCCTTTCCTTTTTCTTGATTACGGAAATATGCCATCCTACTAGCTGAACTAGCATTGCCAGATTCAGGGTTTAAAAAAATTATTTAGTTCCAGTCCCAAAAATAGCATTTCGGTCTCAACATCGTGTATAATTGGATATAATCCCTCTGCATAGAGTGTTGAGACCATTGTGGTCTTCCAGGCATCATAATTCCTCCCATCGAATATCTTCTTTGTGTCAAATCGTGACATTTTATTATTAAATTTAGGGTGTTTGGGAATTTAGATCCTACCTCAGAAACACGAGAACTTAAATCTAGAGGGTAACATGGTCTCAACCGCACGATAATGCACAACACGGTCTTAGCCGCTTGTTAGGGAATGCAAGTTAAATATATTATATTATAATATTCAATAATTAATTAATATTCTAAATTAAATCTTACGAAATATGTGTTGCCAACGATGAGGTGATCTCTCCGCCGTTGTTTCTACTTCTTGAGCGATCATCGCCGAAAATGTTCAAAATTAAATTAATCAAAGTCTTAAGTCTTGTTTCAGAACACAGATGATTTTGTTAAACACGTTAAAATTCGAATTAATACATAGTGCAAAATTATTTAACAAAATATGAAAGAGATTACTGTTGAAAAGAAAATAATCTATCAGTTTTCATCAATTGAATCGATCTTTTATTGTATGTGAACAGGAAAAAATCTGTCACTAATGTCAATGTTCATAGATGTAGGTTTTCTATTGTTGGATTCGATGAAGCTCATCCAACAAAGATTTCCTTTTTCTACAATTCTCGCCCAACAAGATAAAGTTTGAAGGCTATTAATATCACCTTTCAAATTTCAACTTCACTTGGGATTTGATTGAGAATTTACATGAAAATATATTAAAAATTTAACTTTATTTTACTGAAATTTTGATTTTTTTAAATTAATTTTGAGCAAAATCACACGAATTACTGTTTAATTAATCTAAACTTTTTACTTATCTTTAATTTTTCCGTTCTTTTTTCGATGTTTTTCTTCTGCTACCTTGCCCAGATGACACCAAACTCCGACGATTTTACTCTGCAACTTTGAATTTTCGAGTTTCTTCCACTGTTTCACTCCCTGGAACACAGCATGAACAATTGCCAACCGTTTTTGATTGTATGCACTGCTCTACCAAACCACAAAATCCTCTCGTATCTTATCTGCTTTCTCCAGACTTTCGACTTTGACATTTCCACAGGCGCCCAAGACTTTACCGTTGTTTTCATCAAATTTCACTTTTATTTTATTGATTTACTTGAATTAAAACTTTTAACTTTTTCAGGATAGTTACTTTAATCACTGAATCAAACTTTTCGTTCACAAATTTTTCATTTTTCTACCACTTTGCGTGGAGGTATCACACGGCACTAAGCCTTTTCACTTTGTGTGAAACACGAACTTTTAATTTTTAACAAATTACACGATTATCACATTTTAATTACCACACTTATTTTTCTGATCCGCAGCTCTGCTAACATATTGAGGTGAGTTCTGATCACTTTACACAGAAAAGATAAGCACGGACTTCCATCTTAGAAAAAGATTTATTATCGACGTTAGTACAACGACTGACGAATGGAGAACATTCTCCGTCAAGCAGTGGCAAGAAGAATATTATGTTGGCGATCAGTGTCGCCACATGTAAAATGAATAAATGCAATAACATGTTACATACAGCGTTAGTCAATGTAAAGTTATGTGTTCGTGAGGGAGTGAGGGAATCATATCCCAACATATTTTGTATTATATTAACAAACACACAAACCACTTTTCAATCAGACAATTCAATACATACATAACAAACACTAACATACACCAAAAAAAAAAAATTTATATACAGTTAATACATAAACCAACATACGAAAATCCCATATTGACTTATACATGGAAGGTAGACTGGGAAAGACTTAGACTCCCCCCCCCGAGTGTCATGATTGACGGAGTCGTACATGATTCGATATCGATAATGTACGACAATATCTTTATTTCAATGACATCATTGATCAACTCAATGATGTCAGTAGAACAGACCTATCAAAACCTTATTGTTGATAATCCTTCAGCTTATTTTTCGACACATGAATATATTATAGGCGATAAAGCTTACAAGCCAAATCCTTTTTGTGTACCACCATATCGAGAGGGAGGTAATTTCACTCAAAGGTAGCGAAACTTTAATCATCATCATGCTAAGATGAGACAAGTAATCAAATGTACATTCGCTTTATTCTTTGGTAAATTCTCAATATGTCCGACACAGACCTCATACCAGCTTCTATTATAGCTGAGTGTGTTCTACATAATATTTGTTTAACCAATTCTTCTGATATGTTACATTCTCAGTTTGAGGCTGAAGGTGCAGTGTATTTGCAGCAATGTATGATTGTAGCACCAGAACAAGAATAGATATTAACTCAAGGTAGTGCAACAAATGAAGAGGGTAAAGCATTTTGAGATCAGTTAGCTTTAGAAATGGGGTTACTGAATGACGATAGACAGTTAGACAATCTTTGACAATGTGACTGATGTTATATTTCCTTGTTTTAAATATACGTATTTTTTGTAATAATATCGGAGTCAATGTTTTATAATGAAGATGCTGTACATGATGTTCATATTTATTGGTGTACTTACATGATTATTGTATAATCAAAATGTGTAATAAATGTCATTTTTCTTTTAAAATAGTTGTAGAAAAAAGTTGTATCAATATTATGGGTATATAGCTTATCAAACATCGGTTTGAATCCTAAAATATTTATTAATTTTCATCATTCTATTGTCACTTTGTGCTGACATTGTATTGAACAAATATTTCAGTACAAAAAGTTAAGGTGTGAATTGGCTTGTATGTTCCATAGAAATTTGTGAATTTTTTATACTCTTTTATTCTACTCACTCAATTCGTTATGGTACACCAGATGACCAATTTCAGTATGCTTTCATTCGTTGCAACACACACACACACACACACACACATACATACACTTATATTCGTTTTTATCATTTGTTTTTTCAATTTTTGTATGTTTCTTTCTTGGAAAAAAAATGAAAAATTTCATTTTCTCTTTTGCTGTTATTTTCTTCTTCAAATTATACAAGTATATTTTATCTTGTTTTTAACCTAACTTATTTTGTGTTCAAAATTTTGAGGACAAAGAACAAATTGTTGGGATACGATTCCCTCACTACCTCACAAACACAGAACATCACATTGACTTACACGGTATGTAACATATTATTACACTTATTTGTTTTGCATGTGGCGACACTGATCGCCAACATAATATACTTTCCGCCACTGCTCGACGGAGAATGTACTCCGTTCGTCAGTTGTTGTACTAACGTCGTTAATAAACATTTTCTAAGATGGAAGTCCGTACTTATCTTTTCTGTGTAAAGTGATCAGACCTCACCTCAATATGTTAGCAGAGCTGCGGATCAGAGAAATAAGTGCGGTAATTAAAATGTGATATGTGATAATCGTGTAATTCGTTAAAATTTGAAAGTTCGTGTTTCACGCAAAGTGAAAGGTTTAGTGCCGAGTGATACCTCCACGCAAAGTGGTAGGAAAAGTTAAAATTTGTGAACAAAAAAGTTCGATTCAGTGATTAAAGTAACTATCCTGAAAAAGTTAAAAGTTTAATTAAAGTAAATCAACAAATTAAAAGTGAAATTTAATGAAAACAACGGTAAAATCTTGGACGCCTGTGAAAACGTCAAAGTCGAAAGTCTGGAGAAAACAAATCAGATACGAGAGGATTTTATGGTTTGGTAGACCAGTGCACACTATCAAAAACGGTTGGCAATTGTTCATGCTGTGTTCCAGGGAGTGAAACAGTGGAAGAAGATCGAAATTCAGAAGTTGCAGAGTAAAAAGCATCAGAGTTTGGTGTCAATTGGGCAAGGTAGCAGAAGAAAAACATCGAAAAAATACGAAAACAGAACCGAAAAATTAAAGATAAATAAAAAGTTTAAGTTAATTAATAAATAATTCGTGTGATTTTGCTCAAAATTAATTAGAAAAAATCAAAATTTCAGTAAAATAAAGTTAAATTTCAATATATTTTCAGGTAAATTCTCAACCAAATCCCAAGTAAAGTTGAAACTTGAAAGGTGATATCGATAGCCTTCAAACTTTATTTTGTTGGTTGAGAATTGTAGAAAAAGGAAATCTTTGTTGGATGAGATTCATCGAGTCCAACAATAGAAAACCTACATTTTTGAACATTGACATTAGTGACAGATTTTTTCCTGTTCACATACAATAAAAGATCGATTCAATTGATGAAAACTGATAGATTATTTTCTTTTCAGCAGTAATCTCTTTCATATTTTGTTAAATAATTTTTGCACTGTGTATTAATTCGAATTTCAACGTGTTTAATAGAATCATCTGTATTCTGAAACAAGACTTGGGACTTTGATTAATTTAATTTCGAATATTTTCGACGATAAAATCACAGTAATTTGATCGCTCAAGAAGAAGAAACAACGGCGGAGAGATCACTTCATCGTCGGCAATACATATTTCGTAAGATTTAATTTAGGATATTAACTAATTATTGAATATTATAGTATAATATATTTAACTTGCATTCCCGATCGAGTGGCTAAGACCGTGTTGTGCATTATTGTGCGGTTGAGACCCTGTTAACCCCTAGAATTAAGTTCTCGTGTTTCTGAGGTAGGATCTAAACTCCCGAACACCCAAAATCTAATAATAAAATGTCACAATTTGACACAAAAAAGGTATTCGATGGGAGGAATAATGATGCCTGGAGGACCACGATGGTCTCAACACTCTATGCAGAGGGATTATATCCGATAATGCATGATGTTGAGACCGAAGTGCTATTTTTGGGACTGGAATTAAACAGTTTTTTAAACCCTGTGTCTGGCAATGCTAGTTCAGCTAACATGATGGCATATTTCCGCAATGAAGAAAAAGGAAAGGCTTTAATCTATCAGGGATTATACAACGAATTAATTGAAAGGGTAAAAGATTTAAAAACAATAAATCAAATTTTAAAAGTCTTAGAAGAAAGGTACAAAAGCTGCACGCAGGTTACATATATTAACGCGAAGCAGGCCTTTCAGAGATTAAAATTTAATAGTGATGGAAATATGAGAAGTTACTTAGACGTGTTCTCTAGATCAGCCCAAAAAATAAGGGACTGCGGTAAAAATTTGGACAAACAGGAGGAGATAGAACAATTCCTAATATCACTGAACATGGACTATGACATGACAAGGCTGGAGTTCAATACCTTAAGCCAGGATCAAAAAGCGATCGAAACACTCCATGCCATGTTAATCGAAAGATCGGATAGGTTATATGACGAGAAGAAGTCAAGATATTATAATAATAAATTTTGTAATTTCAATAAAAATAATAAAAATCAGAGATTCCAATATGGAGGAAATTATAATAGATATAATAACACAAATAGAAATCAAAACTATAATCAAAATGTAGATCAGGGGAAAATGACATATAATAATAACTAAAAGTCAGAAATGCCTCAAAATAATAATAACAATAATTACGAAAATAGAAAATATAATAATAATCAAAATCAAAATATTTTGCCAAATTTGAATAATTTAGTATGTTTTAAGTGCCATGGCAAAGGGCACATAGCTAAAATATGTCCGTCAAATAAAGATGGTGCAAAACTCCAAGATAAATTAGATGGTCCTGCAAAAAATACGAGATACGGACGAAATAATCAAAATAATAATAATAAAAATAAAAAGAAAATTATGTTCAGTGGTCAATGATGATAAGGTACAAGGGCCATGAGCCAAACAAGAACACAAATAATAATAAATTAATAAATTTAATAACACCTAGAGACACGAAGCATGAATCAGATCCAGATTATGTCCCTCTTACTAAGAGAATAATGTTAGATGGTGGTACTGTTGCCCACGTTATATCAGATTTGTCAAAATTGTCTAACCCCATAATGCTAGAAAAGCCTATCGAGTTAGAATGTGCCATCCAAGATACATTACTAATTGCCACACGTATAGGAACTATGTTTATCAGGGTGGAAAATTCAGAGAGGAATCAAACTGTAATAAGATTAAAGAAGGTACATTATGTACCATCCCTGAATGTAGACCTAATGTCAGGGATTAAGATAACAGAAAATAGGGCCCTAGGCATAGACCATAATTTCTCTGTGGCACACATATACGTCCGGAGAACGGACGAGGTAATTTTTTCCGCCCCGAAAATAAGGGGGGTATACATGGTAAAGTACAAAATTGTACCGGAATCCACGGTCAATATTATAGAAAATGAAGATGATTTAAATAAAATATGTCCCTATAATAACGAATCAAATAAATTGGCATGTATGCCCAATATAAATTCCCAGGATGAATGGATGGAATACGAAGTAGAAGAGGAAATTCTTGAGGAAAGTCAGGAGGAAAATGAGGAGAATGGAGAGAATATCAATAATAATACACATGAAAACACAAATAATAATAATGTAGATAATAATATTATAATAAACACTAACGATGAATATGATAGCAATGACCCACGAAATAATGAAACAAATGAAGGTGGTAGCGAAATGAATGAGGATGTAGGTATAAATAATAATAATAATATAACAAATAATAATGATATAGTAAACAATGATCAAGAAATCAGCGAGAATATAGAAAAATTAAAAATAGATAAAAAAATGATATGGCATAGGAGATTGGGACACTTATCAGGAAAAAATTTAAAATTCTTGACAAAGGTCTCAAGAGGTATTCCGAACGGAATTATATTTCGTGATGACAAATTCGGTCTGTGTGAGATATGTGTGAAAGCAAACTCTAAAAGATTAGGACACTGTGGAACTTGCACTAGAATGGGAAGAAAACTAGAACTATTTTCATCGGATACAATGGGCCCCTTCTCACCAGGCATATATGGTGAAAAGTACGTTCTGATATTCGTGGACCATGCCACAAAATATACTTTTATCTCCGCTATTGAAAAAAAATCAATGGTTTTCGAGGAGTTTAAGAAACTATACATGAAATTAAAATCGAAATTCTCGGATTACCCAATAGCCACTTTAATATGTGACAATGCTAGGGAGTATCTTGACTCAAATATGAAAACATTTTGTGAGGACAACTGCGTAAACCTCGAGCCTGTTGTTCCGTATTCACCAGAGTTGAATGCGATGGTCGAAAGGCAGAATCAAACGATCATGGCAAGGACAAGGGCTATGTTGTTTGACTCCGATCTGGATTTCAGTTTCTGGTCATTGGCTTTTCTGACGGCTGTTTATGTCATAAACAGAAGCCCAACTAGGGCCAACAAAGACCATAAGACCCCTTTTGAAATGTTTTACAGCATAAAGCCGGACTTATCTAATATGAGAGTGTTTGGGTCTCTCGCTCTTAGACATATTCCCATAGAGGTCCGTCAGCAACAGGCCACAAAAAATAAAAGAAAAAAAGCAAATAGTGAACACCCAAAATTAACCCAAAGATCTGATAAAGGAAACTTCGAAGAGTATACCAATAGTGGGTACTGTATAAGGGACCCATTAATAGACAAATCGCACGTTACATGCGACGTAAGATTCGATGAAACGAGAAATATAAAACAAATAGATAATAAAAATAATAATAATGAAAAAATACAGGACAATAATAATATAATAGAAACCCCTGTAATTTTAAATTTATTTAAATCAAGATACAAAAATTATATTGAGGACCACATCCCTCAAAAATGGGAGGATGTCGAAAACAACCATTTTAAGGAAGAATGGCAACAAGCCATTACTGACGAGCTGAAGTCATTATCTGATATGGGTGTGTGGGAAGTCGTCCCAAGGGAGAGAAATGTGAGGTTAGTGGATACGAAGTGGTGTTTCACCACAAAACCCGACAACCAAGGCGTTCACATATCAAAAGCCAGGTTGATTGCAAGGGGTTTTAAAGATCTTACCCACTATTCTCCAACTGAAACATATGCCCCAGTAATCCAATATTGGCTAATAAGATGGATATTATCTATCACAAACAAATATGGTCTAAATATAACACAATTCAATATAAAAACAGCTTTCCTTAATTCACAAATAAAATACCCTATATTTATATCAAACCCCAAAGGATGCCAACTAGGCGAAAACAATTGCCTAAGATTAATAAAGTCAATATATGGACTGAAAACGTCTTCCAAGAGTTAGTACAACTTGTTGAATTCAACAATAATTCAAGCTGGATTCATTCAATCAAAAATAGATAGATGTTTATATATAAAAAAAGATAATAGTGGTGCAATGGCACTTTTAATAGTCTATGTGGATGACATGTTGTTGGCTAGTAACCACGACGAGTGGACACAAGACTTGATAAATATTTTCAATAAATATTTCACATTAAAAATAGAATATAATCTAACTATCTTTATGGGATTTAAATAAGTCGAGATATCCCTAGGAAACAAATTATATTAACACAAAATAGATATATTGATAAGATTCTCCGGAAATTTGGAATGACGGAATGCAATCCATCTTCCACACCTATTGAGACGGGATTAAAGATAAATAGGCCAAAAAATGGATTGGACTGACCCGCCCGGATATTGCCTTCCCTTTCAATTATTTGTCACGTTTTCAGGCATCCTCCAATAATGAAATTAAAAATTATGTCCACCGTATTATTAGGTACGTTAAAACCACAAGGGACTTCTCTCTGGTCTTCCACTTTGACCAAACTCAAATTAAAGCTTTTGTCGATGCGTCGTATGCACCTGACATAGACGATTCACCCATTAATATTAATAACCTAGAGAAAGGGTGCTCCACAACTGGCTTCATGATATTTGTTAACGGAGACTTGTTAAATTGGGCCGTTCACCGGCAAAACACGGTTACAACTTCGTCGACCGCAGCCGAGTTAATTGCATTAAATGATGCACTAGATGATATATATGTGATCTGGAGACTTACTGAGAGTGTTTTCTCTGTAACCGACCCAGTGCAAGTCTACGAGGACAATATATCTGCGTCCTGTATTGCATCTGGAGGAGGCCAGAAACGCTCCAGGTCCCTAGCGATCAAATGTTACGTGGTACTGGAAGCTTTCCAACAGAAATTAATAAGTTTTAATGATATTAGGTCATCTGATCAAGTCGCTGATATATTAACTAAACCACTTGATCGGAAAACATACCAAAATATTGTTATGAGAATCCTCCAAACAAGTCAACTTTTCGGCCAATAGTCTTAATTGACATAACCCTCAAAATTTTTGATATTTGGTTTTGGACTGCGGATGGGCGTCGGTCTTTTAGCGCCTATCGTAAACCGAGTGGTCCATATATTGTTTCACACTTCACATTACAATATTCAATAGGTTCCCCGTTGCTGCTCTGCCTCTCTTACTGGCATCAGCATTCCCCAATATATACAATTGATTCCCACAATAGCATATTTATACATAAACACCACACGATTAATTATAAGGACGTATATATAATGATATTATCTCTACACAGCTGACGATGAGGAGATATTGATCTCTCCGACCTGCCATTTTTTATATATATTTATTTTTAAATTAAAATCACACAATACTTATAAGACTTGACACAATAACAGAAGGTTAAATGTATACCTCATGTTAATAATTACACGATACATTTAAGATAAAATATTTGATATATAAATCCACACACATTTTAATCATACATCATAATACTAGTCAACGACATAAATAAAATTTTACCATTTTATATATATAGAAATTTTACATGACATTTATATGTAATAATTTTGACTGCTATTGCTTATTTTCATTTTTTATTGCTTATATTTTTTTTTAAATACATACAATGTGTGACATATTTTTTACTTATATGTTCGTTCGTCCGTTTTGAATCGCAGGGGGGTGTTGGGATACGATTCCCTCACTACCTCACGAACACAGAACATCACATTGACTAACACTGTATGTAACATATTATTACACTTATTCGTTTTGCATGTGGCAACACTGATCGCCAACATAATATTCTTACCGCCACTGCTCGACGGAGAATGTTCTCCGTTTGTCAGTCGTTGTACTAACGTCGTTAATAAACATTTTCTAAGATGGAAGTCCGTACTTATCTTTTCTGTGTAAAGTGATCAGACCTCACCGCAATACAAATTTCATTTGAAATCACTTGTAATAAAATTACTATTACTCGGTAACCGCAAATATTTATCGTCATTATTCTGTACCGGTACCTGTGATTTCTTTTAGAAAATAAATAACATCAGGTTCACAAAAACAAATATATTAAACAAAAAAATACAAAAAAAAAAAAAAAAAAGAAACAAACACTACAAAAAAATGAAAATGTAAATATTATGAAAGCAAATTAAAAAAAAAAGAAATACTTGAAAAACATGAAATGAAAATAGACATACTGTACATAACAAAACAAAATAAAAAAATGATACATAAATTACAATTACAAATAAATACGAAGAGTATCACAGCATACACTCCTACATATAGGGAATGGCACTCCTGTATCGAGTAACTCGAGTATCTGTAAATAACAATTTTCGCATATGCAAAAATGTCCGCAGGGAATGAATGAAAGCTGCCTCTCATTTTTGAAACAAACAACACATATTTGATCTTGTTGCTGATCACCAACTCATGCCTCCTCCTCCTGTTGCTGCCAATGCAATTGGCCACTATTGTCATGTTCTACTTCTGATTGTCTAGCATCTCCTCATTATCGACGACTAGTACTACTGTTCTGTTGCCTCTTATCAGACACTCAACTGAAATGTGCCCTATCTGGTGACAGGTATAACATACTTTCCATGAGTGGGACAATTCCGATATTAGTGTCCATGCAAGCCACAATTAATACACAAATTTCTTCTGAAATAAATAATATAATTAAAAACTGTCACAAATAATATTAATAGAATAAGAAAATAATTAACAAATTTTTACCTGTCACTTGTGTACCACTGACAATCACAAGCAATGTGGCCAAATTGTTTGCATCAGTAGCAACAACAACCTGGGAAGGATAGTGAGTATTTCGATGTCCCTTGAACTGGCTGTTTGCTACTTTTGTAGCATTTAGCATGGGTTTGGACATACATTCCTGCATACTTATCTGTTCTTTACTAACATTTTTCTGTTTTGCTTCCAGAATATTTTTTGAGATTGAAATTACTAATTTTTTGTGGCTTGAGGTACTTGGTAAGTCCTGTTGTCGATGTAATTCTACGTCACGTTGTCTGTTTTGTACTTCTAGACCAGGTTGTCTAGAAGTATTAGGTACTTGGACTGTTGCTGATGAGTCACCACTGGTACCATTGGAGGTAACTATGACAATGCATCATTTTTAGCTCTGTGTGATAGGACTACACCAACTTACACCAACCTACATCAGCAGGACAATTCCACAAATGCAGGAATGTTATGGGACTTTGTGCCAAGTTTTACTTGAATATTTGTGGAATATCCCTACTGGTGTAGGTTGGTGTAAGTTAGTGTAATCCTATCAAACAGAGCTTTTTTCTTTTGGGGGTAATATTCCGCTAGTAGTATCATCAGATACTACTTCATCAACTGCAGTACTATTTTTTGAAACAGCAGAGACATCGTTGATATTAATTAATTCTGAATCAGAATCTACTAACATATCAAGTGTTGCAGGAGTAGCTGAGTCAATTTGAACTGTATAATCTCCATTTTTGTTTACAGTGTACCGGCACCACAGCAGATTATCCACTAAGACAACACAAAACAAAACCTATTGAAGAGCTACCTATGCTCTGTTTTTGACCAAGAAATGATGAAGTGTATGCTAATACTTACAATCATCCTTATGTTGAACATGAATATGGTAATCTTACATAAATGGCATTCCTATTCTAGAATCTGACACAATATTATAATTCATTTTTATTTAATTTATGACACAATATAATATAAAATTCTCACAAAAATCAATTTGTCACGTCAACTTATGAATGTCAGTTTATTCAAAAACATTTGAATATGATAAAAAATTTCTATAGTGGTCATGGTTGACCGTTATTTGTGTTCAAAAATAACTTAGTTGTACACCACAACCAAGGGACAACCATTCATCACCTTAGGCCCATATTCACAAACATCACTTTATCCTACCTTCACTTAAACTTCACTTAAAAATGACTTTTGGAACAATTTTGTATTTAAGAGAGTAGTAACATTTTATTTTTACATTAGAACTCTCATAAAAATTTAATGTTCCCACATTTTTAAGAACAAAATTGTGCAAAAAATTTTTTAAAGTGAAGTTTAAGTGAAGGTAGGGTAAAGTGACGTTTGTGAATATGGGCCTTAAAGTCGTTTGGAAAAGAATGCAGCCTAATGACTTTTTTAATTTTCAGGTCATGTGATAGTCAACTATGGTTGCGCACCCGTCACCTGAGTTACATTTCTGAACGTCCTAACCAGAATTCGAAGCTATTTTCTTCTACGACCCTGCCTACACAGTCTACGCTGTGTTTGTTATTGTAAGTTGAAATTGACCTTTTTTTTGGTGGAAGAAGTTTATCAATTTCGATGTATCTCTTGCAAACATGAAGAAAAACTATTGAAGGATATACTGAACTTTTGAGCTCAGTGATTGGGAGTTACAAACAAATAAGTTACGAATTAATCATTCAAGTGTTACGTGCTTATGTAAAAATCAGTATTGGTATATTATTTTATTTGCAGAATTTATTCCGTCCAAATTTTCTCGTTGAATTAGTGCTCATTATTTTATTTTATTATAGTTAATTTACAGTTGTAATTTGACGCTCGGCAAATTAGTTTCCATGTTAGTTCAAAGTATGAATGACTACGAAACTGTATGCAGAAAATATGATTATCAAACAGACGATAGGCAGAAAGTTCCGGAAAAAGTAGTTATATGTCGTGATTTCCTCCGAAGTCTCTGTAAACGTGGTGATCAATGTGAGTTATCCTTCAAATTTGTTTGTGTCGAATGTAGTTTTGGTTATATTTCGATTCGGGGCATAAATTTTCAGGTAAATACTTTCATCCTCAAAAAGAAGACGGGAAAGAAGTTCACGTATTTTGTCATGATTTTCAAAATGGTGACTGCTCGAGAAATGGTTGTAAATTCATTCATTGCTCTGCTGAAGACGAAGATTATTATAACAAAACAGGAGAATTGTTACCGCACGTTTATGAGGCATATAAAAAAATTATAGACAGTTTGGATGAATGTGGGCCCGTATGTAAAGATTATTTCAAAGGTTGGTTGTCAATTCCTTATAACCAATTTGGTTTCAAACGGGGTATTATTTTTTTTCATGTGTTTCATGAATGATATTTCTGTGGAATTATTTTGTAGGAAAATGCAAACGAGATGCGTGTAAATACCGCCATTTGACTGAAATGGGAAAATATGAGCCAGAAAAATCAAGCATCAAAACAGTACCGAAAATAAATAACAGAAAAACTGACGATCGAAATTGTTGTCAGAATACTTATGAACACAAGTATTGTCGTAGTAACGATTTTGAAGAATGTGGATGTGAATGTAAACGACGTCGGCTTTATAATCACACTCTTGAAATTAATTCCAGGAATTGCGATTCTAACGAAAGTCGTAAAATATGGGTAATGTATAAAAATATGTTATGAAAGTTTCAAGAATTTTATCCTATTGAAGCGTTGAAATATGAGGTTTCATTTTGTTTAGGGAAAATTTTCATGGTAATTTTCTAGTTTCCATCGGCTATTCCATGAAAGTCAGTTGTGTATGTTGATCATCAGCATCTGAGCGAGTGTTGTTTCTATTTGGTAGTTTTAAAATTTTGCGGACCAATTTGATGTGAAGTATAGTAAAAACAAATTTTAGTTTCAATCAAACTGTTAGTTATAGCATTAGAAGTAGTTTCTCAAGACAAGAATAGGGACCTTTGTTATACTGAACGTATCGTACTTCCTTTTTTAAATACTTTTAGTGGCTCATTTAGTGAGTTAGTTTGAGATTTTGTGTATCTTATGATTAATTTCAATAATTTCAATGCTAAAAATTGTACCCGGGGATGAAGGTCTGTATTAGTGATGGGTAGTTCGTTCACGAGTTAGTTCTTTTGAACGAATCCTAGAAGTGAACTAATTGATCATTTAGTTCACTTCTAAATGAACTAGTTCATTAGTTCTTTTCTTTTTTGATAGTTCTTAGTTCTTATCAGTCTACTCTACTTGATCCGTTGATGGAACTGAAGTTGAAGTAAGTAGCAGTCGATGAGTGAGTCAAACAACTAACCAATAGTTGTAGCATGAATTTATGAATACGAGTCGATCATAATATCATATAATAAATTAGTTGATTTAAATGATATGAGCCAATCATGAATCAGCTGATTGAAGTGATCGAGTTGAAAAACGTACTGAACTAATTGAACTAGTTCACTTTGGTAAAGCAGACTCAATGAACTAAATCCGAAAAATGAACTAAAATTACCATCTCTATTACAAATGTTTTTGGAGTCAAGTTGTGAAGAAGTGTCCGTCACCCAGGATTGTCAACTTTTGAAAATAATACTACCGTATGTAGTATCTGAAATTACCATATACTCCCATGCAGTACGTGGTGAAGCGATGGGGGAATGTTATGCGAATTCAACTCCCACCACAAAATAATTGTACCTCCTTCCATCTCTAATGGCTAAAAAAGGATAATTTGAGAATTTTATGACCAAGTGACCCCCATATTCTTGATTTCACTTCATCCATGTGTCTTCACTTCCTTTTTCTTCCCCTTCAGCTTTTTTCTTTGTCATTCTTATGATACTATCTGGTTCTATTAATAAAAAATATAGAGTATGTGAGAAAAAAAATCATGTTGCTATTGTAGGAAATTTAAAGAAGAAGGGTATTATTAAAAAGTAGGTATGTATAATAAAAATATGCCTCATTGGTTGAATCTTGATAAAGTCTGTCGTTTCTTTCCTTTCTGTTTTTTCGATGTTTCGATAGGTCTTGATACTGACAATGAATAGTGAATACTGATGGATTGCATCTTTCTCTAGGAGTCAATCTCTATGAATTCGTAGATGTAGTTATTTATTAAAAGAAATTTCTTTTCGGTATTTTCTTCCTTTTTCATTCAAAATTCGAACTACCGTATTTTCTCACTGTAGATGATACAAAAAAAACTGATATTTGAGGTAAAAATATCAATATAATGCAATGTTTTCAGTTCTATTTTCACAAGAATAATTGCTATATTTTCATGGGTGTGACATTGCATGCTTCTTAGTGGGAGGTAATAGGTTGATGAACTATTGTTGCCGATAGTTTTTTTTTAAATGACCATTTTGGCCATATTTTACAAAATTAGACCATTTTTAGAATTTTTTTTTTTAAATTGGTAAAATTTATACCCATTTTTGACTTTGATAATAGAAAATTGGTTCGTTAAAAACTATCGAAAAAATATCCATACATCTATAGTAAAAAATTTTCAACTATTGCCATCACTAGCGCTGCCATTCCATCATTTTGGACTTAAGTTGCCATATATTTCTGGCTTTTGTTGTACAATTGGCAACTCTGCTGTAATCCAATTTGTACCATTGTTTTATGCATGAATTGTATGCGAAAGGGTGAATAAAGACGATAAAAAAGTGTAACGAGAAAATGGTAATGAAAAATAAAGTGGAGGTGGTAATGTGTTTCGTTGTTTACAGAACAAATATGAAAATGAAAGAAAATGAAAAATGAACAACTCTTAGTTTTTTTAAATTTTTATTCATTTTCAATACACTCCTCTCGATGTTATAAAGAGTGAAACCTGTGAATTTTTTTGATTCTGCGGCTTTTAATTATATTTGTGGAATTCATTTTTTTCTCATTCTGAATTCAGAGCAAAATAATAATTGTTTGGCAATGAATAGTATCAATGCTGATAATTTTTGATCCGAATACTTTTTTTTTTTTTTTTTTTTGATACCTTATTTTAACCTAAGGTAGACCGATTTCAGCTAACTTTTGTCAGTTTAGTATTGATTTCTTGTTGAAATGTTGTTCTAATTTTGTTCTTGCGATGTTTTTTTAAATCATTAGTAACATTTTTTATTCAATAGTTGCTATAAAAATTCTGTGTTCTTTTGTCCCTCCTCTCAGGCCATTACCTATCTTCTGGATTGTATGTCGTATTTTTCAGGGATTAATTTCTCTACTGCTATTTCTCAAATTCTTCCATTATTTTTTTTTTTTTTTAATATATTTGTGGAATACCTTGTTGTGAGAGATATTCTCACCAGAAGGAAATTCTACAGAATTTAAGTGTGTTCAACCACTTCATACATAAGTACGGGTAAGCCAAAACCAAGGCGAAAACTGGCGATTTTAGAGCCGGTTTGGGTGGTTTATATACGGCTTATTTGCACGCACACAAACACACGTATGTAAGATAATACGTACGTTGGTGAGAATGGCCAGGTCACATCATCCCCTATCGAGATAAGAGATGGCTGGCTGGTTTGTGTACAAATCGTGACATCATCTTATTGTGTCATGATTCGGTACTCGTACATTACCTGCACGTACAGGTAATTACGATCGAACGTATTTTGTGTGTTTAACGTCATAAGGACGATTGTTTGCCTGCCCTTTGGGGCAGTGACTGTTGTCGAGGGGTCTGAGCCCCTATACCTCATACAGGAGAGTCCCCACAGTTACTCCCCCTCAGTTTTTGCGCCAAAAAAATGATCAAAATGCGCAAGGCCTGGGGGGACATGCGGGTTTAACGCCATTTTTAATCAGCCTCTCACTTTGCTAGGGCGCTACCTACTGCAGCCCCGACACACTCGTAAGATTCCTTATGAGCGTGTGCTTGGGCCAAGTAGTTTTGCCCGGCTGTCCTCTCCCCTACGCCTTGGTGGTCGGTTTTTGGTGTAGGCATAGGGGTGACAATGGGAGTGAGGGGACAGTGGACGTCTAAACTGAGGCTGCCTAAGCATCGGGGAGTTTGAATTCCCCACTGTCAAGGCGCCATCTTCGTCTTTTCATTGGCTGCCCTCTCCGCCGTAAACAGGAACCTCATCGGTTCCCTGGTCTCCGTTGGCTTCGGCTCTGGCATCGGGGGTTTTGTCATTGGAGTCGGTTCTGGTGGAGTCTGGGGAGGAGAGATGATAGGTGGAAGCGGAGTTGTCATCTCTACGAGAACATTCTCCATGGCTAGTGCCGTGTCCATCAGGAGTTCCTCCTCAATTTGATCAAGTTCCGACTTCTGTTCCTAAATTTGCCCAGTGTTCTTGGCGACTTCTGGAACTTTTGGGTTCTTGGTCATGTTGAGGAAGATTCGGGTTGGTAGAGACATTGGAATAGGTAAGCAAGGAAAACGGAGAGCCAAAAATATCGTTTAGAAAACGTGTCTGAGATCTAAGACAGTTCTAAAACAGGTGAATTTACTGCTATTTTTGATTTACCACTACAGTTCCATTTTATTATTTTCACATCTTCTTATCAGCATGTAGAGGGGATAGTGCTTAAAATTCTCGACTGTATGCAAGTTTTCCAGTTAAGTTCTGATCGGTTTAAGCTGAGTTATGCCTGAAATAAACTCATAGAATATATTATTCGAATTTTATTACAAAGGAATCTCCGTTTGTGATGTCACAATGTTGAGATTATCTTTGTATTTAACAGTAAACGCACATTGCGAGGTTTATTTCCGTATTGCACGTGGATTTGTTTATTCCTGTCATTTTCTTTTTGTTGGCATTGCTCGTTTGCTTATCTCCAGAGTTTCTTTTGTCTCACAGAGTTCCGATTTTTGTCGCATATTTTTTAGCGGGTTTTAACTTACGTAGCGGATATTACTTTTTCGGGAGTAAATTTTATTTTCTTCACATCAACCTCTCAGACATGCGAGAAGGGTGGGAATTTTTGCGTTTTTTACTGCCTAGGGGCCTGCCTCTTTTTGGTGGGCATATGGGGGACTTGGGATCGAATGTTTTGGTAATAACATCGTCCGAAAACTTCACAGACTTTTTTATTTTTGGTGTTTTCTCTAATTGTGAATTTTTTATTTCACATTTTTCAACGGATTCTTCTATGTTTGTTGGTGAATCCGTCTGGATATTTTCTATGTTTTCTCTCGGTATCCTCTTTATTCTTTTATCGTCGCTTACCATGTATGCAGGCTTCAATCTGTCGATTGAAATTGTTCGAAGTTCGCCTGCAATGAGTATCACAAAGTTTTTCTTATCTCGTGATACTACTTTGTAAGGATTGGCGTATGGTTTCTCCAGCGCAGATCTCATTATTTCGTCTCTAACAAATACATGTGAGGTATTGGTCAAGTGTTTCAAGACGTAAATCTTGGGCTGGCCATGGCGAGCTGCCTGTTCTAGAAAATTGTTGGCATCATTTCTTATATTTTGTACCATAATTTCAGGGCTAACTTCCTTCAATTTTGTGAAAAAGTCCCCTGGAAGGTGTAGCTCTTTGCTGAATGCTAATTGCGCTGCAGAGTGACCTGTATCCGTTTGTAGGGCAGATCGGAGGCCTAAGAGGATGGTAGGGAGTACATCTACCCATCTCTTTGTATCATGTGACATGATAGAGGCTTTGAGAGCTCTATGCCATCTCTCGATTTTGCCATTGGCTTGAGGATGGTAAGCTGTGGTATGACTGTGTTGAACACCAAGCTTATTTGCTAACTCCTTAAAGAGCGAGCTCTCAAATTGGCGACCTTGGTCCGTAATTATGACTTCTGGTACGCCATACCTCGCAATCCAGGTATCATATAACCTGGCAGCTACAGTTGGAGCTGTCATCTCGTATAGAGGAATTGCTTCTAGCCATCGTGTTGCCCTGTCTATTATCGTTAACAGGTATCTGTGTCCTTGAGATGGTGGCAATGGGCCTACCAAGTCCATGTGTACAGTTCTAAACCGCTCTGTTTATTTGAAGGATTTGAGGGGCGAGCAAGTGTGTCTTCCTACTTTGGATTCTTGACAGTTCAGGCAACTGCGAGCCCATTTGTTGCAGTCAGACTTCATTCGTGGCCATATAAACCTTACCAAAATTAAATTAGCACTACATTTTGGCCCAGCATCTGATAGATTGTGTACACTGTTGAAAGCCAACCTGCGATATTTTACCGGTAGAAATGGCCTATTCTTACCTGTACTGACGTCACATGTTGATAAAACATCAGTACCGGGAATTTTTCGCTGTCTCAATTTGAGAGTAGTATCATCGTTCGATAACAACTCTTGCAATTCTGCATCCTTAAGCTGTGCTTTAGCTATTTCAGCATAAGGTAATTGGACAGGAGCCGAGATAGCTTCGATTCTACTCAAGGCATCAGCTGGAGTGTTAAGTTCTCCACTTATATACTGAATGTCAGTAGTCAATTGACCTATATAGTCTAATTGTCGTGCTCTTCTCGGCGATGCTGGTTCTGCTTTTTGTGTGAAGGCATATGTTAGGGGTTTATGGTCAGTATACAAAGAAAAACATCTACCCTCTAATTGGTGCCTGAAATGTTTCAACGCAGCAAAAATTCCGAGCAACTCCCTATCGTATGTGCTATAGTTCTTTTCTGTTTTTGAGAGCTTCCTCGAGAAGAAAGCTAGTGGTAACTTTTTGTTGTCTTTGTCAAGTTGGTACAAGGTTGCACCAATAGCAAAATCAGATGCATCAGTACTCATGCATAATGGCAGACTTTCGTCTGGATGAGTCAATAGAGTTGCATTTGCCAGTGTATCTTTGATTTTCTCAAAGGCCTGTTTGGCTTCTTCATTCCATTCGAGTGGAGTTTTATCTTTCTTTTTACTTGTTTTAATTAGTGCAAACAGCTTACTTTGTTCAGCTGCTGCATTCTTCATGCAACGTCTATAGAAGTTCACCATCCCCAAGAAACGCCTAAGTTCAGCGACATTTGAGGGCTTCGGGAAGTTCAATATTGGCTCTACTTTGGTCTTCAATGGGGAAATGCCTTCGGTCAAGACTTTGTAGCCGAGGAAGTCAATTTCAGTCTGTGCATATAAGCTTTTACCTACGTTGATAGTAAGCCTGGCCACATGTATACGCTGTACAACAGCTCTTACATTCTCCTTGTGCTGTTGCTCACCGCCTTCAGAGCAAATGCAGATATCATCCAAGTATGCATATGCAAACAGCAATCCCCTAAACAGTCCATTGATAAATCTCTGGAAAGTTTGTGCTGAGTTGCAAAGTCCAAACAGCATTCGAAGGTATTCGAATAGTCCAAAGAGGGTTATAACCGCTGTCTTTGGTACGTCCCGGTCAGCCATAGGAATTTGGTGGAATGCCCAGTTGATGTCTATTTTGGTGAACATCGTTTTACCCTTCATATTCGCGTTGAAGTCCATTATATTGGGGACTGCTTAGTAATCAGGAACTGTTTTGGCATTTAAGGCCCTGTAGTCTCCAACAATTTGCGACTCTCCACTTGCTTTTTTGGTCATGTGGATAGGGGAGCTCCATGAGCTTTTTGAGGGGCGACATACGCCCTCCTGGATGATGTGATGGAAGTACTCTTGTGCCACTTTGAGTTTGTCAGGCAGTAACCTTCGTGCTCTAGCATGGCAAGGCAGTCCTTTAGTCTCTATGTAATGAACAGTGTCATGTTTATAGGTAAGATGCCTACGAATTGATGGTTGGGTGACTCCAGGATAGTCAGACAGGATTTGTAAGAGTTGTCCGTCGACTTTGGTACAGTTGGATATATTTGTGTCCAGTCTGTAAGCTAGCGTTTTGCCATCCACACAATGTTTAGATTCACTATCGATCAATTTGCCATTTTTGAGGTCAATGATCAGGCCAAAACATGCAAGGAAATCTGCACCCAGGATCCAGTTTGGAACATCTGCAACCGTGAAGGACCACGTCATGATTTTCTTGAGGACGATGTCAACTTTGCTGGTTTCAAGTCTGTAAGCTGGAAGGTTTTGACCATTCACAGTACGGAGATAGTATTTCGGAGGGAGTACTTTTTGGGTTTTGTTAACTGGCAATATGCCCAGGTCTGCTCCCAAGTTGATTAAGTACCTTCTCCTATTTGTCCTGTCCTTTATGAACAGGTGGCATGAGTATTTTTCCAAGGGGTCTTTGGCCGCATAGATGGCCCCTCGTTCTAGTTTGACGCCTCCTTGGTATAGGATTTGCCCCACCATTTGCATCTGTTGTTACATTTGGTGGCCTCTGCGCCAAACCAGTTATGGAAAAAGCAACATTTATCATCCCAATTTCGAGACTGGTTTTTGGGAGATGATGTTCTCAGGGGAGTTGAACTCTGACCCCTGTTATTGGAACTAGATCTGCGGTCTCTGGACCGGGACTGTCGTCCTTTGCTATTACCACTGTTGTTGTTGTTGCTTCTACTTTTAGATCTTTGTCGCCAGATACTATTGGATTTTGTGGAGCTTTGGCCTTTGTTCCTCTTTACTTTATCAGTCAACTGAGCTATTTGAGCTCGAAGTTGAGCAATCTCTCCAGTCTCTGCAGATACTGCACTGACCACGGGCTTTGACCTGGTGTATTCGAGTGCATTATCTGCTGATTTTGCAAGGAATTCCAAGTCTGCGGATGTGTTTATCACGGTCAAACCTACGGCGGCTAGGCATTGCACAACACTTTGAGGAAGTTGCTTACAAAATTGGTTGCCTATGACAGAAGGGGCTACGATATTGTCCGCCTGCTGCCTCAATTTCACCATGAAGATTGAGGGTTTGTTGTCCCCCATCTTCATACCACCCATCACATCGTCAATGACTTGGTTTTTAGTTTTACCAAACACATTCTTTATCTTCTTGACAAACCAGGCATATTTATCCTCTTCTGTCAAAGGGCATTCCATGGTATCCGGAATGTGGCGGATTATCTGTGGGGGCATGCCTCCACAGATGTGTAGATACCGCTGGTTCAGGGTTATATTCTCCATCTTGAACCGGCCTTCCAATAGGGTCAACCATAAGTCTACCTTATTGGGCAGAAATTCTGGGATCTCTATCCTTTGTCTATAGAAGTTGGGGTTCTGTCCTGGCTGTAGTTGCGAAAGCTGCATAATTTGCGCCAAGACTTCAGGCGTCAGCTATGGCTGAGCACTACCTCCCTGCGATGGTTGTGGGTTTTCATTTCCATTTGGTGGTGAGACCATTGCTATGTCTTTCTGATGACAAGCGTATTCCACAGAACTACTTCCTTCCTTGCTGGTCGAAAACACTGGCTCCTGTGTTTGTAGGACAGGTGTTTTCGGGTCAGAACTTTGGCTTAAAGTTCGACCACTTCTCAACGTTTTTACTGCTAATTGATCTTTGTTTATTGCAGCTCCCAGTCGTGCTAATTCTGGGTGTTGAGGGCCTTCTTCCAGATTTGGTAAATTCTTAGAGTGTAGAGTCGAAGTTGGGGAAGTTGGGGGATGAGTCCAACCTTCTTCCTCCAGGTCTGCTGTCTTGTTTCTCTTTGTTTATATATTTTAAAGAGAGGGGTGTAAATTCCCACTTCAGTAGACTCTACTTCAACAACCTAAAAGGTGTCTTAGTCTTGCAAAAAAATTTTTGTATTTGCTGAGCAAGCGAGTTTCTTGCCAGCGCACCGTGCCAAGTTTTTATAAAAGCGCAACGCGCCTAAGGACACCTCACAATGTAGCCAAATATCACATCGGAGTTACCACTGTGGAATACCTTGTCGTGAGAGATATTCTCACCAAAAGGAAATTCTACAGAATTTAAGCGTGTTCAACCACTTCGTACATAAGTACGGGTAAGCCAAAACCAAGGCGAACACTGGCGATTTTAGAGCCAGTTTGGGTGGTTTATATACGGCTTATTTGTACGCACACAAACACGTACGTAAGATAATATGTACGTTGGTGAGAACGGCCAGGTCGCATCATCCCCTATTGAGATAAGAGATGGCTGGCTGGTTCGTGTACGAATTGTGACATCATCTTATTGTGTCACAATTTGGTACTCGTACATTACCTGCAAGTACGTACAGGTAATTACGATCGAACGTATTTTGTATGTTTAACGTCACAAGGACGATTGTTTGCCTGCCCTTTGGGGCGGCGACTGTCATCAAGGGGTCCGAGCCCCTATACCTCATACGGGAGAGTCCCCACAATATTTGATGTATTTAAGATATTATTTGACAAATAATTCAAAACTACAAGGGGGTAGTTTCCTCGACAGGGAACTTGTCTCAGAAAACTAATTGCTAAAAATATATCAATTGAAGAACTTCTTTAATTTTTTTTAAACTAATATTTGGGTAGCAATTGTTTTAAAATTATGTGAAAATTTTCAGTATTCTTGTTTATTCTTTTTCCTTTAAGTTTTTGTAATAAAAATTTTGTTAAATTAGCTTATTAACTAAAAATGTTTTTCCATTCCAGTTTCACAGATATTCTTTCTTTAATATGCGTTTTCATTTGTTTTATTTCTCGGACGTGTTAAAATTTTGCCATCTAACGTAATATGGATTTTCTGAAAAATATTTGACAAAATTTTTGAATACGTTGTCAAATTTTTCGCCAATCCAACCCTTAATACTTGTTTCTCCGCCTTCGCGAAACAACGGAATAATCTGAGATTATTCGCAGTCGAAATTGGATTTATATACTTTTAGTGTCTGCTAACAACGTGCAATGTACTCTTCTGGTTCACAGATCTTAGAAAATGAAAATGAAATGCTGCGTCAGCGATTGTCCGAGTTGTCAAAGAAGAACAACGATTTGCAGGCCACCAATGAGTTTCTGCTGGAACAAAACGCACGTCTACGCATGGGCGAGAAGACGACAGCCAGTCTGACGGCAGTCACCGTGCCGGCGGTTACCATTACGAATGCAGGCACTTTGCCTCAGGGCCAGGTCAACATGCAGCCTTCGCAAGTGTTGCGAACGGTTGCCGCTAGCGTCGCCACCGTTCCCGTCAGCTTGGCAGCGGTGGCCGCTACTCCCGTCTCCATCGCGGCCGTTTCCATGGCACCCGTACAAATTCCGCCAGTTGGCACCATGGCACAGGTGACACATACCCAAGAAGGACCCTCGCTGGCTGCCAGCATTCAACAGGAAACGCAGCAGCTTGTCTCGTATCCGATATTGAATCGATCGACCCTCATACATCACTAGAAAATACGTTTCGTCTAGCATTAAACCTCTAAAGCGTACATTATATCCTTACTCTCCTCGGTGTCGCTTTGAAGTCAATTTAAACGTAGTTATCAAATTATCGTCTGCGTAACAGCAGCTATCCACCCCGAAGACTGGGTTGTTACTTGTCTACTTCCTGGCGATGGTGCTCCCTTTTACGTTCTTCCATGATGGAGATATGCGTGTTTCGAGGAGCGACTTTGTAAGCGTTAGAAATTTTTTTGTGGTTCGGAAGTAATAGTTTGACGACTATGTTAATCCTGAACGTTGATGTTTTCCGAGAAATCAGTGTCTTCAATCGCTCATTATTGTCGGAGAGGAATACAAGACGATTTCGCGCGAAGTCTCGTTAATGTTTTAAATGTTTCGGGCTTTCGCATAACTCCAGTACGTTGAGGAGAGATTTGGGCGAAGCTGTCTCGATAGGTATTATGGGCCTGTACTTGGCCTGATACTCGAAATTTTTTCAAAAACATGAAATTTAATTGAAAAGAAGTAAATTGACTTCAGTTTTTTTTTCCGTGTTACCAAATTTTATAATTGCAATTTGTAAATGAGTGGAAACTGTGAATTAGAATGGAAAAAATTATTTTAGGATTGGGAGAATGAATTTTCAGTGTTATCACTTCCGTGTTGCAGTTGTACCTCATGTGTTCGTAAATCGGCGCATATGATCGAAAGAATTTGCTGCCGTGTCTTTCTGGAAGCGTTTTTATCTGTAGACGATAATGTACTCGTTATGAAAATAATCGAGTTTTGTGTAGCTTTGATTTAAACAATTTTTCCATATATCCCGTTTTCTCTCACTAATCGATTGTTTTACGGTTTTCTTTAGTTCACTTTTGCCGTCTCTCGGTTTTTTCTTCTTGTTTTCGTGAATTAAGGGTGATCTCGATGCAGATTTTCTTCTTTAAGTGTTTAAGCATATTACATTTTTCTCTGTATAAATATTGTAATAAAAGTGTTAATTTGTACATCTGTATTTCTAATATTAACAAAAAAAATTATAATTCTGCAGCATTTATTACTTGATACCACTTGAAAGGACTTCACATTTTTACAGTGAAATTACGGAAGTAGGGAACATTTATGAATTTCTATAAAAAGAATGTGGAATAGACTTCTATAATTTTATTGAATAAAATTAATATTTTTTCAAGTGCTGCTTTCTTGGTTTTCACACAAGCGATGGTAGAATTAGTGTTTATGAAGCAGACCCCGTCCTCAAAATGAGAGAATTTAAGTGGTAATTTTATTTCTGAAAAATTTATTGAAATGAGTTGACCGTGAAAGAGAATAATTATTGAGAAAAAAAGAAAACCATTGGTATTTCCGAAAAAAATACTTGTCATTTGTGGTTTTTAGCTATAGATTGAGTTTTCTCGTTAAGGCGGTTCATTCATCTCATACAGTCTCTTATCGTAATTTTATTTTGGGTGAAATTGAAAATCCTCTCAGGTTGGCAAAAAACTTTTTGGATAGGTCGCTATTAAATGCCTGAGTCTATAGGTAGTTTGCATTCCTAATTGAAAAGGCTGGTATTCAAGTAGATATCTTCAGCGTGAATTTCAGAAAGGAAGATTACAATTTATTCTCTACAAAAATAAAAATTTGACTCGAGTACTATTGTGTTTTTACGATGTAGCAAATATTGGCAAATATTCGTCTAAGAGAAATCGCTTTTCTTCATTATATCTTGAAACAAAAATCGAAGTGGTTTTGGAATACGTGTCAAAATCAGGATGAAAATTATTAAATTTTTTGGTTGTAGGTTTTTCAACTTTAAAAGTATTTTCTTTTGTATTCGTCCAATTTAATCGAGGAGTCATGGGGTCAACATTTAAAAATAAACTGGGTTAAAAACGACTTTTTAAAAAATAGGCTTTTATAATTTGAAGGAGAAAATAATGACGAAAGAGAAAATAAAATTTCTTACTCTCTTTCCGAAACAGAAACAAACAAAAATTGAAAAAACAACAATACAAGTGTACGTGTAAATGTTTCGCAACACGTGAAAGGAGCGCTGAAGTTGGTACTTCAACAAATTGAGTGAGTAGAATAAAAGCGTTTAATCAAGTTGAGGCAAAAAATACTAATGAAACACTCGTTTTTAGTTTCTCCCCTTCGCGAAGTCAACTTTTAAAAGAAAAGTAAAAACATGTTTTTCTGTTGATAGCTTCAGGAAAATGTTCTGTACTGAAGTATAATTTTTTGCATTGTGATATATCATTTTTTTTTTGTATATACAAGACAAAGAATCATTAAAATTGGAAAATCCTCAATCGTGAACAGTAAATTAAATTGTTTCACCCATGTGATTGAGACCATTAATTCGAGTATAACTGAAAGAAGTGGAGGACACGAAATTGCAGAATATATTATTCAACAGAAATCTACGATGTTACATATTCATAATTCACAATACACACATTACGAGGATGGGAGAGGAGAACACAAGATTTAGAAATGGTAACTGATATAGGCTAATAGAATAAATAACTTTCTTAAATCTTAGCATACGTGTAAGTCTTGTAAAAACAACCAGCTGACCCTACAAACGATACGCAATAGAAGGGTGCAGAAAAAATTAAGGCAAGCAGTTTTTTCTTTGCGGAATGTTCACATAACTGCTCCCATATCTGTTCAAACCCATACTGTAACATAAGTATCTGACACCAAACATCGGACTCATGAATCGGAATTGACATTATTCAAACTACAATATTACCAATAAATAAAATAAAATAAAAAATACAATTTTCCATAAAAATTTGTCGAACAAAATACAACATTTACTTTTAAAAACTGAAGACTGAAATTCGCGTAAAATATTTAAAATTCAGGAAACTTTTTTCAAATTTCCTCCTTTGCTTGCTAGACTAGATATTCGAATACCGATAACGATAATCATCTTAAAAATACAAAACCAATGAGAGTAAGAATAGAAAGAAATCCGGTAGATAAAAGCCCGACGATCAGTCTGATTTTCCAATGATGTTTGCTGGCACGTACACTATCAATTATTCGCGATACTTGCTCTTTCGTGTCGTCGAAACTACCCGAATTTTCGACCACGAAATCCGCCTTTTCACATTTCGATTCGAGAGACATTTGAGCTGCAATACGTTGCTTCGCTTTCGATTCACTGATACCGCTTCGCTCCATAAGACGTTGCAACTGTAGATCTTCTTCGCTAAATTCATCAAATTATTTAAATTGAGAAAATGAATTCGCAAAAAATGTCTAAGTTAGATAGTTGGGGAAGGGGCGAATTAGGAAAATATTGATAGCGTTTTTTTTCCCTTCCATCGAAACATAATTGAAAGTTTTCTTAGATAAGACTAACGCAAATACGATATAACCGCCGTGATAATCCTTTTTCACGGGCTAAGTTTTGTAATATAGACCAAGTGTTTTTAATTACGATTATTACAGCAAATGACTAAATGATAACATTGGATGAGTGCTGAATACAACATTTCAATGCAATCTACCACTTTTCAACTTCTTATATTAAAATGTTTGCGTAAAACATTTGAAAAATTATTGATAACCATTTACTTTTCAATTTTTGTACCAGTTTTATCACCTTATTAGTCAACAGTTGTCCACGAAAATAACTCCAACGGCCGTGATTTTATAAATTAAATGAATTTCTTAACAAAACTAAAATTTTTAGAGCCATGAAAATTTTTGTGAGCTGGCTACAGAACTTGCCAAAAAATTAAAGGTGATCAATTCCAAACAAACGTATAAAATAACGGCGAACTACATTGTTTGAGGAACTAAGACTAAGTAAAATTTTCAAATTGTAGGTCCTAGTACTTTCAAGCGATAAATTTAATTGTCAGAAAAATTAAGCATTACTTGCCACTCTGACATGAAAAAAATTAATTAAATTCATTTTATAAAACAAATATTTTTTTTTCTGATTTTCTTCAAATGAATGCGTTCATTACATAAATAACGTATGATAGCATACCAGCGAAACTTCATATGTTCCAGCAAATTTTTATTTTATCCGATTTCGGAAGCAACCCCAGTAAATAAGATTCGTTTAAAAAGCACACAAGAGGAAAGGTCGTAGTTCCCTCAACTTTTTCCTCGTCAGCGCACTATTTCCAATTAATGGTACTCACCACGTAACGACTATTATTTTGTAAATATACTCGAGCATGTAAGCAGTTTCAAAAAGCAATGGTAAATCCATTATCACGAACTGGTGTCCTGAAAAGCAACAGAACTTGTAACAGTGAAACTGAACCATAATCTTCTCAAAGAAGATACGCATACCACTGAAGAAACACTTGATCGTGCTCCACACAATTTCCTTATATATTTCCGGATGGGTAATTTCGTTTAACTTCCTTCGATTGGCGGCATTATTGAATATTAGATCCCCTAGAGCATCTCTATTTAGCTGACCATCATCATGAAATATTTCGTTCCCAAATGTACGTTTAAGTCCATACCAAGCTTTGCGACCGGGTTCTACAACTAAAAAAAAAGAATGTAGCGTATAACAGTTTTTTATTTAAAAAAATGACAAGTTCATTTCGTTTAGTTTGTAAGATATAGAAAGATTTTTACCTTTACGAGCGATAACATCAGCGTCGATTACCGGAATACCATTTTCCTTAAATATATTGGTTACAGTCGTTTTGCCGGTGGCGATTCCACCAGTGAGACCCACAATAAACATTTTTCCAAAATGCAAAATAAAAGTTCGGAATTCACAACGCGGTGATGTTGTGAGAATAAAAACGGAAAAATCGGCTACCAAAATTTATGAGTAAAGGTAGATACCGAACGTAAAATTCGCGACGCTAACCGGATCGAAATTGGAAATCCATACAAACTTTACAAACACACTAAACATCTGCTGTGTTTTGTTGTTTCGTTTGTTTTTTTTTTAGGGTGATAACGATATAACGATAAGCCCGAAACCAAGGTCATTGACTATATATATAGTCAGAGACCAAGGTAAATGAAACGACGTTACGATCTGAATTCGTTTTCCGCCGCTTTCAAGAATTTCTAGACGATTCGCATTCGTGACTGGATCACATTCGCCCTCATACTCATTCGCCTAAACGCCTAAACCTGAACGCCTAACGGCTTCTTCCCGATGTAAATTGTAATTGTAAACAGCCATTGTCTTCGTCGGTTCATGTTCACCCGTTGTGTAGTTTGTCGTATTGCTCGTGTCGTGCGATTCGTATTTAGCTTAGCGTAATTAAACATGTCTGCGACTGGTACGAAAAGAAAAAGTGCCGGAGACGGTAACCCTAAACGAAAAAGGAAATCGAATAAGGAAGAAGACGAAAGCGGAGACAGCGAGTTTGACGATGTATCTCCAGACGACGAACTCAAAGGCGCCAACAAAGACGATATTGATGATCTCTTGGCTGAAGATTCTGGTTTGGTATGTGTCTCGTCCGTTATTTTTGCGACCATCGTGTATTTTTGCTCGGAAGTTAAAGAAACTTTTAATTTCGGTGATTGTAAAATTGTCGGGAAGCTATAACTCTTGTTGATTATTTGTATTCGTTGTCGTAGAGGGTTCCTGGACGCACTCATGTTGGAACGTTGTTAATATGTGGAGCCACAAATTGGGATGCCGCGGGTCGGAGAGCACCCCCCAAGGGATCGGTAAAACCAAATGTAGGACGTAATTTATACCTTCCGCATACGTTACAATCATTGGATAAGACCAGAATTCGATACGTAGTTAGTGGTCCGAATGCTGCCCATACTGTAATCATTACTGATGAAGGCAAAGCCATGTCATTCGGTAATGTTTATACGGGTCTCCGTAATGGTTACAGTGTACTGAAGAGCTATTGACTACGCTGTGCTTTATTACAGGTCGAAATGAGAAAGGACAATTGGGCCTTAAAGACTGTACTAGGAAAGATATACCTACTTTGGTGGATGGTTTACAGGAGCATACATTTGTTGATGCCGCTGTCGGTAGGAATCATTCTCTGTTCCTTACTGGTAGGTATTGAATTTTTCAAAATAGTTTTTGTCCTTAATTTCTTTTACATAAACTTCTCGTATAGTTGAATTGGTTGTGAATTTTTATGATTTATTTTCTCATATGATTTGTTGATCTGTTTGCTTAACTTTCAGATCGAGGAGTAGTTTACGCTTGTGGGGACAATAAAATGGGTCAATGCGGTACGAATTCGATGACTTTAACTTTTCCCACGGCGACTCGAGTAATACAATTATTAGACTCCTTACCGAAGCGCTGCTCGCCATAAAACGAGTGTCGTTGCTAAAACAGTAATCGATCTGTTTTATATGAAATGTCTTTGTATTTTAGGTAAAGCATACCGGCCCTCCCATCGTTAAGGTTGCCTGCGGCGCTGAATTCAGTTTAATCTTAGATTGTAAAGGAGTTCTCTACTCATTCGGATCACCTGAGTATGGCCAGTTAGGTGAGAACTTGTTAGTAACGAATATTAATGAAAATATTTACGCCGTATTAATGTTGCTGTTTTTCCGCAGGACATGGAACTACCGGTGAATACATCGCACAAGCTAACAAAGTATCTTACAACACCGAAAAAGTTCCTAAAAGGATATCTCTTTTCGTGGAAAAAGGACGTGATCAACGTCCGAATCCTGTCGATTTTCCCGAAATTATTGACATCTCCTGCGGAACTAATCACTCGGTGGGTTATGGTATGCTTTTATAATCGATGATCGTTCAGCAACATTTCATGTTTTTCTCCGAAGCAATTTCGTCCCGGGATGAAATGAAGTGAATTTTTCTCTTTAGTTTGTTTTTGAAGTTCGTCGTCTCTAATAAGAGTGAATTTTTCAAATAATTAGTTGAATGTAAAGTTCAGAGGAATGTCATTTAAGGAAAAATTTTCATTTATATTAGGATTGAGTGTACGGTCTTCGTGCGATTGTTCACCTTGTCTTTTCCCATTATGAATTTCAGCGGTAGAACCTCGCGAGAATCTTTTGACGCAAACAATTTTCTGTGAATGAACAGGCTTATAGAAATTGAAATTTGTTTGATATTTTTTCGGTAGTCAAGATCACAATGCTCATAGCCCATTTTATGTTTTTAATTTTATTCAAATAGTTGTAAAATATTGAGGAATTCATCGTTGCACCGAGAAAATAGCTTGTATAAATTATTACAGATTTGACTCGCTGAATGAATTTTCTCGATTTCGAAACAGCTCACAGCTTAATTGCTTTCTCACGTTTCAGAATGATAAATCCCTTATTTCATCGAATGATTGGAGCCGTATTCGACCCAAATTATAAGTATACTCTTATTACTAGCTTTATGGCTGATCATATCGAACTGTATTACCTTTTCAAACTATTTTGTATCGCACTCTCAATTGCTGTATCTCTGAAATGCATTCCGATTTAGCAAAGCCTCTAATTTATCGATTTTAAGTATTTTAATAAAGATGGGGTAGAATTTTAAAATCAGATCGCTTCAAAAAATAATGTTAACTTACTTAAAGCTTATATATTTAATATATGATCATATTTCAGGTAGTTTTAGATTCCCGGAAACGAGTATTTTCTTGGGGATTCGGCGGCTACGGTCGTTTGGGTCATGCTGATACAAAGGACGAAATGGTCCCACGCCTGTTGCAATTCTTCAGTACGACTGGCCGTGGTGTACGATCTGTTCATTGCGGTTCGTCATACAGTATGGCTGTTAATGAACATGGTACTCGCCAAGCATTCTTGACTTTCCGCTAATCGCTGAACGGAATTTGTCAATGACTTCTGCATTCTATTGTTCAGGAATGGTGTACTTGTTTGGATTAACAAAGAAAACCGGCGAAGCGAATATGTATCCAAAACCAGTTCGTGATCTACAGGGTTGGAAGGTGCGCAGTGTAGGATGCTCGTATACGAGTATTCTCGTGGCAGCCGATGACGCTGTCATCGGTTTTGGACCCAGTCCCACTTACGGAGAACTGGTAATGGTTTATTTTATGAACTAACAGTAAAATCAACAAAACGTTGAATAAGATATTGTTGTTTGCTTTCATAGTGTATTGATTTTGATGCGTGGATTTGTATTGTTGAAAAATAAGTTTTCATATTCTTGGGATATCCTCCAAGTTATAAATTCACGAAAATTTTTGAGAAAATTCAATAATGAATTATGTCATTTATGTACATGAACCATTTTAATTTTATTTAATCTAGGATTGTCCCAGCTGTACTCTACAGAGGTTGAAGAATTTTCTCTTTATACTTTGTTTAACTCCAACAACAAAAAGATTAAATATTTAAAAAATATTCTCTAAAACATAAAATGGCGCCTGAAATGAAACAAAATTTTTTAAACTGCAGAAAATGAAAATTCAACTTCGTTGAAGAATACACAACGCCATTTCTAGTACTGTTATGCACTTCTCATATGTCTGAAACACATAAAAAGCCAGTTAAATGAAACCCCTCCCTTATTGCATCTAATATACATTAGATGAGAATATCTGATCAACTATCATTATTTTGGATCACAGTTGTATAAACATTAGAAAAACAAAATGTGGATGAGGAGAAGTTTTACGGGGGATTTTTATAAACAAATTTTGGGAGTCAGAAATGTTCACCTTTCGAATTTTTCATGTGTGTGAATAAATAAAATGTTAGATTTATTTGTTTGCCGTTGGGATGTAGAGGAAGGAGCAAAAAACATTGCCAGTTGAACACGATTATAATGACATTGTTACTTGTACTAGAAATAAGACCAAAATGTCTGTATGTTACCATCAAAACTAGGATTTGGTCATTTCTAGTATTACCAACCTGAACTAGATTTGGAAAATGTCCTTTGACAAATCTAGTATTGACTAGTCTAAACTAAATTGGAAAAATGCCTTGGCCGGTTTCAGTTCTGATTAACTTATAAATGTCAAAACCCAAAATGAATTGATATCAGTTTTGCCTAAAAATTTAGTTAAAGCTGTCTCACATAAATGCATCACATACACATACATGCATTTGCACACATGCACATTCTTGCAATGAGTATCTTGTGACGTTTTAAACAAATCCTAGTCACTCTGACATCTTCAAAAACCACTGTTTCTAATTGCTCTAGAGCTTCAGGGGTAAACTTGCAATGTTTTATTACTTTCTTAAAAAAACTGGTGGACTTATTTTCAGTAAAAATAATGATATTACATACCTCGGTACATTTTAAAACTTCTTACTATCAGTATGAAGTGATTTTAATTTTTAAACACCCTAAATTGCTCAAATTAAAGGTGGCAACTAGTCAAAGTCAATGTTCATGTGTAAACAAAATTTTTCAGTGAGAAAAATTCATAAAAAATTAATTTTGAAATTCTGCCTCTATGGGATTTGAACACGGCTGGCTGGATCCTGGACTTGGAATAAGGCAAAAAACACTTAAGTCTAATTTTTTTCTCTTCCTCTCCTTTTTAACCCTCCATCTTGCTTTTTTCAGAAAAATTTTAGGCACATGTTAAATAATGCCTCTTTTACAATAGAACATTGTATTTGGAACAAATGGAACTCTTATCCTCTAGGTCATCAATTCTCAAAACCCTCTTCAAGAGGTGTGCAACTAGCTACTGTATTAAAAAAGTTTTATTATTCAATATGTGTGTTAATGCACTCAAGGTCTGCAAAATTATGGTCTCTGAGCTAGGGAATCAGTGGGAAAAACAAGTTTGGGAACTACTGCCTTAGGTAATGAATAGTGATGCCAAAAATATCGATATTTCAAGTATCGATACTTTCTCTTCAATATCGATATCTGTTTGAAATTGCAAATTAGAAATTGGGAATGGGAATTTAAGTTTTTATGAAATAAAAACTGTACTGTATTTTTTCATTCGTCAGTTTTAATTTTTTAATCGTGAGTAAATAATGATAATATTCAGCATCTTGTCTTGTTTCTAAATCCTACTTCCTCTTCCTCTTTTTGAAAATTTATCGCTAAATAGACGTATGAATAATTAAAGTAAGTTTGTGAAATCAATTTTCAATACACTGATACAGGGAGCTAGAAATATTTAATCTGATGTACAAATACATTACTTATTAGGGTAATCTGCTTGCCATCAGGTTGTAAAAGAGAGAAGAAAATTTATTGTTGAACAAGAATGACATGACATGGTTACTTGTACTGGAAGTGTGAAACAAAAATCTAAATATCAAAGTCCATGCATCGGTACATGTGGAATCATTTAAATCATGAAAAAAAATTTTTAACTTTGCACTATACCATTAAAGTCTGAATGAAGGATGAAATAATTTTTGAGAATCTGATTTTCAATTCACAGTTACCTGGAGCTAGAAATGGTTGAGCTTTAGGACATTGCAGATATGAATGCATTACCAATAAGGCTAATTTGCTTGCCATCTGGGTGTAGAGTTTGAGCAAAAAACACTTACAGTTGGTCACAAATTAAATGAAAATCTACACATCTCAAATGCCTAAGAGCATATGGAGTATTTCATTTAAAATAAAGCATTTCTGGCTCTTGGTGTCTGTGTGTTGAAAATCAACTTCCCAAATCTGATTTTGTTCCTTATTCTATTTTCAGTGATAAAGAGAAAAGTTAACATTTGTTTATTCAGGTTGAAATTCTCCCTATTTATGCACTCATGTTTGATCTTTTAAATGTAGTATAGATTTGTGGGTCTTCTTTCTAGTACAAGTCACCATATGATTTTAATTATGTCAAACTTGCAATGTTTTTTGCTTCCTCCTCAACCCTCCAAAAGCAATCAAATAAAGCCAACATCAATATAAGGTGTGTTTGAGCAAATCTGTTTTTTTTTTACATGTTATAGATTCTCGATTTTGTATTTTTCACAGTTAACAGTTCGCTGTAAATATAAAGGTCAAACATGAATCAGTAATTTTACAGTCGATTCTTTATTTTTTTATCAATTCGGGTAGATTCTTTTCAAAAATGTAAAAGTTTCAGATCACTTTCACACATTGCAATTATTTTATGTGAATTTTTATTGTTGACATTCCATCGAACTTTCAGTCATCGCATCCAGTTATTAATAAAATTCAAAAGAAGCAAAGAAAAATGAAAAATAAAAATGATGAAATCACTGATGTCTGAGTAAGTCAAAATACGATACCCTGATACTAAAAATAAATAAAATTCTGTAAAAAGTTAGAAATAAAATTGATAAGAGCAACCAGACTACCCAACAAACAACAAGTCCAACGAATCTGTAAAATTCATTTCCTCCGGATCGACTGTAATATTATAGTGAAATTGAGAGATCTTTAATTTTTACAAGTGAGGCTCAAACATAATTCTATACAGAATCTGCACTTACCTAAATGATTTTCAGTAATTTTTCTGTAAATTTCACTATGCGTGTTCAGAATCTGTACAAATAATCAGGCGATCGAACACACCTATAATAAACATACAACCTGTTTTTTTAAGACAAAATACGACGAAAATTACTCAGTCAAAATTAAATAAAAATTATTAAAACAAAATTCAAGGCGCATGCGCCACTACCCACACAGCCGCACACATACATGAAAAAATATAAAAAGAAAAATAATTTTCGTTGTTTCCCCCCAAACAGCGAAGTCTGCAGTGTTACCCAACTATGCCAGCAAAAATCCTGGGTAGCCACAAACCAAAGCTCCATGAAGCGACGCCTCAGTGCTTGTTTTATTTTTTCATACACATGAAGACTGAAAAATAAGTATTCATGGCTCCTAGAATTTGTTTATAAGAAATCCCCGTCCAATATTTTTTCCTGTCCTTATCTTGTTTGCAGTGATACAGAGCAACGTTGAAAAGTTATTTCGATGTATATAAAACTGCGATTCAAAATAATGATATTTAGTGATCAGATAATATCATCTGATGTATATTGGATGCAATGAGGTAGGGGGTTTCATGCAGTTAGTTTAACATATGTTGCAGACATATGAGAGGTACATAATCGTACTAGAAGCAGCGCAGTGTAATCTTCAACTGAGCCAGATTTTCAATTTTTATTGTTTTAAAAAATTTTTTCGTTTCCAATCCCATTTTACTTTTTAGAGAATATTTTGAAAACATTAATCTTTTTGTTGTTGGTGTCCAACAAAGTATACAGAATAAATTCTTCCATCTGGGGACAATCCTAGGTTAAATTCTTCTTTCCCTTCACAGCTTTCTGGATGAAAAAATAATGAATGATTTATTTATTTGTCTTCGATTTGTTGCAATACAGAAAAAGTGTTTCGAATTCTTTTCAGCTGTAGCTATCGAAAAAATTTCTACGTACGAATAGGCAATAGTTTCGTATATTTTTTATCAGCCGTTTTAATTTTTTTTCAATTCTCATATATAAACTTTTTTGGTGCGATAGTCATCTTGTATTTTCTACGTCTGTAATTGTTTCAATGTTGACTCATGCTTTAGTAAATTCGAGGCAGATACATCAGTCTCATGATTCCTTCTTTCAGGCATTTCCAAGAGAACGAGAATTTATCATATTTTATTGAAAAGGTTTGATTTGTTGAATGATGAAACGGTGTTGTTCTGTCTTCCATTCTTAATTATATGCTTGCGTTGAAGTGGCGAATTTCAGCGGTTTTAAGGCAAAGTTGGGCCTTTGTCGTACCGTAAAACATCTTGAACATCATTATAACAGTAATTCACCTTTCAGTGTGTTTTTTTTTACACGTTTGACTTCTGATTCAGATTCAGATTTTTGTTTTGAGAGACTATCAGAATTTAGAATTTACATGTTGTAGAAAAAAGTTTTGTTACTTGGTAAATTACTTTTCCTTCTGTGGAATCTGATTTTGGCTACAGTTTTCAGTTTCATCTGTACCTGTTTTTGTCGATTCAATGCGAATTATATTTTCGTTTTTGTAAATTATAGGGTTTGGGAGAAACTCGCAAAAGTTCCACCACGCCTATAGAATTGAAGAAATTGGATGGAATTTATATCGAGCACATTTCTTGTGGTATGTGTCACACTTTAATGATAGCGAGAGACGAAACAGACGAGGAAAAAGAACGTATAGCCGCACTGCCATCATATAATCCAGTTGAAGGTAAATATTTTCTGACACATTCTATCGTGAAAACATTAATTCCATTTGATTGGTAGATTCGGCATTTTTTCTAAATGTGTTCCTCTGCAAAGATAATTGTTGGGAGAAATTGGGAGTTGCCGAGTTGTTTTTAATTTTGTTAAATTGCCAATGGTTTATCTCGAGTCCGAAATATAAAACACTGAAAAATGTTCAATGGTTGAGAAGACATTCTGAAACTAAACTACGTTGATTTTTGTTTATTTGAAATAGTTATTTGTGATGCAAGTGTATAAAGTAGGTGATTTTAATATGAATGTGATTTTTGTCGCACGAGCTAAAGTGATGTAGATCACACGAGTATCAATCACCTACTATGTTCACGCGTGTCACGTACTATTTTTTGCAACACCCCCTTCGCGCCAATAACAAAAAAATAGAAAAAACGATAAACGAAGGGTGAAATGTGCATAAGAAGACAAATTATTATATAAACTAACGCATGTGCATAATTCGTTACATAAAGTAAAAACTGATGCATAGAGAATTTCTTGATGGTAAATAAAGTAACGCATCTGCAAAAAAAGGTTCGTGAAGAATTTACATAATGCGTTGTTTCAAACTTGTCCGACAGTGGTTGTAAAAATATATTTTCGAGATTTAAAACGAAAAATAGTCTATAATAGGTAGTTCTAAAATGATACTTCATTCCATACTGCTAGTTAGTTAACAAATAGTTTCCAGATAGAAATTTTTTGGACAGTTTTTTGATTTTTGGAATTTGTTAGGAGGTGTTCGGATATGAATATACTGAAAGTCCCTGAATCTTTTAGGTGAGCTAACTTCAGGGCGTCCCAAAATGTGCACCTTGTTTCAGTATTTTGCAAATATCTCGTGAATTGTTTGTCATAGGCTTGAAGTAGTTCTATACAAACATACAGTTGATAAAATTTTCTACAATAACGATGCCATAAATTTTCTCTCAATCTTTCATAATTTTCGAAAAATTTGCCTGTCTGTATCATATTTTTCTTCAAAAACTATCACCAAACGTACGTTTTTCGATAATTGGGTTCATGGTTTTGAGAAAACTACGAAACGGATAGCACCGAAATTTTCAGAAAAGATATTCATTACATAGGAATAGGTCTGAAAAAAGGTTGGTGCTATTAGTTTAATAGTTTCCAAGAAAAAGTAGTATTTTCTGAGAAATCTGGATGAGAAAAAGTTGCTGTAGAAAATTTTTTGATCACGTTTTTGAGGAAACTACAAAAAGGATAAGGCTGACATTTTCAAGAAAAGTAGTCCTCATAGAGGAACAGATCGGTACCAGTTTAGTGTCTATTGGTTTAATAGTTTATGTCAAAACTGGAGAATAAAAAATTAATCAAAATTAATGATAAATTTTTTTTTACAATTCTGAGAAAACTAAAATTTTTCTACAATACTTATTGACAGGCAAATTTTCCAAATTTTTATTAAATTTTCAAATTGCTACAGTATTCGATTTATTGGAGATAATATTATAATTAATAACTCATCTGAATGAAAATTCAATGATCTACAAATTTCTATAAAGTCAGAGATTCATATGTTACTGTGGGTGTGTGTATATGTGTGTACACGACACCACACAAATACCAAATACGGTCGGTTGCGTGTACTGCTTAGAGCGTGTGTGGGCCGAGCCCAGTAAATAATTAAGCTGCACAGACGAAATGTACAGCCGTGAGCACAAAAAGGTAGTTCGTGGGTTTTACCCCACTGATCCGCTAGTGGTCGACGAGTGTGTAGTACACACTCGTTCGTCATCGACCACCCGTCGCCACACCACTCTCCTCCTAGTAAGTTGTCGAGGAAACTTACAGTGACCTATGACGCCAGTCAAGTGTGGCGCAGCATTTGCTACTATGCTCACGGATGTTGTTCACATAGTAGGGTCGCCAGGTCTCTTCGGTTTGGACTTAACGAAGTTGGCTGGGAGTGTGGGTCGGGAAGGACGTGTTTGGGGTGCTCGAGGCTGTGGAGAAGGGTGCGCTCGAGTTTGGGATCTCATGAGCAGAGTCTGGGGATGAGACGTGGGAATGCTCATGAGGGGTGGCAGGTAGGTTATTGGCGACGCCGTTAAAGGCGGCATAACCAGGGCTGGAGGATAAACCGATGCCGAGACTTGTAGATGCGGGGGGATGGGAATTCCGGGTGGAGGCATCACAACTTGGGGAAGTGGCATTGGTGTTGTCGCTAGGGCGAGCGACAGGGCATTATGTGCTGCGAGCACAGCGGCGGTAAATTGCTCCCACGGCTGCAGTGTTTGATTCTGCGATACAGGAGGTACCACCTGTTGCAGTACAGGGGGCTGTACCACAGACGGGGTAGGATCCTGTATGGGAGCTGGTGATGGAGTGGGGGTTTGGGGCTAGGTTTTGCTACGTCTTTTGTCCCATTTGAGTTCCATGTAGGAGAGACCGCGAGCGCGAGCTTCACGTCGGGCATGGCCACCTGCCTTACGATTCAAACGGGGATGCTTCGCCGGTTTGCCATCACCCGGGGGACTCTTATCACGTCGAGGTCACCACTTGTGGGTGTGTGTATATGTGTGTACACAACACCACACAAATACCAAATACGGTCGGTTGCGTGTACTGCTTAGAGCGTGTGCGGGCCGAGCCCAGTAAATAATTAAGCTGCACAGACGAAATGTACAGCCGTGAGCACAAAAAGGTAGTTCGTGGGTTTTACCCCACTGGCCCGCTAGGTGGTCGACGAGTGTGTAGTACACACTCGTTCGTCATCGACCACCCGTCGCCACAGTTACAAATGCATCTTTATCAAAAAAATGGAGTAAAATTCGTTTTTGAAGGAAAATATGATATTAACTGGTAAATTTCTTGAAAACTATGAGAAATTGAGAAAAATTGTATGGTAACATTGTGGTAAATTTTATCAACTTTACTGTATGTTTGTACTGAACTACTTTAGGCCTATGACATACTGTGTACGAGATATTTGCAAAAAATTAAAACGAGTTACACATTTTAGGATGCTTTGGAGTTAGTTCCCCGTGGAGATTCGGGGACTTTTAGTATATTCATCTTCAAACACCTCCAAACAGATCCACAAAGTGAAAAAAACTGACCAAAATATTTCCCTCTAGAACGCCTTTTTGAACGTTCGGTGACTGGACTATGAATTTTTCACGCTTATTTTTTTTTCATATTTACAGCGTAAATGAATTTATTTTAATTTAATTTTTTTTTTAGCAAAATAAATCAGCAAAAATTTCAGGGAATCATTTCCTGATACTTCACGGATAAAATGAATGCGTTTCTTATATATTAAGTTGCCGCTAATATTATTTTACTTCGAACAACATTCTTACTCTGTTCAGTATTAAAGTATGAAAAAAAATTGAAACGTAAGCGTTTAGCATTTAAAAATTATTTTACAGTTCATAAGTGTTATACAAAATTTCAAATAATTTACTTCCTAAGTTTTTAGTGTTTTATCTACGTTTCTGTCTCTCTGTCTGTCTTTATGTTTTTGAATGTACGAAGAAAAACTCTAGGCCCTTACTTTTTTAATTATTAATTTCTTTTTTTTTTCCTCAGTTATGGACTAGTTAACTTGTAAGTTGGTATCCACTCGTTCGCGAATTATGTTTATATATCTTTTTTTACGTTGTACATACGCCGGCTGTTATCATTCCTGCTCAACAATACTGTCACAGCATTGGCGGATTTGTTTTATCCTCCTCATAGATACGCGTACCTCGTGAATATTTCAGTTTTTTTTTTATTGGCCGCTAATTTAAGATAATTATTTTAAATGTTCTTAAGCTGGATTCTTAGCAAGTGAAAGTTAAAAAAAAAACACTCGTAATTATAAGACATTTCCCTTTTTAAATAAATGGATACGTATTCAGCGAGTTTTACTCTTAATTTTTTTAATTATTACAATATATTATACAATGCGAATGGTAAAAATAAGTTACAACGATTAGATTTACCGATGAATACAAAATAAACAGTCGGAACAAGTGAACAAGGTTCATATCACGGTTTTTGAGAGTCAGCACAATGGGCTAGGAGAATGAAATTCAAGAACTTTGTTGAAACGTATGTTAGAAGTTAAAAATATATTCTTCCTTAAACGTCCCATTAGATATGTTGGACATTTACAAAAATTTTTTGTTGGAGTAAGAGGTAGTCGAGTTCTCACTTACGACAGAACTTTGTCAAAAACTTCGAATTTAGAGGCAGAAATTTGTTGCTACAGAGAACATAGTTATTACAGCGGGCGAATTGCAACAAATAAAATATCGCGCATTCGTTGTGGGAGCAGAAACGCTAGAAATTTAATTTATCCGTAAAAAAAGAAAAACGTAAAAAGCACAAGAGGGTATTCGACAGAAAAACTGAACAACTACCACGCAGTTTAAAATCTCTTACATCTTTATAATATTCAGGAAAACATTCTAAATGCGAACATTTATTTTCACAATGTTAATTATTGGGGTCTGGGGAAAAAAGGTCAACATTTAATTAAACTAATTCTTTTATTACTTATTTAGTAATATAAGTCGTTTAAAAATTGAAATCTTGAAAGGCGGAAAAAATTTTCAGGACCTAGGTAATGTTTTAAACTGACTTTTTTTTTGGAGGTAGGGAAGGATTAAACCTCAAACCCCGTATTAAAACCGACCTTGAAACCATTTTTGAAAGAAACGAACTTAAAAGTTTGTTTTTTTGCAAGCAAGTACGGAGGAACAAATGTCAAAGCTGAGAAAAATTATTCAGTATTAGCAATTTTAGTTTTTATCCATGAGAATTCTCCCAGAATTTGAGTTGTTTTTGAAGATTTCTAACAAGGAAAATTTAAATTTCGTTCTAATTTCTTCAATCGAAAAACATGAGGTTCTAGACAATTCTTTAAAACTTCAGTGACAATTTAAAGTATTTTTCAAATAAACATCAATGCACAAGATTTCGAGGCACAGAAATTGAATATTTTTATTAATTATTCAATTTATTAATTTTCATTAAAAAAAAATTAATTTAATCGTCACATGACGAACTAATTTTCAGTTTTCAGAAAAAGGAGGCCGAAATAGATATGTAGTTGTAATTAAAAATTCAAAGCTCTTATAAATTTCAACAATAAAGAAATTTTTTTTTCTCAATAAACAGAACGAGAAAATGAACTTAAAGATTTAGAGAAAAAAACGGACAAGAATACTATCTCAAAGAATACTTGAAATTGGACGGAAATTCAACTTCAGATAAAACATACCTAGAATACAAATTGCTTATCTTAAACACGCTCCTTTTCCTTGCAGATCTTAGTGGTGCCACTCATTCATTGAATGGATGTTAATGTTCTAATGATTTCGAAAACTTCATAAAACGACTGCGGAGTACTTCACTGGTGTTTAGATAATTCATTAGGGAAAGCTCTGTTCACGTATTAATGAGGAAGAGTTTTGCATGCCGAAAATTAGTAGCGCTCTCACGAGAATATTGAGGAAAAAATTTACGTCACAAAATCAATTTCACGTAAATAGTTAGCATTCGCCTAGCCTAGCTTTCATTGGTCGAGCAACAAAACTGACGATGACTGAACGATTGAAACAGCATCCAAGATACAATCAGAATTGATTTTTAACTCGTGAAACGGATACGTAACAGAATTGAGTTAACTTATCGCACCATCCGATGGGGCCAATTTCACAGTCGGCGCATATCAGATACTGAACGCCGGATACGGCATTCGAAAACCCGATATTTTCAAACGTGAATTTATCTCGAACCATCCAGTATTGACTTAATGTTTCTTGTTCTACGCCATCATTCTTTCGATCTTTGCGTAACGTCATCAATGGAAGAGGAAACTGTAATAATAGAAAACAATAAAACTGTGATAACAGAAAACATTATAACAAACTTCGTAGTTAACATATGGAAGTATGAGTGAAGGACATGGAACTAACCTCAATATCTTTGTACTCAGCGGCTGTCGCACTCAAAATTTTAGAAGAGCATCGAAAACACGTTAATGGAAATTTATTTCTACCTTCGTCGATTAGATTTTCTATAATTTTCAAGTCACTTGATATGTTATCCGATTCTAATTTATTCTCCATATCACTGACCGAATTACAATCGAGATGACTTGCAATAGAGAAGCAGATACAGGATTGCGATTTCTAAGAAGTTACATTTGCTGGAATCTAGAGATAGGATTATGTTATAACTTTTACTTCAATTAAAATTTCACCGATTGAAGGCTGCAGCAATTTTTAATGATGCTAAATTGTGACTCATGAGTTATGAGCTAAACAAATTTCCTTGACGACACCTTTGCAAGTTTCACGATAGCGATGTGTTGTCGACGCTCGACACTCGACAAGTAAAATGAGTGGACTGTCGGAGTGTTCAGGCCCGTATTCACAAAGCTTACTTTAACCACACTTTTCATAAAGTGTCACTTTCAATCCCCTTTAACCTCACTTTAGTTTAATGTCGTATTCATGAACATCACTTTTTGACTTTAAGTGGACTATTTTTAGGATTTGGAAAGTGAACAAAAAGTGTGATAGTTAGCACACTTTTCTTCCACTTTATAATAAGTGAGGTAAGTTTCTATCTATTTCTGCTTGGCAGCGCTAGTGAACTACTTCAATTTGATTAAAATTCATCATCAACAATAAATTCAACTGTAAAATCTGTTGTAACGGAAATCCCACCTTCACTCGTTCTTCATCATCATCATCACGATCACTATATATATGTCATACGTACACTCTCGTCACGAAGTGCTTTTCCCCTACTACTTTCGATCGTACATTGCTGTTGCTTCGCCATTTCATATTTCCTTTTGTAATGTGTTATTCATTCGTGTAATAAACCTCTAAATTAACACAAGTCTCAAGTTCTTTCGATCCTCGTTCTATGCGCCTCACATTATGGTAGCCATCGCTGCGGTAGAACTATGAGGAGAGACTTAGAAAATTAAACAAATGAAATAATTTTTTTTGAATTCATTTACTGTTGCGCGAAAATCTTTTCATGTTTTCTGTTGAATTATACAAATAGTTACCAGTTTGTTTTCGAGAAGTTTAACTCGAAATATAATACATTTTTAATTTTTTGAAAAATTCAAAATTAAATAAAAATTTGAAGCTGAAGTTCCCGACTTAATAACGGCCAATCCTGAAAGTCATCGAACGCTAAATTCAGGAAGGACCGCCAAAAAGATCGAGTGAACAGCCCAAGGAAACCTGCTCCCGTCGTCGAGGACTCATCGCAGATCCACACATCGAGGACCCAATTTTTCGGCCAACTCTAAACCAAAATTAAGCAGGCAGTACAACGGTGGACAGCAGAGTGCAGAAAACTGAAATTATTCGTCGGCGCAACAGAAAAAAAGTAACGTACAATTTTCAAATTTTGTAAAGGTAATATTCATTGAAGTTAGTTATTTTTCGTGATTGCATAATTTTATGTTGAACTGAGCCAAATAGAAAACTTGAAAATTATAAATTTTTATGCCCCCTATAATAAGTTTGTGCGAAGGAAAATTGGGAGAATACAATATTGAAAAAGAGGAATTGAAAGAATTAATTAACAAATTTGAAGGCGAAAAAGTAATAGATATAAAAATTGAAACTTATAATTTACCCTACGTTACATATTTCACGGGGGAAATAATATTGGAATCCTTTGTAATAGATATATCCGGAAGAATAGAAAACATTAGTACTTTAAAATATATTAAAATTTTTGAATCCTCAGTAAATTATTTTTCAAATAGAATCTATAGTTCAGAAAAATCAAAGGAAAAATTTATGAATAGATTTTTTAACTAATAAATAACAAAAAGAAACTGGAAGATATCGAAGGAAATAAAGTTGAAAAAAGTGAAAAGGAAAATTTAATAAATAAAATTGAAAAAGAAAAAATTGAAAATAAAAAATACACACCGATTTGTAATAAAGAAAATAATTTGTTAGGTTTTAATAAAATAGAAGAAGAAATGGCGTCCCCGAACGATATGACAAAACTTAGAGATGGAGATTTTCTAAAATTTAATTTTCAAGAGATGAAATAAATGATTTTGTACCAGGAATAATTAAATAATTATTGGAAATAAGAAAGCTGACGTTAGGCTGACATCATTTTTTAGGGAGAAAAAATGGGAAAAGGGAAAAATAATGTGTATTTAATCTCAAAATTTTAATCGAAAAATCAGTTCGTCTTTTGCTTTCTATCGAGAGTGTATAAACCTTTTTACGTGTCTAAGTCCGTTCAGATATCGTTGGTCGAAATAGTGTGTCTATCGCGAATTTTACGTCTATTTCGAACAGCAAAATCGTACTTGTACTTTTTTTCGTGTTTCGGTTTTACGTTAGAAATTTTTGAATTTTGTTCAGTTCGAGGAGTTCGCGTTGTTTCCTTGGTACGGGCATAATTAATTTTTATTTTCGAAAAAATAAAATTTTAATTTTTTCAATACGAAAATTTTTAATGAAACCTAAGTTTCACTATCGTAAACGAGAAATTTCAATTCGCTCGGTTATAAACAAGTTGCTAATAGGGAAAATGGAAAGTATCCAAAAGGGATTTAGGAAGATGACGCTTGGGTGTTCATCTTCGAAAAACGAAAATGTAATCGAGAGTGAATTTGAAAAGGCGGTAAGGCGTTTTATCGATCTTAGAGGTGTTCGTCCGGTTCTCGATGCAAAAATATTTCCAAGGTGTGGTATTGCGATGGCCGATGAGACGGTGACTTTCAATGATGTCACTCTAGATCTCATCTCAGCTTGGATAGGCTGTAGATGTTATCGACGAGCGATATCGGTCATCCATCGACAGGTTTGGACAATGGTGAACTTTTTAATGCATGCGGATCAACCAACGTGGCAAGAGAGCACAATGAGATGTTGGGGATGGACGGATCATATCAATTTTTGTCCTGACAGATGGTTACACATTTCGGATTTGGCCGTCTGCGAGGAAGCAGTGACCTTTGTAAATGGTATGTTGTCATCATTATGTGTTTACTTGCCGGAAGGCATCGAAATAAAGGTTGGGTCGTCTTTCGCTTTGAGTAAAGCTGAGAGATTGACTCAAGAACACGGTGTTCCACTCGCATTTCTGACAGGTGTGTTGGCATCATTGATCATGATCCAGCACGAAACCAATGAAATCGTTGAGTGTCGATTTCCAAACTTGCGTTCTATCGATCTTATCGATATGACACAAGAGTCGAAAATTACACGGTTCAAATCCTTTATTCGGGATTGTTGGGGTTCTATTGTGGATGTTAGCTGCTTCAACAATATCCTGACGATAAAAAGAAATTTACGTCCAGGCTATAGTATCGGACTAGCTACAATCCGCAATAGGATTATAACGCTGTACATAGATAAACGTTATCCCTATATCTTCAACAGCAAGACAAAACTCAAAGACGAGCTCAATGCCTTGAAGTATCGGGACGTTGACTATGTGCCAACTTTCCGTAAACCAAAAGTTGATGTTGGTGTTCAGGTGAACTTGACTGGGGAAGAGAAACGTTCGATCGGGGAAACAAATGTACCTTTTATTAAAAAGCGCATTGTTCCATCGGAAGAAATTTCTGTTGCTCAAGTGAAGCCACTTCCACGAGTAGTTCTTACTCGTGTGTCCACCGGGACATCTGACAACATATGGAAAGTGTCTAACAAACCATCTGAAGGTGAGAAATTGTGGACTTCGTCCAATATCGAAAGTTGGGTAGAAACACCTAATCGGTCTCAGAATCGGGCAACCACACCTGATTTGAGCAATACGATTAAAATCCGGGACGTTCGAAAAGATCATAAAAACCTTAAAGCATCTCGCAAATCCATCTCTTCTTTAATAAAAGAGAATAAGGAGAAGAGAGAAAAATATCCCTTTAGAGTTCCTCGGAACATAGCATCGTCGAGTTCCATTTACAAGCCCTTCAAGTTCACTGCGAAATCTGATCCGACAGTAAACTGGAGAAGCACTGCAAAAAGATCTGCGCCGAAGGATAATGGGATTAATGGACCTGACATCGCGCCGAAACGACAACAGTTGGCCAGACGGGGTCGTCGATCAACACGGACATGGGTCAAGAAGGAAGAATATATGGGAATATAGATCGTACAAAATAAGGTAAGAAAATATAAAAAATAAATAAATTAACATAGTACATATAAATTCGTAATACTAACAAAATATAATATATAAATTTTCATACAATTTTCAAAATTCGTAAGATTTGATCCAAAAAATATATATGTTTTCCCAAGTTTGAGGAATTACACGTAAAATTATGTAAAAAAAGGAAAGGTAAAATTTGTTTGAAAGGAAATAAAACAAATAATTAAAGGAAAATAATAGTATGACGTTTGAGCCTAAAATAAAGCCAAAATATCATTAATCTTTTCTGCCTCTGTTTCTATTCATCGATATTATTATATCATGTAATGAATCTTCTTTATTTTCTTCATCGCTTACATCTTCAATAGTTGGTTTTTTAACTTTAGTCGTTGATTTATTATTCACAGATAAAATTTTAAGATCCGATTTTTGTTTCGAGTCTTTAATTTCTGATGGGATAATAATGTTATTTATGTCATTTTTTCTAAGGACATATGGTATAAGTCGTCTGACATGAACATTTTCTTCAGACGGTTGTCTATCGTCATTATACGTATATTGTATCGTATAATTTAAATCTGAATTTTTCTTCAAAATTCTAAATGGTCCTTGGTATTTAAATTTATTTTTTGCGACATTTTTACTTTGCCGAATTAAATACGAAACTTTGTTTTTATTGTAGTTTCGAAAGTTTATTTCTGACGCTTTCTATTTTAATACGAGAATTTTTTCTTTTGTCGATTTTAAATTGTTGAGTACGTTGTTTCTTTCGGTCATTGGTTTTGTTGACGGTATTGAATATATGTCATTTAACTGTGTGCGGGGTTGATAACCATGAAGGAAGAAAAATGGTGACGTGTTATTTAAGTAGTGAATGGGCGATGTATTGTACGCATACACTACGTTATAAAGTGTGTCAATCCATTCGTCCTCGGTCTTTGGATTATACTTCGCTAAGCATTTTTTGATAATGCCGTTAGTTCGTTCAACTAGTCCTTGTGTTTGTGGACTGTATGCTGATGAGTGTATTATTTCAATGTTATTGTCCTTACAGAATTTATGTACGATGTCGTTTCTAAAGTGTGTTCCATTATCACACGATATTAATTTTGGTTTTCCGTGAGAAGCCATAATTTTTTTAAGAAATTTAACGACATTGTTCGCGTTAGGATGTCTAACAGGTTTTATAATGCAATAATTAGTGCATTTATCGACATCTACGAGAACATAGTTCTTCTTGTAACTGTTATTAAATTTTCCAATGAAATCTATTTCAATATGGGAAAATGGATCGAATTCCTTGACAGGAATTGGTTTCATCATTCCGATTTCTTTTGGATTTCGTTGTTGCATTTGACATTCATGACAAGAACTTATATAGTCGTTCACTTTCTGTGAAATTTTCAGAATAAAATATTTTGATTTTATTTTTTCTAATGTTTTTTGTCGTCCAAAATGTCCTCCATTGATTGGGTCATCATGGCATTCTTTCAGGATTGTTGGTATTAAAGATGTTGGAATTACAGGAACATCCTGGTATGGATTACCATGAATTGATTTTTTCTTGTAGATAATGTCATCTTTTCCAAGGTAAAATTTATGAGCATGTTTCGAAATTTGTTTTGACAGTTTACAATCAAAAATGAAATCTTCGACAAGAAATTTATAAACTTGTCCCCAATAATCATCTAGCTGTTGGTGATCAGCCAGTGTTTCGACAGGAATGTCTTTTCCATAAATAAGTGTTCTTATTTTTTCGTCGGGTTTAAATGTAATGGTTTCATTTTTCTTGATTCCATCTTTATTTTTTCCAGTGATTGGATCGAAAATATTATCGTCGTTGATAATATTCTTTTTATTAATTTTGGGCTTCAAAATTTTTTCTTTTTTCAGAATTTTATTTTGTTTGGGTGGTTTCAAATTTTTTGATTTTGATCTTGTAACAATGTTGACATTTTTATTTTGGTCAATTAGAAATTGTCCTTGTTCAAAACGTATAAAATCTTTTTCATTTTGAAATGGTCGGGAAAGAAAATCTGCCATTACGTTTTCTTTTCCTGATATATGTTTTATATCAAATGTAAATTCTCCTAGTTTAGAGACTAATCTTGCAAGTCTGGGTGAAGGTGTTTTCATCCGATGTTGGTAAGTTAACGGTTGGTGGTCTGTATAGATTATAAAATCTGTACCTAGAAGGAAATCTCTGAAATGTTGGCAAGATGGTGTAATTGCAAACATCTCAAGATCAAACGAGCACAAGTGTTTTTGACTCGCCTTTAATTTTTCTGAAAAATATCCAATGGTATATTTTTTGTTGGTAACAGGATCTATTTGTCTGCATACTGCACCTATAGCTTCTTTTGATGCATCTACTTCTATGTAGGTTGATGCTTCTGGGTTGTTAATTTGTAGGACTGGTTCTGAAAGAAGCATTAGTGTTGAAAGTGTTGATTTCAGTGGCCAATAGAACAGACCTATTATTTTGCTTACAACCGAGTATCTTAATTCTTAAATATCGATATATTTATATCGCAAAATGAGACACGTCTATAATCTAATCTTAAAATTTTGCTAGTACAGAATGCAATTTGCGAAACGTTCGTGATGTTATGAGGAGCTTCAGAAATAATTATTAATTTAAATCTCTGAAATTAGGCTGAAGTAAGTATAATAACTGTCCGGAGCGTCTGATCCAGCCATGGTATGTTGTATTTCGCTATACGGGATAAAAATTAATTTATTATTTCTAAAATAATGTTATTTCAACGATAAGATTGTAATATGTCTCGATATTTTATAGCCTTTGCGGTTAGATATTAAACGTAAGCTAACCGCTCGTTCGGATCGTGTGAAATGTGTAGACTTGCATCCATCTGAATCATGGATGCTGGCATCTTTGTACAATGGTAATGTACATATCTGGAACTATGAAACGCAAACTTTGGCCAAACATTTTGAGGTAAGTACATATTTGCAATCTCCTTTTCGTTGCTCTAACTCATGATTCAATTGGAGCTTATTCTTACAGGTTTGCGATGTACCAGTACGAGCAGCTCGATTTGTTACTAGAAAAAACTGGGTTTTAACTGGGTCCGATGACATGCAAGTTCGCGTTTTTAATTACAATACATTGGAACGCACCCATTCTTTTGAAGCTCATTCTGATTATGTTCGATCTATCGTTGTTCATCCGGTGCAGCCCTATATATTGACTAGTGGAGGTTAGTATATCAACATTTTCGAAAACACCTGGTATCATAAAATGTAATTAATTTAGTACTTTATATCAGACGATATGTTGATCAAATTATGGAACTGGGAAAAAAGTTGGTCTTGTCAGCAAGTTTTCGAAGGGCATACTCATTATGTTATGCAGATTGTTATAAATCCTAAGGACAATAATACATTCGTCAGTGCCTCATTAGATCGAACGCTGAAAGTAGGATAATATTTTTTTGTACAGTGATATGTTGTTGGTGCGATAGAATTCAAACGATTTTTCTGTAATTTAGGTTTGGCAATTGGGATCATCCACCCCAAATTTTACTCTGGAAGGACATGAAAAAGGCATCAATTGCGTTGATTACTATCCGGGAGGAGACAAACCGTACTTGATATCCGGTGCGGACGACCACACAGTTAAAATTTGGGATTATCAGAACAAAACTTGCGTTCAAACGCTGGAAGGGCATGCTGCTAACATTTCAGCTGGTATGTATTGATGAACACCAGGAGCGTGGAGCGTGTTCGGAATAAAAAAATCAGATTGAATCTTACCTCCTTAGTAATTCACTTGGTTGCCTTTGGGTTGTCACTTTTATTCTGAACGGTGTAGGATAAGTTGTGCGACAATTGTAATTTGATTGGTTCATGTGATATTAATTCAAATCTTCCAACCAACTTGCTCGAGCAGTTAACCGTTTGGTTAGGTGACAATTAACAATTTCGTGAGTGGGTTGTAGAAGTCGTACTCGGGTGAAGGAAGTGTGTTTACTCTAAACGCGGTGAGGACTTCACCCGGGTAAACAACCATCTTATTCTGAACGGATTAGGTGTGCTTTTGTTTACTAGGTTGTTACCCTGGCCTTTATTCTGAACGCGCCCCAACTAAATTTCTAGAATGTATCTTTTTGGTATTTATGTTACGTATTTTGTGGTAGCTTGCTTCCATCCAGGCTTGCCTGTTATGTTAACTGGTTCAGAAGACGGTACCGTAAGAATCTGGCATTCGGGTACTTACAGATTGGAATCGTCGCTCAATTATGGTCTGGAAAGGGTGTGGACAATTTCGTCTTTGAAGGGTTCTAACAATGTTGCTATTGGGTTAGTATATTTCTTATGGAATTTATTTCAAAATATATTACAATTTATTTGAAATTATTGGTTTCTCGATGGCTTTGCTCTTTGGGAGATTGTCAATGGTAGAATTCGTACAAATAAATTTAACCTTAATTATACTGCATGTGAAACGTTAAAACATAAAATGAATTAGATGATCTTCAGTTGAGTGGGATCAATTTAAGTTTCCATTTTCAAGGTTTTTTGGTTTGAAGTGATTCATTTTAATATGCATCTAATGTTTACTGTGTCAATGTCATGCAAATTTATGTTCCTAGTTACGATGAAGGAAGTATCATGCTAAAAGTCGGTCGTGAAGAGCCAGCTGTTTCCATGGATGTGAACGGTGGTAAAATAATCTGGGCTAAGCATAGTGAGTTACAAATGGCCAATCTGAAGAAAGTGGATGCACCGGATTCGAAAGGAGATTCATCAAGTATCAAAGACGGTGACATATTGTCTGTTGAAGTCAAAGACATGGGCAGCTGTGAAATATACCCGCAATCCATAGCTCATAATCCGAATGGAAGGTAAAAAGATATTTTAGTGTAATCATTAGGAAGTTTTATCGATATTAGTCATAATAATTTTTCATATGTTCTTGATCATAGATTTGTGGTTGTTTGCGGAGATGGAGAATACATAATTTACACAGCCATGGCTCTACGTAATAAAGCTTTTGGATCGGCTCAAGAATTCGTTTGGGCACAGGACTCGTCTGAATACGCTATTAGGGAGGGTACGACTACGATAAAGGTATTCAAAAATTTCAAAGAGAAGAAATCGTTCAGACCCGAATATGGAGCAGATGGTATTTGTAATTTCACGAACACATTTTACTCTAAAGAATGCGATCAGTTTGAAAGTAATTTTTGGCATTTGTACCTAGGTATATTTGGTGGCTGGCTGCTTGGTGTTAAATCGCTTTCCGGTTTGGCATTGTACGATTGGGAATCGCTGGATTTGATCAGACGTATCGAAATTCAGCCGCGCCATGTATTTTGGTCGGAGAGCGGAGAATTGGTTTGTTTAGCTACGGATGATAGTTATTTCATCTTGCGTTTCGACTCGACGGCTGTCACTTCAGCTCGAGAGAACAGTGAATTTCCAGCTGACGGAGTTGACGAAGCTTTCGAGGTAACTAATAGGATTACACTGTCGTAGAATGCATCATATCGTGAGTCTTGATAGGTTAAAAAGGAAAAAAAATAAGTCTCTAATGCATAAATAATTTTCATGATAGAATACCCTACAAATCTTGATCATCGGAAGCCAAAGTGCCATAAAACCAATAAAAAAGTGTTCAAAATTATATTTTCAGCTCATTTTAATAAAAAATTGTGCTGAAAAAAATGAAAATCAGTAAATTTTAAATTTATTCTCAAGTACCTATTCAATTGACGAAAAGAAGAATTGTACTTTTTTAGAAACTATTATCGATCTTCGCTCAAGTGACTTCTGGGAGACACTAAAATATTCAATTTATTTAGAATTCTTGTTCCTTTAAGTTTTTAGGCTAAATGGAAAAGTTTTGTATTTTCGTGCCAAAGCATCCTTATTTTAATTTTTTTTCATAACTAATAGCTTTATACTTTTTTATGGTTCTCACCAGTATCGCATGAAGTTGTTGATAATCGTGAACTGTCATATACAACTTAGCAGCTCATGTTGACAAATTTCTGTACTTCTTTTCTAAAGTGAAAGTTGACTGCAATTTTCCTTTTTTTACAGGTTCTTGGGGAAGTGCAAGAGTCGGTCAAGACTGGGTTATGGGTTGGTGATTGTTTCATCTACACCAATGGCTTAAATCGTATCAACTACTACGTTGGTGGTGAGATTGTAACGATTTCGCATTTAGATCGAACCATGTATCTGTTGGGTTACGTGGCACGAGACAATCGTCTCTATCTTGGAGATAAAGAATTGAACATCGTTTCTTATAGGTTAGTAGTATTTCGAATTGAACTCGTTCACGTCGCCTTATTTTATAACGTATTCATTATAATAGATTGGTAAAAAAAATTTTTATCATAACTACGTTTTTGGGCTGGATACAAAAATTTACGTTATGATTTATGCCCCACGTGAAGATGTTTTTTTTTTTTGCATTCACCCGTTCATTCTGCCTTCTCTATCTATTTTTTCCGTTTCGTATGTGACACCATTATTTATAATGACTCACGCTTTGATATGGTTTTCATTCTAGTTTACAATTATCGGTGCTTGAATATCAAACAGCAGTGATGAGATCCGATTTTGATACAGCTGATCGTATCTTACCGACTGTGCCTAGTCACTACCGCACTCGAGTTGCGCATTTCTTAGAGAAACAAGTAATCGTCAGCCACCATTTTCTCATAAATCAAATCATTTTGTATGCTTTGTTCACACATTTTAATTTTATCGTAGGGATTCAAACAACAAGCTCTGGCTGTATCCACCGATCTCGAACATAAATTCGAATTAGCTGTGCAATTAGGTAACTTGGAAATGGCTTACGAGTTGGCGAAGGAGGCTTGTAGTGTTCAAAAGTGGAGACAATTAGGTGAATTGGCCACTGCTAAAGGCAATCTGGAATTGACGGAGGAATGTTTATGCGAGGCTCAAGATTTCGGTGGTTTGCTTTTGCTGGCCACGTCATCGGGTGCGCATATTGCTCTTTTAAAGAATGTAGTTTATCGTACTTATTAAATGTGGTCATCAGTATCTTTTTCCGAATACCTATTGATAAAAATTTCTCAAATTTATACGAAGTTTACAAAAGAAAAAAAAATCATAATTTCAATCGAATAATCTCATCATTACGATATCAATATATTTTTATTTTTATTTATAAATATCGATCTAAATTAATTTTCGCCATTTTCATAGACTGGGTGCTCGCATGTTCACAGTCTTCACAACCGTAAGGTTGTTTGTTCGGGACCAGCTACTGTCGCATTCCGTCTTAAAATGGTGGCGTGTTCGATTTAACCCATCTGGTGCTTTCACATGCCATTTGGAAATTGATGGTGGAAAATCATTTATTATCCTATTCTGACCAATCCCATCTTCTACTAATCAATCGCTAATTGACTAACCTCAACGGCAATTATATTGTATCTGCCAGTTCAACTCACAAACTAACGTTTGTCCATTTTCTTCGATCAAATAACCCAATGAATGGTTTTATTCAATAACGGAAATTTATGGACCGGAACTGGTACTGTCAGTGTCTTTGATGAAAGGCTATTCTAAAAATAATACTTCATTTCTTGATTTAATAAATTTGAAAAGAATTATGTTACTGCCATATTGTCCAAAATCTTTTTCCCCCTTAAATCTTCGATGCCATCTCATTAAGTCAAGTCAGTTTAATCCTCGAAGGTTCGTATGTTATTCATTTTTATTTGTTTTTGAATAAATATCGAGAGTAATATTTATAAATTTGATCGAATCCATATTCGATGGAGCTCGTTTTTTCGAAGTTATTAGTCGAATACTAGAAAATTTTTGATTAAAGATAGGACCATATTTAAGTATAGTATAGTGTCGATTGTATTTAACCATCCATTGTTTACAGGTAATACCGAAATGGTAAAAAAACTCGCCGACAGCGCTAAAGATAACGGAAAAAATAACATATCTTTCGTGTGCTATATGCTATTGGGAAAGCTTGAAAAATGTTTAGAATTGTTAATCGAAACCGATCGCATTCCAGAGGCTGCGTTTTTCGCCAGGTGAGTGCATTTGCGTGAGTGCATCGAGTCAACCGCACGAAATACTTGACAGTGTTTTCCAATATTTTGAATTTTTTTTTCAGGACTTACTTACCTAGTCATATGTCCAGAGTTGTTGGTCTGTGGCGTGAATCACTACTGCGCGTGAACGAGAAAACCAGTCAATCATTAGCTGATCCTAAAGATTATGAAAACCTGTTTCCTGGTTTAGGGGATGCGTTGAAAACGGAACACTATTTGAAACCGGAGCGACAAAGATTATTACCAGCCTCGACGTATCCTTCGGTGTCGGTAAGTCTTAAATTGGGTTGAACACTTCCCAGAGAAATGACGTCAAAATCAATGAAACTTTCGTTTATAGTCGCTTAGCGATCGTGAGCCAATTAACGAGATGAAAGAGAGTGAGGAGGCTGGATCTTTTGATTTCATTTTCCCCGGAGTTTCGGAGTTTTATAAACAACTAGAAAGTACGATCGAAGACGAAAAACCTTCAGAAATACCTGAAAAAAATGCGGAAGTCAAAGAGTCAGATGTCGGTTCCTTAATAGACATTTCTGCATAATGGGGAACTATGTCGCGGACGTTGCCGATTGTTTTAATTTTTTTCATTGTATATGGGAACGTTAGTGTCGCAATTATGTACAGTTTTGTTGATTTAAATTTTTATTATACCAATTAAAATTCATCTTAATTTTATTCTGTATTTTTTCGGAAAGTTGGAAGTGAAAGCTTAGTTTTTTATTAATTGCTTCAGATTTGGAGTGACAAGCGTGAACTTGATTTGTTCGAAGAATCGAAATAGGTTTCGTATTTGTTTCGTAAGGCTAAATGAGTCGACGAATACGCACTAAAAAATTAATTTTATCGGATGTGGTTGCAAATGGCGTGAAGTTCTGTTTCTTTTCTATTATAACGAAAATGGACCAGTAGAATCATCGTTGAAATAGAGCCAGCAATTAGCAACAAAATCTCTCTGATTGTGGTGAAAACTAAGTCGTAAAACAAAAGTACTGGCTCGGACAAAAATGTAGCCGTTCCAATTGGTTTTCTTATTTCTTATTTTGTCCTACTTCGTTATATGAAGTTTTTTCCTCTAAAGTGCAGATGTTAATAGATACCACTGATTACCATTCCTGAATGTTCGGAGACTTTTTTACTTTTTCTGTAGAAGGTTTACAATGATTTCGTAATCATTTTTTTATGAAAATTTTGATAGTTCAGATGATGTATTTTCATTCTGTTATTTATAGCTATCGCTCGAAAAAATTCTTATCTATATTATTATTATTATTATTATTAATTATTATTATTATTAATTATTATTATTATTAATTATTATTATTATTATTATTATTATTATTATTATTTTTTTTTTTTTTTTTTTTATTATTATTATTATTATTTATTATTATTGAAATTAGTGATGGGTTGAGAATATTGGTAATATTGGTAATCCTTCTCCCCGTTTTATTTTGTTTATTTCACTATGGACAGGTAGGATTGGCTGATCATCGATGATTAAAGCAAATACAACTTAAATTTTACTAATATTTTAGTATTTGACTTTTTTAATTCTTATTTCGTATTGTGATATTGTCGTCTCCGTAGTACTTCATACTGGTCCAGCACATGAAGTTCAAATTGAAATATCTGTTTGTAGTAGACAGATAACATTTATGAGTATTTGTTTTTGCAGAGAGATGGCACTGATTTGAATGCTCATGTTATTCGAGCTTAGATTGCAGAAAATAATAGTTGAGGATACAAAACTGTAAGATTTTACAAGTCCTTATCACTTATTAGATTTTGTTTTCAATTCCCTACTTTACGAATCTTGAATATCTTCCCTAGTTGGTAGGTAACATTAATAAATTATTTTATTTTTATTTTATTGATTTTGGTCTGATGAGAATTTGATTATTGAGGTCAAATATATCAATTCATTAGTAACAAGTAAAATTCAAAACAGATTAAAAATTCACCCAAATTTATTTCAACGAACGAAATAACATGAATTTTGTAGGATGTGTTTCACATGCTGTGATTAAAATAAAGAAATTATATCTTGAGAAAAAAATTGTAATCATTTTTAAATGCGCATAGCTACAAACTTTAATTCCTTCTTCAAAACTAATGTTAGTGTCTTGTATCCAATGTTTGGTCAGTGAAATTACTTAATTCTTATTGATTGGTTGTGAAAAAAACCCTGAAAAGAGAAGACTATCTAAAAATGAACTTCAATAAAATGTTTTCTCACTGAATCCCAATTCCCTGTATCCTATTGAATCCTATTATAAGAACAGAAAATAGAAATGAGAACTGATAAGAACTTGTAAAATGTTTATTTTTGTAGCCCCAACAATTATTTTCTGCAATCTAAGCTCGAATATTCGTGCTCCTCCATTAAACGTTATCATCTGTCAGCCTTGATCAGGAATCAAATTTGTATAGGTTTTTTTTGCTCAGTAGTTTGTCAGTGGAAACTGACAGACATACTCATGCCATAATCCAATTCCAATAATACGTAGATCTGGATATGTGTAGTTAGGCTGTATTAATCTATGCGGTATCTACTGTAGGTATATAGATTTTTTTTTGTTGGTGAAAGATGGTTTCAATTTTAAACTTAAATATTTTTGCTTTCAGCAGATCTTTTTGTCGTAAATTTTATCTTTTTCAAATTTGCTGCGCTCAGATCTACCTAGCCTATTCAAAAATAATTTCATTTTGAAACGTGCATCAAATTACTCGCCAGTGTAGTTAACCACGAATGCAGTTACCTATTATAGATTATGCTCTCACCGTAATATATCTTTTCAAACGTTTTACTTAAAAAATCTTATGTTATAAAAACCCAACAGTTGTATTTATAAACGTGTCAGACTAATTTCCAGTAATATATTCGAGTTAAGCTTAGTGGCTTGATATATTTATTGAGTACGAAACGCTTGTACAATAAACTGTCTAGTAATTAAGATACATTTGCTGTTGACAACATGCCAACCCCATTGGTTACGTAAAACCATATTGTCAAAACGAGCTTCGCGTATATTACACGGGTATTATTTTTTTGGTATATAAGTATATATATATATGTATGTATGTATAGACCATGTATATATATATTCGTTTAATGTACAAGATTTTTTTATTCTTTTCTCTCTTGCTCTTCGCAACACCTAAAAATGCCGATTGTTGACATCGTCACAAAGGAAAGATGAGAAAACGGTTAATAGGCAGACTCGATGAGTGTATGTGGGAATTAATGTCCATTTGATTTTACAAATCGCGCACTTGTCATGAAACATGTTTTCTCAGATGGTCCTAAAAAAGATCAAAAGATTGTCAGCGAATACACGACACTGATACCGGCGCATTTCTGTTTTGAAGTTACGATAGTAAACTTAATGAAAATTTTTTGCAAAAGAAAACATAATTTAATTTTTTTTTTTTTCAAAGAAAATGTCTATCCCTAATGGATTGAAAATTGGTTAAGATCAAAAAGTTGAGTAATGCCTCCCCAAAGGATTATATAAGACTACGTACGTACCTATGTGTAGTAAATTAATATACACGAAAATAAACTCTGAATCTTCTGTTATTTAGTTACGTAGCTGGCGTGAGAATTTTTATCGTGGCTTTGATTCGTGGTTTATAATACATCATGTGGACTAAAGCATATGAGTTAAAGAATTTTAAATCGCTTTCCACGAATTTAGATTTTTATAACTGATGTATCCGGTCTTCCTTGGATAGATGCGGTGTAGAAGTCATAAAAAAGCATTTGGGTTTACGGAAGCGATGCTCGTGATATTCATTGAAATTTATGAACATTTTGTGCAGTTTTTTTGAACAATTATGGGTACTGTAGAATGGGAGAATTATGGCAGCAAAATGGATGAACATAATAATATTAATGATGTTTTTGTATGAGCTACAAACACAAGAGAACGCATTCTGCTAATTCGACCGATGATTCGAAGAAATTTTCCTATAGAACTTTTTTTTTCCTCATACGTAGGAAGTCGAAAGGGTAGGGCCTCCTAAACGACATACTAAAAGTCTCGCTCCTACCCCTCTTTTTACCCTCAAAATGGGGGAAAAGGTGACACGGAAATTGCTTCTCTGCATTTTTCTTTATATTAGTTTTTACAGGAAAATACGTCAGTCAAAAAATGTTTCCCACTAACCTTTCTATTGAGCAAGTGATACACATTTTTTTCGTTCGAGGCTCCCACTCCTCCTAAAAATCATCGCTTTTAAGTTAATATTACATTACTTCTATTAGATACTACGCGTATTACGAACATCGTGTGTGCAACGATATATACGTGTATCAACGTGTACTGATGTAACAACAGTTTCAAATAAGGCTTTTTAATATGAACTGATATCATTATTGGTACATATTATCTACAAATTAGAACCCTTCACATGCATTGAAAACGTTATTTCATTTTAATCTTGAATTAAACATAAGTTTCTCAATAGCTAATATTTTTTGCATTCTTAATATTTTATACGGGTAAAACCAAAATCTTTTAATTCGTGCAATAATTACATTATAATAAACCAATATAATAGCTCTGTTTGATAGGATTATACTAACTTACACCAACCTACACCAGTAGGGATATTCCACAAATATTGAAGTAAAACTTGGCGCAAAGTCACATAGCATTCCTACATTTGCGGAATCGCCCTCCTGGTGTAGGTTGGTGTAAGTTGGTGTAGTCCTATCAAACAGAGCTATTTATTAAAAAAAAAAAAAAAAAAAAAAAAATTTAAAACAATGAAATTTGAATAATTCTACTGCAGCAGCTTTTATCATTAGGTATCTATACCTCAAAATTCTTAATCTGTTTTATAAATAAGTACCTAATACCATTTTACTAAAAAATAATATTTAAATGCCATTTAATTTCACCATCGTAATGACTTCCTCTAAAAATATCAAACCAAGACCAATGGAATATCTCCATTGATGAAGTCATTTGGAAGTTTGGGGTAGCTTAAGTTATTTTCTGAGTGGTTCCTTAATGTAACCTAATGGTAAATTTTACTCATTCTAATCAGGGCCGTAGAGAGAGAATGCGGATCTAGGGAAAACTTGTCCACTCTTCCTTCAAACAAAAAAAAATTCCTTCATGAATCTTTTCAAAACATGAATGGAATTTATCTGCAGTGAGCGAATTTTTATTTTTTGCTTTATAGTCAAATTTTTTTTTGTTTTTTTTTTTTTTTTTGTATTTTTTACTGTTGATTAAAATGAGTTTTTTGCGCTGAGCATCTGGGAAATTCAGCCACACACGAAATTAAGGCAGTAATTGTTCCCATCTTAAGTTCCCATAGGTACCTATTAAGTTTTTAATCAGTATTTTCATATGGACGTTTGGATGATATGGTTTACCCATGTTATTTTCCCTAAAAAATTAATAGAAAATAGTGATTGATTTTTGACATTTTTAATTGAAATTTGATTTTATATTTTACGTAAAATTTACCAACAGAAAATGAACACGAAAGAACGAGCTTAAGCTACTGCAGTGTACGAATTTTTTAAAGACACGGTACCTTTTTTCTGCAGTCTGTCGATTCGAAACCTGTTCTGATGAAATATTATTTTATTCTACAAAAAACATGAAGTATCTACCCATCATAAAAACTTTATTAAATTTGTTTTTTAAGGTAATTGTTTTTTCAACAGTTGCAGAAATTTAAAAGGTATAGGTAACCTACCTATTTGGCAAAACATTATATGTTATATCTTTATTTTCTAGGTACCACTCCCTTTGAGATTCGTATCTTTTTGATATGTAACATGTTCGGAAGTAATGAAAAAAAAGAAAAACTAGCGCAGTAATACTTTGCTAGAAAACCCAATTTGCTAATTTTCATCCATAATTCAAAAAAAAAAAAAACATCTGAATTCCAATTATTACTACTTGAAAAAATTGTAAAATAATATCAATAGTATCGATATTTGTATCGATAGTTATCGATATCTTATTGGGACCACCAATCCTCTTCCCCTCACACTCCTGCGAACACTCAACTATCTTTCTATAAACCTTTTATACTTTTACACTCGCAGATACACTAATACTTGTTGCGCCTTCATTCATTTATCTCCGTGTACATTCGATTCTAAACACTATCTAAATCTCTGTACATTACTTATTTCCGTTGCTGCAGTTACACACTTTTAAGACGTAACTTCGTAAAAATCTTCATTATTTTGTTTATTATATCGAATCTGTGTTCCTCAACTTTTATATATCTGACAAACATAAATCGATATGCCGATATTTCATTGCTAGTTTCAGGTAAAGAAATTACATAAAACTATCGATGAAAAATGGTACCAATCGTTTTCTTTTCTCATGAAACGGATAATTTTCATCATCACCACCCCTAACCCCTTTTGGGAGGTCAATTTTAATATCCCATTTGCAAGAAAACTGGGGAAAAATAAAACAAAGTCGTGTTTAAGTTTGTTTGTGCTTAATGTCTTCTTTTTATGTTCACTGTGCATTGCATAAATTAGCCGCACAATTTACAGCATCTATATTTAGCTATATATATGTTTAGGTACCTACATTAATCAGCGCTGTATTTTTGAGCACTGTGCCTTATTATTTAGTTCGTGGTGCTCAGAGCTGGGATCAGTTTTTTTTTTCATTTACAGGTTTATTTGTAAATTGTAAGTAATAACAATTAACGATCTTATATCTAGGCTACTTATTCGTCGGTGGGTTAAAGTTGAAAGTTGTTCGTACCATAGGTATCTTTATAACGTAGGCATACAGACATTCACAGTTGATCGTTTTTCAATATTATTTATTCTAGTGAAAGTCGATAAATTTACAATTAACATAAGTTTAAAAAAATGGAAAAGAAAAGAAAGTTTTTAGAAAATAAATATATCACAGAAATTATAATTTGCAAGAGAAAATATACATAGATAGGTTATCTTTGTATCAGCTCTAGTCTGCTCTAATTGTGCTGCAATTTCTCAAGAGTAATGGATCTGTAATAATAACCTGAAAAAAATAAAATAAAAGAAAATCCGCAGCTGTATATAAAAGATTCGTGTTTTTCGTTGCATTTATAAAAATTTGTGCAAATTTTGGTGAATATTTACTTATTTAGAGAAAAAAAAAAGCGTGAAAAGATTTACGATTATTAATGAATGACAAGGCGTTAAATGATCCGGCAGAATGCCAAATATTTTTTCATTTTTGATTTTTTTTTTTGTTTCGTTTTTGTACCGTTGTAACGGCCATAATTTTTATCAATTTAAACTTGCATCGTCAGTTTTAACCCGTTTAAATATTATTCGAGGGTGTATTTTATTTATCGTTCGTTGTCCACACAAAATTTTAACGTTTATGAAACAATTAAATTAAATTATTATTTAGGAGGAGTTATTTTCAAGAAGGGCGGAGCCGCGTATAATGCACTTGTGGGCTTCAGCAATATAAGATCGGACTAATCTACTTTTCTTCTTTTTTTTTTTTTTCGTAAGCTTCTTTTGTCTACCATAACGATTTGAAATTCGTTCGTACTGAGCTTCGAATGGATGGGAGAGTTTGATTTTATTGTTCACATTAAACATTCATTCACAAGATACCTACAACATAATTTGTGTAAATGCATTCGGTGCTGAGAGAAACAATTTTTTGTAAAATTTGATCGTAATAGGTACCTATCTATATTGGGTATAGTTATTATGAATGTCCAATTAGTCTCATAAACGCTGACACCGCTGAAGGCTTATATTTTGAGTTTATGAGAGGTAACTTGTCGTCAAGAAGAGCTGAGGAACATTAGGTACAGATTATCTTTATTGTGCACTTTTTCTGGAATTATATTTGATATGGGGCATTCTCGTGGAAAAAGACTCGTTTTGATACAAGAAGAGTCGATTTTGAAGAAAAAGGATACAGGTACCAATACAGTATAGTATAACAGATTCGTCATGTTCTGGCTGTCGTGGTGGTCGAAATGTGAAAATCGAAAAAACACGGAATAATCGAGGAAAAGGAGAATACCACCAAATGTTCTAAAGCAATTGTTAGTGTATCGAGCGTCCCCGTAGATTGCGGCGGAATTTTCAAAAAGCGTCCCACTCACGCGGGGGTTATGTCTGTCGTTCACAATAAATATGAAAAATATTACCAAAATAAATAAAGTAATTCGAACTAGAGAATTTTCTTGAAACTTCTTTAAAGTGGTCAATGAATAGAATAATAATCGACGTAAATTTATGCAGGTTCCTACATATGCGGACGAAAAAAAATTTTTATGGTCCATTGGAATGATAATTATAATTTCAGCAGAATAACAATCTTAAAAAAAGAAGAACAATAAATTTTTATTTACCTACTAGAAATTAATAATACTTGCATGGGGAAATAAGCGTGATGAACCAGGAATGCGCAAGTTAGTAAAAAAGGTCACGTGGAATGCTCACAGAAATGAATAAGGAAAGCAAACTAAAAATTGAAGCATAGCGAACAAGCTCTTAGATGGATAGCTACTGTTTAGTGTATTTGAAAAGAGTAGGTATGGTATAGCTATTGCTCATAGCTTGGGTTCTGAATGTAGTTTTGATTTTTTGGGTTTTTTTCTGTTTTTGTCCTGTTTTTTTTTTTTTTTTTTTTTTTTTTTGTACTCGAAGCAATTTTATAAAAAAGTGTCTCAATTTACTCTTGATCAAAGTTTAAAAATCAATTTCTGTTAATCAATGATATTTTTAGTCGTGAGAATTTTTCATCTCAAGCTCATATTTTATTGCTATTTCTTTCCAACGTCAAATGATTTCATTTATGACCTAGGCACGACTTCAGTCTGCATAGTTATAATATACGAGAGGTTGCAGCCTACGGGCGCAAAGGCAAAAAGGTGCCTAAATTATTATTTTTTGTATGTTTCAAATCGGCAACGTATTTTTTAATGATCTTTTACATTCTTTTAGCTAGAAACCCTGAATTAGAGCACAAAAATTACCTGCCCTATAGGCACCAAATTTTTAAATCCGCCTCTGGATACAATACTGATTATGTTTTTTTTAAAGCACTGAGTTCAAATTTTTAGTTCATTTTTAGATTGAACCACTCATTTGAATGTGATCTAAAAAGGGTTGATTAGAAAAAGTTTTACCATTTTATTGTGAAATACATCTTCGAATATTTTGGGTAATCAACTTCACATCAGTTATGGTTCTTGGGTTCGCTTGCAACCCATAAATCCAACCTAGCACAAATTTTGTTTGTGAATAAATGTAGCATGGAGAATGCGATAGAAAACTGAATGATTAGCTGCGTTGAATGTGGGAAAAATGGGCTACACTTGAAAGTTATACATATCAACAAGTTCTGTCAAGAGGTAACTATGTTCTACCTTTAGAGATTTTTGTTCCATATCAGTTCTATGACATGAAAAAACTCAAAAAGTTGGTAGCTTAAATAGAATAATTTTGGTGATAAAAAGGGTATCTGATTCAAATGCGCTCATACCTTTCTGTTCATCAGAACCCATTCACTGAGTCGTCAAGAAATTTAAGACTTACTGAAATAGTATATTACACACCAAGGTTTGAAAGTGAGGAATTACATGCAAGGACGAGTTTGTAAAACGAGCGTAGCGAGTGAGCAATTCCCATGTCATGTAAACTCACTTTCAAACCTTGTTGAGGAGGATATTTTTTATAATTAATGATCAGAAAGCAACAAAATCATTTATTAGCAATTTCAAAGGGAAAAAAATAATCAAAATAAATAGATACAGTCATACTGACTACCTATCCTCAACTACCTTGTGTAGCCTACTAGTTAAGGTGTTTGCCTTCCAAAGTGAAGGTTGCAGGTTTAAATCCCAAGCTGCATGGTGAATTTTTCTAAAAAATTATAATTCTGAATTGGAGAAATCATTTTACTTTGAAGCTAGCGTAAATTAACAAATGGCAAAGACTGCTTTTTGTCCAAAAAATACGATTGTAAAAATGGCAATTCTGATCATGAATTATAAAATAGTATATTACTCATCAAGGTTCAAAAGTGAGCAATTACATGTGAAGGAATTTCCAAAAAGAGCGCAGTGAGAGAGCAATTCCCAAATCATGTAAACTCACTTTTGAATCTTGTTGAGGATGATATTTTATATAATTAATGATCAAAAAGCAACGAAACGTTAAAATTACATCATAATGATGAATCTATCTTAGAAATTATAAAAAACAAAATAAAATATCAACCTCCTTATTTTGGATGATTTAACGTTTCATTTAAAAAATGTATTCTCTACCTCGATGTAAACTGAACATTCTTCCATGTAAAAATATGCTTCATGTTTTTACATGTAAGTGCGTTCACTTTATATCGAGATTATATTCATTAATGATATGAGCTATTTTTTGCTCAAAAATTACAAGCGTTAACATTGCCTTTCTGATCATATGTTATATAAAAGTTTTTTCTGAGTAGTAACCTTGAAAATTGAAAAGCCCCTTCAGAGAACTATGCAGTGGAACCTTTGCAATCCGAACAGCATATTTTTTAAAAGTGGTAAAAATGCCTCACTTTGCCACATTGGCCAGACCTATTGTAGTTGATAAATGTGTTTGAAAACAGTATAATTGTGTTTTGCATTCAGAAAAAATGGATGAATGACTAAACAAACCTATAATGAGTTTGACAAATGTGTTGGAAAACCTGATGAGTGTTTTGAATTTGGAAGAAATGGAGGAATGACTCGTTCAATCAAAGGTACTGAATTTAAGGCTGTAGATAGAGAGGAAATTTGGGCCGAGGTAAACAAATTTATGGGCGCCCAAAAAATTGAAAATAGCATCCGTGTTCAGGTGCAGTATCGAGGATTTATTTATGGGAGGGGTTTTACTCCGCTGGCAAAAAAAACTACACGGGTTTTTCATGAAATTTTCCACAAAAATCTACATATTTTTTTCTTTTTTTTAGAATGCCGGGCCCCTAAAAATCTCAGGCCTTGGGGAGTTCCCCCTTCCCTCTCTTATCAGGCCTGGTTGAATTAGTCATCCAAAAAACAAATTGACAGGTTACTGTGGGATGCACATTGGGTATTACAGGTACGGACCCTCAATAAACTGTTCAGTCCATTATATTTGCAGCACGGACACTCGATACTGCAGTTAGCCCGAGAAAAGGCATTTAATACAAATATCGCTTCCAATAGAGATGGGCATGATTTGTTTTTTAAAAATCTAATCAGATCATATAGACTAATTTTTTCATCATCTTTCATCTGATCTAGATCATATTAAATTTTGTAATCTTAATTTATAGATTAGATCATTTTTGATTTTTAATTTTTCCCATTTTTCATGGCTTTTTAAACAATTTCTAGCTTTTTTACACAGTTTTGACATTATTTTATCATTCTGTAATATTTCTTTTCAATAAAATATCCATAGCTCATGCGAAACTCTCAATCAAAATTTGAAACTTTACTTACCAATCAGCAGACTAAAATTATTTTTTATTTTTAATGAAAAAGAACCAGAGATTGACATCATCTTTTTAGTGGATCCCGAGCTAATCCTGAATCGTAGATCACAAATATATAGGTTAATCAAATTCTTCTGTACACGATATGCATGTTTATGGATAAAAGCCCTGAGGCGCCCTTGTGGGGCCCTGAATTTTTGTTGGCATAGCTGATTCTGAAGTTACGTCGTTTGACTCCCGGACACCATATAAGTATATTTAAGGATAATGACGTGCTCCGCCTGCCGCCCCTGCTCTGGTCATTAAAGTTGGTATTTTTGAAATAAGATAATATTTTTTTTCTTTTTTGAGAACCTTAGGTCCTTAATATGTATTGTTCAGTCAGCGCGGGTTCGTGTTTCGTGACTCAGTACATTTTGAAATATTAAAAATTATCTAACTTTCTAATAACAGAAACAGACGCCGGCTGAAAATCGTTTCACTTGTTCACAATTACCCAATATTTTATGGAAGCTTGTTACACAAAAATTGAAGCATTACACAGCGTACCGGTGTAGTTTTACAAACGTAACTCTTACTCAATTTCAGAAAAAGTAACTTGGTTTTTTGCTCAACGGATAATCTAGACTTGAGTAAGTCGGACTCAAATTCCCGTTTTCCTGTGCATTCTCATCCTCCTTTATCTGCATATCTGAAAAAAAAAAGTTAACGACTAAGTTGGGTAGGTATCTATAACTATTACATATGTTGAGAAAAAAATTGTAAATTTTTGATTTTGAATGTTACTTAGGTATTTTGTGAAAGAAAAAAAAATGATTGGCACAGTTTTAAAGTAATATTTAATGAATTTTCCCATAAAACCCTGTGAAGGGGTGTTAAGGGATTCATACTCCTGATTTATTCTTTGACTATACAGAATTAACATGGACTGCTATTTGATTGAAAAATACGTACAAAATTTCGTTATCAATTGCCAAGACATAGGAGGAAAAAGTTAGTCGGGTTGGGTTGATAATGATTTCAATGTTCTTTGCGGATAATTTTGTTTAGAATAGAAATTATGAAAATTTAATTTAATACCATAGAAAATGCTTGTACTTATTACTTTCTCGTTAATAAAAATTTTAAAATATAATTAATTCAGTTCAACCTCAAATTTCAGCAATATTTTACTGTTTTATGAATCCTTATCATACCCAACCCATCTAACTTCATCTTACATCTTCTAACGTCATTCTTATCACAAATAGCAGTCCATGTTAATTCTGTATAGTCAAAGGATTTATTCTCTATCAGGGCCGGCAACTTTTCATTTTCCCATGTGTAGCGGAAAAAAAATTTTTTTTTGGTGTAAATTTTACACAGAATAAAAAGTAATTGTGTGAAAATGTAATTATTTCCCATGTGTAGCAAAAACCACTTGGGAATTTCTCATGTTTAGCGACTGCTACACACGCTACACAAAAATTGCCGGCCATGTTCTCTATGATCTAACACTTAAAAAGTTGATTAAAGAGAAATACTGTGTATGGTTTATATTGTTTTTCTCCAAAATTAAAATTTCCTTACTTTATAGAACACTGATTTGGATAAGAGAATAGAGAAGGTGAGTTTAAACCCTGCTTTTACTCTGTTTATGCTACGAAGTGCATGCCAAGAAGTTTCGTGCCATGATAATCACATTTAGATGTGATGCTTTGTTGGAGAGAGAGGAAAATGTATACTAGATTCATATTGTTACACAAGTATAACTTATTTTGTGAAGTAAATAGACATTGTGTTTCAAGCAGACAAGTGTGGATATGGTTTATGAAGTCATGCACTTTTTACCATGAACAGAGTACAGGGGCGGGTTCAGAAACATTACCAGGGATGGAAAAGTGTTACCGATACATTCAGAAATGTAATTTCTCATTTGGGAGAGTAATTTTTTTTTTTTTAAAACTGTTTTACAATTAACGGGAACTAGAAGAGAACGAGAGCTAAAATAAAAAGGTGAACGAGAATCTCAAGGGTCTGTTCACAATACTTTCTCAATGAAAATGGTAAATGATGAATAAGTGACGCGATAATATATGTTCTGTTCATGCGTCTTTTAGAAATCCAATAATGAGAATGGGAAAGATAAACTTCAGCCAACTTTCCCATTCACATTTTCCAACAAATCTCATTCTCGGCTGAATGTGAATGCCTCTATCTAGATTTTGCATTTTCATGATTCTTGTTCTCAATGCCATTACCGTTAATTCATAAATGTGAACTAGCCTTAACTCTGGAGACCGGGAAAATAATTCCCTAATCTGACATTCGTAATAATTTGTAAATATTAATCAAATTTTCGATCGAAATCATTTTATCACGAATATTTTGGAGTAATTTCCATATTTTGATAATTTTAAAACATCTGTCACTAAATTTTACAAATTTTTTCACGACTCGTTACAATCCTTCCGAGTTCTAAGATGAAATCTCCTCAAGTCCTCAAGCCCATTCAGATTGTGTTTATCAAGTAGGGAAAATACGAGGTTATGTGGTGCGGAACTTCGACCTTCTCCAGTAACATTTCTGAACAGGCTCCAGGTAGGTGGTAGGTACCTATTTTTATACATATTGAGGCATAATTTTCTCGATGAATAATACCGAAATCACTGGAATGAAAATTGAGTTTTGAATAATTTTTGGAACGACTTACTTAATTCATTACTAGGTGCCCAATACGAGCATTGATCTCCCAGAAAATTTGAGTCATGTCTTCTGGTCGTATCGCAACTATTATGCGAGGTAAAAGTTGGAGCATACACTGAAGAATTTCCATCTACATGTCAAATATAGGTAGGTAATAGTATTCATTAGAAGTGTCAACTTACAATTTTAAGGCTGAGAAAATGAAGTTTGAATGTAAGATTGGAAAACGAAAATAATTAATTTTTAACATTTTTTAGCCGGAATATCTTTGGATGAGGACTTCAAATATATGACTCAACGAATTCAGTTTACTTCAATCTTCTAAATAGTTCCACATAATCAACCTACTTCTTAGAAAGCTGGGTTAATGGGAAATTTTAAGGATCAAAAGGCTATAGACCTGCTAACAACGACATATATTATAATAAATATTAATGTAATGTAGGTCTGTATTTCAGTTTAACTGTATTTGGATATTGGACTTACCGCAAGTGTTTACTAAGTTCGCCTTTCTTTAAGCCACTGCTATATTCCTTGAAGTTATGCTGCATCCTCTCATCTTCGAATTTTCCTATTATACTTCACTTCACTCCTTCTGTTCAACAGACAATTTAACACTTCTCTCTGTCTTTTCCTCTGTCTGTCTGTCTGTCTGTCTCTCTTTCTTTCACATTAAAAAAAAACGAGCAATCGGCCCCTTCATCCTCTATATTCACCTGGGTCTGAATAAAAGTCCAGGGTGATCAAGCAGGAAAATTCTTGTAGCCTGAGAATAAATTTTTTCTCAAAAATGTTTCATCAGAGGGTTGCTTTTAATTTTTTCTTCAATAAAGGTTTTGAATCGTCATATTTATTTGGACATGGAACTTTCCAGATGCGTGACAACACTAAATTAACACGGGGAGAGGAAATGAAATGACAAACCAGGAATCACTCTTTATTTTGCGCATGTGAAGTTATCTTCTACGACTCAATGATGGAGGACTAGAAAATTTTTTTGAAAAACCCACACAATAGTGCTGGATTTTTTAGAGACACCTTATCTTTAAAACGTCCGTAAGAAGGTAAATCAAGTTCTGGCACACATTAAGAACCAATTTAAAAGGTCTTGGTCATAGGTCATTAAAAATGTGAGTTTAGTTAGCCTACCTCTAATTTGATTAGGCACCCTATGCTATGAGACGTTTGCCTATCTGTTCTTCGAAGGGAGCTATATGTGGTACTGGCACCGCCCTACATATAGATACTAATTTTGCCTATCACGACATATTTATCTAACTGAATTCGCAGTCCACAAAATTCGCTTGAAGGATGTTCATTCATGAGTTGAGAAGGTTGGATTTCGTGTCTACCAAACTTTTAAGGCACTGACTGGAAGATATTCAGGCAAAAAGACTATAGACTACTGTATATCCCCTAATTTTTGTTTTTCGAAACCCTCACCATTTGCTCAGCCTATGTCAAATGTGAACAAAAAAAAAAAAAAATGGCAAATGGTAAAATGAAAAGTATATTTACTTAAGTTCGAGGATAGTGGATTATAACCATTGATCCGTGGTAATTGCATCGTTTGGACTGATTGTAACGACGACTGCAGCTGTAAAGGGATGAGAAAATTGTGGTGAACTTTCAGTATTCGTCGCTTTTTATTAGCTGTCTGTGTGGGTACCATAGGCTACTTACCTGAGATGGTAACGGAGAGTACATGTTTGATGAGAACTGCGAGTGTGGAGGCGTTCCACAAGGAGGATATCCTAATTGTGAATTAGTCCAGGCGCTGCTGCAAATATTTCAGTCACTGAATGGAAATAATAATATTGACGGCGTGTTGCGAGTGAATTGTATAAAGGCTGTACTCACGCGTGAGGGTAACTTGGATGATAACTGGGAGTGGACGAAGCGAACAAGTTTCTGGCTGCTGTTAAATGGGGATGGTAGGGATCTCTGGAGCCGGGAGCGAAAAACGGTGGCTTCGAGTGCGGATATGGTAACATATGTTTGTAGGGTCGTTTCATTCGACGTCGTCGGCGGAAATTGCCATTTTCAAACATATTGTCGAATTGAGGATCTGCAAAGAAGAACAAAACGAAAATCAATATGTGGAGTATTTTGGTTCGTTTCAAGTTGAATGTTTCCTGTATTCTGTACTAAACATTATTTTTGGGTGGTCTACGAGGGCAGAGCTCCACTATACATGGATTATTCTCAGTGTGAGGGGGAGGTTTGTCTCCTCAAGGAAACAGAGGTAACTGGAAGAAAAGGAGTCTCTCGGAAAGGAAGTTTCAGTAAATTTCACAGCATGTTTGTCAAATAGGGTGGGGGAGGTTAATAAGGTAGAAACAAAAAAGAGATTGAGGTCGTATAGAGATGTACTGGTTGCTGGAGAATGAAGAAACTAAGTATGGTGGATGATATGATGACATATTTTTGTAAAAGTATTCACACCGGGTAGATACATGGAACAAAGACCCATTACATGTGTATTGCCTTAAGGGGGCAATGATTCGTCTCCTCAAATAAATAGAGCTCACCAAGGGAATCTATCATATCAGCAAGGCGTGGATAATGTGCTATTACAATTTAAAAAACTCTAACGCAGCAGCAGCTCCGTTAGAAAAAGTAGGTTTTGAAAAGTAGAAAATTAGTCCATAAAAAGTAATTTATATGTTGACGTAAAATTACGTAGTTGAAAACAATTACCTCTTTCAAAATCGAAATAAAAATAGATTTTTTGAAAGTACCTTCTAGGGCTGATCCGCACCAAAATTTCTAGCACGGTGCTATATATTATAGTTAATATTTTTTGAAAATTTCTTAATTATTGGTTCATAATTAAGTATTTTATAACCAAAATAATATCAAAAATAGGTACACTGCAAGTACTGTCTGGTCAATCTGCATCAAAATTAGTAAAATGTTAGAATTGATCATGATAAATATTTGTTTTGAATTAAGTGTTCCTATTGGTCTGAAAATAGGCATTGTTTAGTCAAAATAAAAAGAAGAATATTGTTACTGGAAGTACCATACAACCGATCTACAACATAAACAACAGGTCAGGGTCTTGGCTTAGTACTTATGTTCATTCCAAATATTGTGCCTATTGGACAAAAATTGGGACCTATTCTGTGGTAACAAGAAATTGGCTTTTATATGTATAATATATATAAGGTAAAGGACGTGAAGATGCCACACTATTTGAATACCTGAAATAGATTAGATAGGAGAGTTGAAAAGCTACCATATTTGGCACATATGTACCTGAAGGCCCTAAGCATCATTTTCTACCATTCAATCAAATGTTTATTTAAAAATAACTATATAAATTCTTCAGTCCTTGAAATCACAATATCTTTTTCCAATGTATTTCCCTAATATCTGACAACAAATAAAAAGGAAAAGGAAATAAAAGATGGTACCTATTTTAATTATTCATTAAATTTAATTAATTAAATATCATTTTCACTGTGAGTAATTTCAATATTTGTGCAGCATCTTAGCCACTATGAATGTTGGCTCTATTAACCGATTTGAATTTTTTATCGTTTCACATTTTTAAAATTAAATAATGACAGTCGAATCAGTGGAATTAAAATACTAGCGTTATCTACACAAAATTTGCTAATTATTTCATAACTTATTGGAGGAAATAGGACAATTAATCATTCCCACAATAACTAGCATCAAAATTCAAGTTAATTATTTTTAAGGTTATCATTAAACACGCAATTCACTTTAAAATAAAATTCCAGGAGGGACCAAGGTTTCTTGTCACAAAAATGTGAACAGAAAGTCTGTTGAGTAGCCTGCATATATCAGTGATATAATTTTTCCTTTGACTATACAGAATTAATGTGGACTGCTATTTGTGATAAGAATGACGTTAGAAGATGTAAGATGAAGTTAGTCGGGTCGGGTATGATAAGGATTTGTAAAACAGTAAAATATTGCTGAAATTTGAGGTTAAACTGAATTAATTATATTGAATATATAAAAAATTACAAATATGTAATAAGTAGAAGCATTTTCTATGGTATTAAATTAAATTTTCATAATTTCTATTCTAAACAAAATTATTGCGCAAAGAACATTGAAATCATTATCAACCCAACCCGACCTAACTTTTTCCTCCTATGTCTTGGCAATTGATAACGAAATTTTGTACGTATTTTTCAATCAAATAGCAGTTCATTTTAATTCTGTATAGTCAAAGAATTTTTCCCTCAACAGTGCTGCCAATATGACTTTTTGAAAGTGTGGCATCTTTCCCAAGGCATCTTTGCCGCCTTTACCTTAAATATATGTAAAAGTCATGAAGCAGTGCTTCGCAGCACTTTGGCTTATGCTGGCGCAGGTGGTTTATGTTTTGTGTGTGTGTTCGCGCGTGTGCGTTCGAGCGTGCGTGGGGGAGCGTGGGGGTGCGTGCGAGTATGGGTGACGAATGTGCTGTTAATTTTGCGAGTGAATTTCTCGGCCATAATTTTAACCCTCGAATTATGTTCATTTACGTTTATTATAGTGATATGAATTTGTATTTTTGTTGCCAAAATTTTCATTGATTTATGAAACGAAAAACGTACCTACTTCCACCCGTAGGTCGTTCTATGACACCAAGATTAATAAGTAGATTTTTATAGAACACCTACTTAAAAAACTCTCACATTAATGAGGTTGGTGGGGGCAGGTGGTTCCTTTTTTTCGTTACAGTTTTTGGTGACGTATTCTTGTTACACTCTTTTTTTGTAATAGTTTTCACCGCTGAGCCGGATTCGAAAAAACATTTTCTGTATTAAAAATGATTCGCATTTTTTTCAGTCTCTTTTCAATGATATTTCCTACGTGTCTACCATTCAGTTAGGGTTATGAGCTTATAATAATTTCAAGCGCCCGAATTTAGTGTGCCTATTCGTATTCTAGATTTAATGCTCGAATTCAAACGTATAGAAACAGAAGCAAGGAAGTGAAATGGATTCTTTGTTTTGGGCGTAAATAAAGGAGATTAACTTCGATAGGTAGGTAATAGCGAAATATTTTTAGTAATATGCCACAAACGATTCCAAAATTTAGTCACAATTTAGCCTTTTGAAAAAGCAGTAATATGTGTTTACGGATTACATTCATATGTGCTGCGTTATAACCTCGATCTGCTCATAAAGACGTGTGTGCTGCAACCCATTTTCATACATCACGTTCTTAACCCTCCAAATTCACTTATATAATTTTTTGGCAAAAATTCTTTTCCAACAGCCTACGGATTAGTTTTTTTTTTTTTTTTTTTTTTTTTTTTTTTTTCCAGAAGCCCGTTTACCCCGGACTGTAGAACGTCGGTTGGATTAAAGCGGCCAAATCGTGTGACGTTTAAATTAACTTTTTGGGAGCACGTTAAGTATTTTTTATGTTTCATAATTATATACGCGACGAATGTAGTCCAACAAATTTGATTTATTCACGAATGTGAGGCTGTTATCCTTTCAAAGGGGAGAAAGAAAAGTGAAAAAAAAAAGTGCTAATTGATGCATTAGTTCGGCGCATTTTGTTGATTTGTTAAATATTTCGAAAACGTATATCGTGTGTAATGCAGAGTGGATAAAAGTGTTGTCATCGTCAGGGATTTCCCCCTCCTCCCGTTAGTCATAATGATGGAGGAAAAAATTAAAATAATACCGACTTATTTTAATTTTTTTTTTTTTGTACAAAGGATGATAAAAGTAACATTCAAGGGGTAGGTGCGATAACAATAATTTTATTTGGTTTTGGCTCACCTTTCAAAGACGAAGCGTTAAATTAACATATATTATCTTTCTTATCAAAAGATAAAAATTTTACTCGATTAGAACGAGGAACGAGTATAATTTACGCTTTATTAAAAATGATAAATTTGTTGAAATTCGAGTGCTCGAGACCTCGATAAGCATACTTTGATTCGTGCCAAAATATATTACTGATTAAAGGCAAATAGTGAAGATGGGGAATTCCGATTTCACAATCTTGACTAATTGACCTAGATAAAAATATGATTTCCAGTTTCTGATAAATCTAACTTACTTAGAAAAGCTATCAAAAGTTACTCGTATATCAATATTAATGCTTTAAAATTTATAATAAAAGGGGTAAATAGGTATGATAATTTTATTTTTTTACTTCAGATTATTGTGACAATCCACGGACGTAATAAGAGCCTTTTTTTGGGGGAGGGGAGAAAATCAAAAATTGCCAACTGAAATTTTTGATATTTCTAATAGTTAAAAAAAAAAAAGTCATCAGCTTGTGGGATTTTCCAGGTAGGGTATATATACCTCCACGTATTACAACTGCTAATTTTTTCAGCTACAAAATTGAAAAATTTTGAAATTGCCTAAAAACAAGAGGTCATCGAATTCAACAATTTTCCAACTACACACGGAACTAGTCAATTTTTCTAATTCTAAAAACTTTTTGAGGAGTACCTCCCCCATCCGCCCTTGGGGACAATCGTTTAATTGGGACAAAATGGTCTGTCACCGATGTGTCCCAATTAAGCGGTGTCTGCTGTATTTTTATTGGGCTTCGGCTGCGTGGCCATTTTACGTAGTCTCTGGAGGATGTATTATAAGTCGAAGTGGAGGAGAGGATGGTGGTGATTCTGTGGTTATTGGTCTACCAGCGTGAATTTTTCAATCACATAGTGGAGAACCGACAGAAACGAACAAAATACCTGGCATTTTGGGTTGAGAATGTGAAGGCGGTCGGTCTCGAATCCTCCTTTTGATTGTAAGACCGAGCATTTTACTACTACGCCAGGCTGACCACTCTGCATGTATGTCAGCCACAATTGAAAGAGAAAGGAAAATTTCTAAAATTTTTTGTAACCTCTGTAACTTTTTTCTTGTTCCTGCTTCGAACTACCGTAATGTTATTGCTTAATTGAAATTGTGTAGCTAATCGTTGCTTTACCTTGAATTTATTTCGTTTTCCTCTCTTTAGAAGGGGCGCGGGGATTTTTCGTTTCGCTGGCAATTTGTTGACGCAATTCACGAAATTTGTTTTGAAAATTTCGACAAAATGTTTGTAAACAGAAGCAAAAAAAAATGAAGGGGGCCAAAAAAAGAACGATAAAAAGAACAAGAACCTCTGTATATATAGTTGATAGCCTGTAACATACATACATATATATATATATACCTAAGTTTATATTGTTTTCTACTGGATAAAAAAATATTAGTAAACACGGTACGACAAATTAACGAAACATTTTCGAAGAATATTTCGCATTTTCAGTTGGTTGCATTGCTCGACGTTGATGCAATTCTAAAATTTATTAGTTCGTGAAAAAAAAAAAAATTCAATTTACTGAATCTCTATATCTAACCCCAAATAATTCGCTCGGAGCTGATGAAAAATTTGTTTATCGTTAATCAGATGAAGAAAGTACCAAAGTTTCCGTTGCTACAGGAATGTATACTGAAGCATTCAAGATTCTGATAAACGAGTGGCTTAATGTTCCAAAAATATAAACTTGAGTTTTTTGGTTTTTGCTGAATAAGTGTAGATATTTGTTTATGAAAATTCGACTTTGAATGAAATCAGTTGTGAAACAAGAAAATTCTTTTTTTTCAGGTAAAAAAACAAATATGAGCTGAAAAACAGTTTTACTCCGCTATAGGTATGGACTGGAAAAATCGATCTTTCTTCGGATGAAAAATGTATTTTCTTTAATTTTTATGGGACCGTTCACAAATCAGTCGTATAAATTCGAAGTTCAATCAGTTGCAAACAATGCTCAAACAAAGAATAAAGATTTTATTTTATGTTGATATATGATGACACACTGACAGGCATTTTGGTATAATTTTGTACAAAATTATTCATCGACAATAGTTGAAGGAGAAATGCACAGTGCGTGTTATACAGGCATATGGCAAGACTTTTTACAAAATAAAAAATGCGTGCGAGGGTCCCCCCTCACATATTTAATTTGTAAACATTCAGCTGAAACACGATAAATATGTATCTAGCTTGTATGTGTGCATGCATGTAACGCACCACCAGCTTGCCAAGATGTCTGCTTGTGAGGTGTGTGTATGTGTGTTATGTGACAAACAGAATTTGAAACTGGACAGTGCGCCAGCAGTTTTTTTTATGCAATCTCAACTTTTTTGTATCTAATATTTTTTTACACCTGGGGGGAAGCGGACTAGAGAGCAAGAATGTTTACACATTAAAAATGGCTTTTCTTCATCACCCGATTGCCTTAATGAATGAAAACTTCAATGTAGCTGATAGGTACATCGATTAAAAATTACAAGTAGCACAGTTTCTCATTTACTGTTAGGCAAACCTCGGAATGAGACTTACTCAATGGTCAAAAAATTGTTCTGTTAGCATGTTTTCATAATATACTTTTAGGAGGGTGAAGATTAACATTTAGTTCCTCTTCTCTCACCCTCTAAAGCTGATGGCCTTACACATATATGGTTCTCTTCATGTGAGACTCGAAGCGATATTTAAGAAATAAAAATATATTGCTTAGCCTATCCCGACTGGTTTCTTATGAAATCACTAGTCATCTACATGATTATTTTATCATGGAGTATTATGAGGATAATAATAATTATTTGAAAATGGAAAATCTTTTTTGAGAAAATTAGAAGTGAGAGTGATGAGTTACATGAGCGGATTTTCATCAAATTTCTTGGGAGGCAAGGTAAATCATTTTTTTGACCTCCTTGCAATCTTTTAGTTTGACTGAATTTCTGGAGATGGCAAAAAAAGTTTTTTCATTCAATCTACCCGCAGTTCGTCTCAAATAATATTATTTAATAACAGTTTAACTTGATAAACAAAATGGAAAACCAAAAATAAAAAGGTACCTTACCTAACAAAAAGAAATCACCAATTACGAATGATAAGAAACTTATAATCATTCAACAACACTAGTATGTTTTCATTGCCAAGCAGTGTCCACACTGGGTTGACACTAAAGCCTGATTCACACCAGGCTAGTTTTGTAGCTACTAGCGAGCTATTTGGGATACTATTCTTTCAACAGATAAAGTCAGTTTGTGCTTTCAGCCATTTAAGTCAACTTATCTCAATAGAATCTTACATGACAATACGCCAAGTTAAAGTTGACTTTAAAAGGTTGAAACCGCAAGTAAATTAAACTATTAATAGAACAGTACCCCAAGTAGATAGCTAGTAGTATGAAAACTAACCAAGTGTGAATCAGGTTTAAGGGGTGCTATTCCACCCTTGCAAGATGAAGCGGAAACAATTCAACTGCAGCAGAATATCTTTCCTGGGTGTCACCAAAGTGTCGTTTTTTTTTTTGAAAAATAAACCTATGGTTGGATGTTTAATTAAATAACGTTTGTCCAATTATTTCAATTCTTTATGGAGCACGCTGCACGTTGATTGCCATGGAAAATGAAAAAGGAAGACGAGAAATTTTTTTTTGAATTTTTTTTAAATGGGCATGGACACATTCATGGGGATACATTGCACCCATTCTACCTCCGAAAAAGTCGCCTATGACGTGTTAAGAGAAACTAAAGGGTCTTCACTCTCCATCCCCTAAATATCATTTTTTAAATCTGTTCTTGTAAAGCACGCTGGAAGATACGATGGGATTATCGATAGTCACGTATACGTGAAAATCAAGCCCAGCTCTTTCTAAAAAAAATTTTATACATACAACACCAACGTAATTTTTACGAAAGAACTGGCTTATTGAGCAATGGATCGAAGTCGCACTCGCAGCAATAGATCAATTTTTCAAAGAAAATAAAAAAAGTTTCATTTCTAATGAAAACAATCAATCAACTACTGACCTTTTTCCGATAAAACCTTACAACACAAACTATAGGTAAATATGTTTTTATTAAATTCATTCTAGCCTAACCTAACAATTTTTCCTAAGTCACCGTTTGGTTTTAAAAATCAACCAACTTGCCAGCCATATTTTGATAGCCACTCATTCGCTTCTCTATTGTTTTGTTTGCGAAATTCCAGTGCTATCGCATGAGAAATTAAAAAAAAATCAATTTCGTAAATGTCTGACGAAAGTTTTTTGTCAAATCAACTCCTCACTCGAATTAGTCGATACGTACCCTACTTTTATAGATTTTATTTTCGACATAATCGCTCATAAATTTCATTTTTCGATGAATATATATGTGAGCCTGGACATTCGTAAAAATAACTCTTCAAAAGTCTCAACTCCCATCTCGCTTGTCAATAAGGTAATCGTTTATGGGCACAAATTTTATCGTTGATACTTGTATTTACATACTTACAAGAAATTAGCCTAGTCGAATGTTTAAAACTTGAAAAAATTTAATTAGCTTAGATTTTGCAGTGCTTAGGTAATAGTCTGTAGGTATTATTGTGTTATATTGTATTGTAAAGCCACTATCGAATAGGTTCTAACCGTTACGAAAATTCGTCGAAACCATGATGCTTGATTTTTTCCTTTTTAGAGTAGAACTAAAAATATATTTCGTTTCCGCTCACTCGATCATTTATCGATTTTTACACAAAAATTTCTGACTAATATTATCTCTTCAAAAATCTTGCAAGGCCGAAAGCATTTTTCCAGTTTAATGGCGACCGGAAACAATACGTATCCGATTGATTGCTGTTCTGAATAACCGAATTTTAAAATATTTGTCAATCCCAAGCAGCAAACATATATTTTTTTTATGGTTGTTTATGATATACAAAATGAGTCAGAAGGAAGCAATAAATATATGGCCTAGGTTAAACCGAGCTTATACTCGTATTATTAGCATATTGTTACCTGTTTAGATGTTACAGTTTTTTTATTTTTTTTTCATTTCAATTTTCTCCCTCTTAATTTCTTTAATTAAAATTTATAGATTTTAGCTAGATCTACAAGCTACAACTACTCCGCAAACTTCACAGAATTCTTTTGAGAATGAAATATTTTTGGCATGAACATTATTGTAGACTGCGTCTATAACTGATGGCTGTTAATAAACATAATGTGTTATAAACAGAAATTATGAAGAAAAATGTTTTATCTTTTTTCCCATCACCTGTATGTTAGAGATTTTTCATCATCTAAAGAGAATTAGAATTTTAGTTTAGGTGTAGACACTACATGTTATCAACTGGGTTATATGTGTCTAACTTGTGACAGAAATCAAATAGGTAGTCTATATACCTACTTTTTAATAATAAATGTGTTATCTTCCAATAATTTTGTAAATGGATTTTGTTACAGCGACTTAATTCATTGTTCTTCGTATGTTTCGTAATCAAGCAGAATTTTCTTTATAGGTACATTGCTAATTGACAGGTGAAAAATGTACGCAAAATTAATTTCTTTATCGCGTATTACTCCATTTATATTATTAACTGTATTCCAAAAATAACCGAGTACAAAAATTTGTTGCCTTCAATTTGATAAATAATAGAGTTGAAAAAAAAAAAAAAAAAAAAAAATAGCAGTAAAATGAGGATAAAAAACTCTAGGGCAGCAATACTTCGCTAGAAAACTCAGTTTACTAATTTTCATCCATAATTCAAAAAAACAAAACCAGAATTGCAATTTTACTTGAAAAAATTGTAAATTAATATCGATAGTAATCGATAATTGTTTCGATAATTATCGATATCTGACAAACATAACGATATTACCGATATTTCATTGCTAGTTTCAGGCAAAAAAAAAAAAAAATTACAAAAAACCGTCGATAGTTATTGATATTTTTAACAAAAATATCGATCTTAATTTTCCAGGAATTTATTGTTTTCTGGCTTTCTGAGAAATTAATGAACCAATAGGTACTAAACTCCTATCAGACTTACACCTACATAAGGATAATCTGTCGAGAAAGTTTTGGCTCCATCTTTTTTGTTGTTTTCTTAGAATCCTGGAAAAACGACTTTTCCAGTTTTTTTTGTTTTTTTTTCAGTTTTTTCGGAAACTACTGAACCGATGAGCACTAAATTTCCTTTAAACCTGCTCTTATTTGATAACTGCCTCTCGTAAAAATTTTAGTTCATTTGTTCGGTACATTTCTCTCCAGCAATTTGTCCTTTCCAAAGGTGTTTATGGAGATTGTTTATCTACATCTTTTTACATGCTATCTCCCATAAAGAAAAAAGTATCCATATATTCCTTCTATACATAGTTATTTTTCATAAAACCGTCAATTTTATAACTTATCAGTTAATAACAATAGTAAAACAAAATAATGTTTGCTATCAAAAATTTCATTTACGACTGTAAATATTTAGTTTCATATACCTAAATCCCTGTTCTGAACTTACATTATCAAAAATACATGATCGAACGCTTTCAACACTTTTCATTTCTGCCGCCACTGGACTTCCCAATAGGATACATACGGAAACGTATAAAAAGACTTTTATATTATAAACTTACCTAAAGCCCAAAATTTCCTTTTCTCTCGCCGCCCCCTTCTCTGGGTATTTTCAAGAAGCACTCGTTTAGCGATAAATTATGACGAATCGAATTTTGCCAGCCTTTCTTATTCTTCTCATAGTACGGGAAATTGGTGCTGATGTACTCGTAAATTTGAGAAAGGGTGGCTTTTTTCGATTCGGCGTTTTCGATTGCCATTGCGATCAGTGCTACGTAGGAGTAGGGTGGTTTAGCGCCTGGGCCGGTTGACGAGGGTGATGTTGATGGGGTTGGAGTAGACGACACGCCATTCATCGTGGCAATATTAGAGGCAGGCAAATTCATCGAACCGCCACTGGTTTTCGGACTCGAAGTCGATACATTGTTTAGACATCTGAAAAATGGATACGTATTAACGAAAGCATAATATATTACATTCGTATAAAAAAAATATATATATATATATAAAGGTAAGTGGGAATTAACGTATTATTTTCCAATGAAGGATATGGCTTAAAGCGTTTACGATGATAGGTACGGGTATACCTACTGTTTTAAAGTAATGCGAAGTAAAATTTATTTATTATTATGGTAGACTACTGTAATTTGAAAAAATTCAGCTATGGTCATGAGCGTAGCTAAGTGGTGAATGTAGAGGCGTTTACTCACCATAAATCTCAAAAAATTATTTATACTTTTTTACGCGTAGGCTGTACAGCAAAAATAATTTTAAATTCCCACTTCAAAAATGAAAAAACAATGATAATTCCCTTTCTAAAAAAAATTTCTTCCTTCGCCTATATGGATACGGCTGCAAAATATCCAAAAATAATCGAATAATCTAACGCTGGTTAATTATGTACCCGACTTGGAAACAGAAAAGAAATGACGTCACGATCCAAAACCAATTCCGCAGCTTTCCAGAATTTCTAAACACTCGTTGGTGGTCGATATTATTGGTTTTTACTAGTGATGGTAAATGCTCGAACATTTATTATTGATGAGTTAATACTGAATATGCTCAGACATTTACTCAGCATGCTAGAACATTTTTAATATTTCCTCTTAAAACAAGATGTAATCAGTTGCAAACTTGAAAGTTGTAATAATTATACGCTTATTCAATCCGGAATCGATGCTCCGTGAGTAATTGTTATGTGAAGATAAAGTTTAGACTTTATGAATGCTCATTAGACAGTGTACTCATTCAAGAACGAAATGTAGTATGGGAAACAGCTGTGTGAGGGCGCTAGATTTCATACAATGATTTAAACTTATAACTTTTGGTTAAATACGAGTTTTTAAGAGAGAAGCTTTTATTTTATCTTTTTTGCATATAGCTTTATGCGAAATTAACATTATTTCGTTGCGGAAGATTGGCAGTAGTATTGGTATATTTTCTATATTATAGTGAAATCGCAGTAGTGAGTAGAATAAAAGCTTATAATATAATAAAATAGGGGTATTTTTAAAATTGACTTTTTGCGTAAACTTATTATTCATTTGTTTAGGCTTAAAATCAGTGTTATTGAAAATGCTCGAGTATTTGCTCATTTTTGAGCATATGCTTTTAAATTATGTCAAGCATTTATGTTTCCAACAAGTACATGTGACTCAATTCAGAAGGTATTTAATTGGATGAACATATACGCATAAAGAATACCAACGGTTTATCACAATAATTTCTTGTCATATTTTTACGAAAAATCCAAGTGAATGATAAAATGCGTCAAAAGCCTTCCCATCTGGCGAGCAGTACTACTGCAAAATTGTTGTACTTAGGTATGTTCAATGAGGGTAGGTTCGTTTTTTGTTTCACGACCCTAGGAAAATTTTGGCAGTATTAACTGAAATTCATGTGTGTGTATATATATATAGGTACCGTCTAACTATATAAATATGCGCACATTTTTATGTAACACGGTAGGTACAGGTCGCAATTTTCATCCGATAGTCTTGAAGTTTAGTAAGTATACTTATTCAGATCTAGACGAGGATGAGGTCTAACGTTTTTGGTTCAGATCGGCCGGATGGTAGGTCCGGTACATCTTATTATGTCGTAGTTTTTGAGCTTCAATAGTTTTTAAATGCGTAATTTTTAGGCAATAAGTAGACACGAAATTCGGTAGAAACACTGAAAATATTATATTTTAACAGTCATCAAAATTTAGTTTTAATTGGCTGAACGATTTAGCCGTAGAAGTGATTTGAAAAAAATCTCCAACTATATTGCTAAGAAGAGAAGATAAATTTCGGATGAACCAACGAAGCTGGTCGGAAGTCAGGCTTGGTGTTATTTTATTTGCTAAAAAATCATTTAATAACTGTCTCGTGTTTTTTATAATCAGAATACAACTCTTTACGAATTTTTTCGACTTTAAACGTAAATCATTTTTAGCCAACTTTCTGCCAAACAATTTTGATATTTTTTATTTTATTTAGGTATTCATTTATTCATCTACCTATTTAGTTTTTTTTTGTTTTAGAAAATCTACATTTTCTAGGGTGGCTTACTCCACTAGGTTTTTTTTCTTTTTCCTTCGTTCCATTTGATTATTATTTACTGGTGTTTCTGGTACCTATGTAAGCATTATAGATTCCTGTTACAATAAATTTGACATGTTTGTTGTGGGGACATCCCTCGCATGAGGTAATAGGGGCTCGCACCCCTTGACAACAGTCGCCGCCCAAAGGCTGACAATAATTGTCTACATGACATAAAACATAAACACACTTGTGCGTTTGTATGTTCGTACCTGTACATACGTACAGGTAAGATACATTGCACAGGCCGTGATCAATTAGGTACCTGATAACAATCTTGGTGATGTCATAACCCAGTACCAAACACGCTACGTCGTTTCTTATCACCTCAACGGAGGCAAGAAATGACGTAACGTATGACATAATTATGTACATATTCATATGTATGTGTGTCTGTGTGTGTGTGCCAAATTTGGTATATAAACTCTCGAAACTGGCTACAAAACTGTCAGTGTTTGCCGAGGATTTGGCTCTCCCATACTTTACAGTACGAAGTGGCAGAACACGCAAACTCTGTTGAAGACCTTCTTGTGTAAATATCTCTCACAAGGTATTCCACATTTGTGATCAACAACTGCAGAGTTACTTTATTCTGGTCATGTTATTGATTATTTGTTTGTTTCAACTATCATTTTGAACTTAAATTTCAATATTTCAGTCAAGATTTCAGATTTTTTGTGTAGGTATGTACAATTTTTACCCAGTTTGCTTACAAGTGGGTATTAAAGTTGTTTTTCTTAAAATTATCGTAATTTTCATCAGATTAGGACTGTTGGTAAGTACCTAATTTTCATCTATTATTCAGTGTCAAACAGAGGATAGAAGCATATGCTATTTTTTACGCGATCCCCTCATTAAGGCTAAAAGACGTCTAAAAGTATGCTGTAGTGATGGTGACCTAAATTATGGTCAAACGGAAAATAAAATAAAATATCAATACTGTGTAGTAGGTATACCTAAATCTACAAAATTATTGGGGGAGCCTGGAACTACAAACAAAATTATTAAAGCTGCCTTTCCAAAAAAAAAAACAATAAGTTGGTCATTCCTACGTTACTCGATTCTTGTAAACGATAACTTTTCTCATAAAATAGAAGGGATTGTGGTGAATAGATAAAATAAAAAATTAGAAGGTATGAAAATTTTTTGTGAATTCACTATTTGACGTAGACTACCTTACTACCGTTTGAGGATAATATTTGTTCAAAACAGTATTAACACAGGGTGGAAAAATATTTTTTTGGCAAATATGGAAGCAACTTTACCGATAGATGGTAGGAAGTTCAGGTTTTTCCTGTGTTCTTGATTTTAAGTGTACCACAGATCATTTTTGATTTTCATAATTACTGCATTATCAGCAAACAAGGAAAGCTTTAGTTTTCTATTCTTCTGCATTTTATTCTTTTTCCAAATGACTTGACTATTTTCTGGGATTTCTGGTCACTTTCAGTCCAATAAGAAAGTGGTTGCAGTAGCCCAAACGCATTGGCTCCAGTGGCACAGTGAGAGATATCTTCGGTGGGGGGATGGAACTGTATTTTCCTGTTTACATTCTATATTTTTTTCCACGCCTTTAATTTTTTGTTTCGTGTCACCTAATTTTTTCTCGTTTTTTTCACATTTTTTTTTAGCTCTCCAACTTCCTTTTTCGCGTCTCTCATTGGCTTTTGGATCGAATTAGATTTGTATGTTGTACGTCTGCATGAGAAAAGATGAAGGATGAAAAAGTATTTCTTTGTACCACTGCATGATAAAAAATGAAAGATGAAAAAGAAAATACTTTTTTATAAAAAATATCAAAAAATATACGTACTTACTTGGCAAGGTTGGTGAATGTAATTGGAGAGTCGGAGAGTGTCGATCTGGGCACTGACTGAGATATGTGAAGGTTGTCGGATGAAGATACTGTAATCAAGGGCGAGGTAGATACTGCAGAAGAGCACACAGGCGATATTGAGGAAACTGGTGCAGAAGGTTCCAAATTTACCAGAAAGGCATAAGGGTGCCTGTGCAGGTTTGAAACTTTGGCCATCAACTCTTTGTCATCATCGGCATGGTTGTAATCTGTTGATCCTATTATTTTCCAAAATGAAAAAAAACAACAAAAAAACACTGGATTAAGGAAACTGGTAAGTACACAAAAGTGTTTCACGTAGATTATTTTCAAAAGGTGCACGTCATCATATGTTCGTAATCATTATCATTATTATTAAATTTTCAGTAAAGCTTATGGTTGAATTACCTACGTCTGTTGTAATTTTCAAGCAATAGTTGACATGAAATTTAGTATTGACATTGAATATAGCCTATTATATTCTAACATTCTGCAAAAATTTAGTTTCAATCAGCTGAATGGTTCATCTGTAGAAGTGATTGGAAAAAATCTCAAATTATTACTAAGAAGAAGAGATTAATTCCAAATGAACCAACAAAGCTGGTTGGAAAGCAGGCTTGCTATTATTTTAGTTGCCAAGCAATCATTTATGTATTTTATAACTTCACAATATAATAGATCTATCGCATGTATTATTACAACCCGTCTGAAATGTATCGATAGTTGGAGGTAGATTATTTTAGGTCCAAAAAAACTTATATCGTTGCCACAAACCAGTATAAATTCCTTCAAAGATATATACATGATAGAAGGGACATGCTACTGTTTCACAATGGGATCGACTGTCGTTAACATCTACACCGAGCACGTGTACACTGACATACAAAATACTTTACATCAACCAACATGAACCAATCAGAATAATAAAATTCTCTGGAATGAGGTATTTCATATGCCAGTGTTTATAAACAGATGCACATAACAATTTTTTCATTCAATTAGACTTTTAGTAAGAAAACCACGTAGTGCCGGCAGCGCTATCTACAGATGAGACACCAAGACCATGTTTATGTCATCTCCATCATATGAATATCCTATAAGGTAAATTCTCATAAATGTTAATGAAAAATTGTAAAAATTTCAAATTTTAAAAGAACAATAGGGTAGGTACAAAGTAAATCAGACTATTTCGTGTATCACAGGCTATCAGTATATATCAATTTTTATAACTTCTACATAATCCTCAGCATTCAAAAATATTTTTTTCCTTTTCTTACAGTTCAAAGTAATTGGATCAAATTGTCTTTTGAACGCAGTTTCAACTAATAACAACGTGATGACGTCAACCCATGACTGATCTATTCATTACGAATTTCCTCGACATTTCATTATACGCAATTTTCACCCAGCATATTTTGCCAAATAACTGATATTTCAATTTTTTTATTGCATCTATTAATTTATCAATGTACTTAGTTATTTATTTATTTATTTATATATTTATTTAATTATATATTTATTTATTCATATTTTATTTAGCTTTTCTTTCGGGTTTGAAAACATATATTCTCCAAGGTGGCTTGTTGCTCTTGAATTTTTTTAAATTTACAATAGGCTTTTGGCCCTCTAAGCTTCGTGGATATTACTCTTAATAATTCTCAAGTAAAAGTGTCATCATAATTTTTTTCAAGTTTTTCTAATTAAGTCACTTTTAACACGGAAAACTTTTAGGCTAAGGTTTGTTATCTTGTAAGCATTAAACATATGCTTTGATGCAGAGGCAGATCTAAGAAAAAATTTCCAGGTTCAAAATAGTTGAAAAGACTAATTTTAATTAAGTACAGGATTCTGGACTCGATGATTTTGCACAAGGCTGCGAACGGCCAGAGAACCATTTTAACAAAAGGCCCACGCCAGTTTTGTTGAGCCAATACCTGTTAGAGCCGCCACTGCTTTTATGTACCTATATGTATAGTGCATTATGTCCGGCAGGAATATATGTTGTGTCTATCAAAGGATACCTAGCCTCCCACACGACAACTTATTGTAATTTATCGATTTCCCTCCTGCTGTACCCATGGGTGGCGTTTAATTTTTTTTCTCATACGGTGCTTAAATTGTTTTAAGATGCAGTTAAAATTTTTGTGTGAAGAAAATTCTTTCAAACTCGTTATCGTAAGTGAAAAATTCTTTTATAAATTATTAATTTAAACTAATTTTGACCTATTTTCCTGAAATATTGCTTTGAAATGTATTATTTTTAATGTTTTAGCGTGGTGCTCAATTTTTTCCATATGGTGCTCGCGTGCTCCAGCACCACATGAAACGCCACCCATGGCTGTACCTCTTGATGATACTGTTTCGTCCCATAAATGTTACTGCATAATATAACTGAGATTTGTCACGTTCGTATTTTAGGCTCAAAAATAGCTTATTCCGTTTTATTCCTTTTTTTCCAACGACGACGCCAATAATGCACGTGCTATACTCGGAAAAATAAATTTTCTGATCAATTTCTTCGTGTAAGCTCTAGGCAGAATATTCGCCATCGACGTGCATAGTTGTAGGCTAATAACACCGTCGTACACTTGCACTCTCTTACAAAAATATACAACGCTAATCAAATCATTTTCCAAGTTCTGTTTTTTTTTGTTTTTTTTTCGTTTCTTCTCATTTTACGTTTCACTGAACGGGCATTCACTCCTGGATAGGCTACGCAACATTTGCTTTTTGCAGTTCCATAATAACTGCTGGCGGTTAAAAAAAAATACAAAAAAAAAAACCAAAAAAAAAACCACGTTCAAACAAATTTAACTAGGAAATTCCATAGAAGAAATTGGTTCCCCCTGCTGCTCGTTTCGTAGCAAAATTTCATGTTACCTTCAATCGCTTGAGCACTCGATCGTAAAATTATGTTTCGGAGACCAAAATGCAATTTTTCTCTCTCGTACCTATCCTACGTAGGCTCCTTCGTGGACGATATATTTCGTAATTTAGAGCAAGAAATAAATATTTTGTCTGTTCGACGAAGGGTTCCAGCGTTATGAAATGCGATAAATATACGTATTTTGGGGTTTTCGCCTCTTGAGTAACCCTGATCGCGTATACGGTAGCCATTTTATTGTCCAACTTGAGCAGCGTCAGTGCGGTCAACCGAATCGAACTGTAACTTATTTCCACTGGTGTTGATTTACGACCCAAATAATATGCGACGTCTGCTCACAGTTTTTGACGTTTTATACATTCAGTGTGTAGTTTCTTTCTTTTTTTTCTCACTCGTTAGTTTAAGAGTTTTTTATGAGAATTCTATGACGTCCGTGGTTACACGAGTCGTACTAATAGCCTACAAAATACGACCATTTTCGAGAATTCATATCATTTCGTTATAATTGAAATTCGCGAAGGAAACTTCTGTTGTTTTTTTTTTTTTCAAGTTTCTAAACTATAGCTTCATTTTTGGGTTTGTCAACCATATTCATGAAAATTTATGTATCGACTGGAGAAGTTCTATACAATTAAGGCACATAAAACTATAAGTTTTGAGAAATCATACAATCTACTGTAGGTATATGGTGCATGGTAGTAAGAGTATATGAGAAAAATTTCCGTTTTAAGGTTAGTGTGGAATACCTTGTCGTGAGAGATATTCACAGGTAGAAGGTAATTTACAGCTTTGCGTGTTCTACCACTTCATACATTGTAAGTATGGGAGAGCCAAATCCAAGGAAAACACTGGCAATTTTTTAGCCAGTTTTGTAAGTTTATATAGTGGATTTGGTACACGCACACAGACACACATACGTACATATACATATGGTATTATGTCATAGATTACGTAGTTTCTTGCCTCCTTTAGATGATAAGAAACGACGCAGTGCGTTTACTGCCAGTCTGTGATGTCACCAAGATCTTTATCAGGTAATTGATCACGACCCGTATAATGTATCTTACTTGTATGTATGTACAGGTATGAACATACAAACGTATGGGTGTAAATGGTTTAATGTTATAGAGACGAATATATGCCAGCCTTTGGGCGGCAACTGTCATCGAGAGGAGGGAGCCCCTAAAACCTCATACAAGTATTGTCCCCACAGTTAGATATAACGAATTATATACGGGCAGATGGTTCTATATCCTATCGATTAAGAAAATAATTCAAATCAATAACTGACAAGGATCGAAAGTGAGAAAAAAAATTTTTTTAATCTACTATTTGGCGAAACAAGTACAACGAAGCTCGTTGACAATCACTCGTTTTGTTAACCGTACTCTGTCTAATAGAAGGATAATCCTTGGATTCAACACTGGATATGTTGCTAATAAATATTGACACTTTGAATATTATTTTATATAGTATGATGCCTATAGTCTATTGGGATTTGTTAGGTCTAAGGTGCGCTGATGTCCTTTGCTGATAGAGGCCTGAAAACAGAATAACAGACTTTTTTCTATATAGGTTTTTTCTGTGATTTTGCAGAAAGGTATTTTTCAACCGGAATTGTATTAGGTGCACGTCAATATATGAATGATTTTTTACAGTTAATGATGGTAAATAAAATCAATACCATCAACCTTTCACCCAAAACCATTCTGAAAAAGCATTAGTCTAATTAAGAATTTATTTAGCACTGTGTTAAATGGTTCAGTGTTCATTATCCTGTTTCAATACTTACGAAAATATCCGCTATAAGGTATGTCAGCTATTTTGGTGTCAAATCCTAATACCAAATGAGAAAAATGTGATGTCATAGGAGCGAATGCCTCAGGGGGAAAGGAAAATATGAAGATTCACACTACTCCGCAAAGGATTCACCCAAAACTGTTGTTTACTAATATGTTTTTACACTTTATGTCTTGGTGAATTGCGAACATTTCTATGATGTCAGGTCGTTCTTACTTGAGATAGACCATCACATATTCAAATTTAAAGTCAGTCGGAATACATGACGCTGCACAGTGAACGATTGAAGTTTGAGTGGTGTAAAATTTTGTTAAAAGTTAATATTTCTCGAACTTCAAACAGCAGCAAAATTTTTCCACGTAAGTGTATGCAAACCTCTACTATGGCTCGTTTTAAATGAAATTTAATTATTTTCAAGAATTCGTATTATTCATTTAAATTAAAATAACAAACTAGTCATCAACCCACATGTTTAGAGTAGTAACATTGTTCCTAAGATTGCCACTCCAAACATTTTACAGTTAAAATACGAAAATATTGGAACTGATGACTGATAATTTTTTAGTTTTGTGTTTTTTATGATTGTAGAAAATGCCGAAATGTGGTCTTGGTTGGAACGTAGAACATCTTGAGAATGCAATACAGGTGGCAAAGTCTGGGAAAATGACATTGTGTAAGATATTCGTCCGGACATAATGCATGCGTAGGTTTTACTGCTGCAGGTAATGAATGACGTTACGTTTGTGTTGACTGCGAATAATTTTGTTCAGTTTTAATTTTTTTAATATAATAATAAATCCATTTGAAACGTGATTTTTTTCATTTAAATTCAATTGAAAAAAAGCGGTTTTATTAAAAACAGGGTTTTCCAAATAAGGCCACTTTCCCATCTTTGATAAATAAAATTGTGGGAAGGGTGGAGATGATTGTATGGGGGACCAATGGTGAATTATTGAATTAGAAGGTTTAGTGAATGACGTTATTAAATTTTTCGCTCAATCGAACTTCTGTATATTGCTCTAAGCTGCCCTCCAAAATTAGGGTTGCCTTAATCAGGTCACCTATACCTTAAAAAACAAACCTTTTTCATAATGATCACATTTAGTTGCTTGTGTACGTGTAAACGGAACCGTGAAGAAATAAAAAAAAACAGTTAAGAAAAAACTTCATTATTACACTAGTAAAGTAATGAATGTCATTTTCGTTTGTTCCGAATCTATTTGAAAATCTCTCAATTAGCCATCCAAAATCGATTTAATAATGACCTCTTTTTGGTGTACGAGTACCTAATACGTACTGAGAGAAAAAATTTTTAATTATCTGAACAAATAGTTGTGGTTTTTGGTACAAACAAATAACATTTAAATAAAATTCAATTAATACATCTGAATATTAGGGGTCACTTTTTTTTTTCAAATTTCGTTTCTTTTATTTTTGAAATTATTAAATACCTGAAGCTACAGTTCACAGGTTTATCTATCTATGTTATCCTAATTTATTGTTAATTGCAAACCAGTTAAAAACTAGATAGTGTTATACAAAGAGAATTTTGTTTTTCGCACATTAGGTTTTGGTAGGTATCTACATGTTCGATGGTCATAAGTGATCTCGGAAATTTTCTCCTTGCAGTATAGTTTACCTCAACTGGAATTATTCTGAAAAATACGCTTCGTCCTCTTTAGGAAAATTTGACGAAAATATAATTTAATTTTAGTTATTTTTCTGCGCATGCAGTGGCGCCAACTTGGTAAAATTATTCGGTTCACATTCAATCTAGTCAGTGAATTTTTAATTATTTAACACGAAAAAACGTACAGGTATAGGTACGTAGGTATACCCACAACTACGAAATTTATAAAATTATCGTAGGGGGCGGGCGTATAAAACATTTTTGGGGGCCCCAACCCAGAAAAAACACCTAGTATGTATAATTACGAAATAATAATTTAGGTAGGTACTTAGGTAGGTATCCATTTTTTTTTTCCATTAGATTCTGGGGGCTTTGGTCTGTTCTTTTTGAAATAGTCTATAAAATTATAAAAAACAGCCTCGAAGTCAAGGCTACGTTGTCTGGAGTTTTTCTGCCTTCTTGTATTTTGTTCGTTTTTCTAATTTTTATGACTTCTTTAAAGGCTATAATTTTCTAAATTGCGACTGATCCTGAGAAACATGTGAATAATGAAATTTTGTGGATGACCGACGAAAGCGTATTCTACAGTGAAAATATTTTTATCGTCCATTCGATCTTGCTACAAGATCCAGTCTTTCCACCCAATCATAATAGATGTGTATGAAGTGATGAAAGATTGACCCTGAATTATATTTTCTCAACATAAATGAAAGAAAAAACTATATTTGTGCACTTAAGTCGTAAGAAAAGTTATTTGCCAACGCACGTGCCATGTGTTCCATGAGAAATAGTTTTAAATCCATCGCAGTCTAACATATATTATTTTCTACTCGGGGTTTTTGGTGTCCTACAAAATTATCATCGCGAATGTTTATACCAGTTTTTCTTATCTATGTCCCTGTTACAGCATCTTCTCATTCGTTAAGTTATTGGTTTAATGGTTCGAAACCAGTACCTAACTCTTTACTTTTACATTTTTGATTGCTTCGCAAAGGCCTCAGAAGAGGCTTCAATTCCTTAAAATATATATCTAGTGCCCGCACTGTCCTCCAAAAAAAAAAATTTGCAAATCAGAAAAAAATCGGAAGCTTACTCAAAAGGAGTTTTATTAATTCAATCCTGATGGGACTCCCGACAAGTGTCACTGTCCTCTCCCGAACTTTTATCATCGACTCCAAATTGGAAAACGATTTTTTTTTCCGATTCTTATTTTGCAATTCGTTTTTAATTTCAACAGCATTGTTCTTCATTGAATTGTTCTTAATTATTCGAGAAATTGTTTTAGAAATCAGACAATTTTCGTCTCAGTACGAGTCTGGATCCGCCAACGCACCAATGTATGGAGTAAGTATCCCTCGATGTGCCATGTGGGATGCAGGCCACTGAGTACCAGGAGTGATTCTCATATTGATACAGACCCTAGTCAAAACATGACTCCTAGTGCCGGTTAGGGTTTATATGGACCTCATTTGTAATGTTCATAAAAATTTATTCAGAATTACGAAAAAGTTATTTTGTACTCATCCGCAGGTTGATACAACACGCACAATCTTTTATATCTCTCTTACTTTTTAACCAACTTCGACAAGATAGAGAAGGAGGTAATTAATTCAACCCATATACATATAAGTATAGGTTTTTTTTTTTTCTTTTAATGTTTTTTTTCAAATTTTCAGCACAGCTTTTCACTCTGGGCACCGATTTTGATGAAATTTTTTTCAAATGATACAGGACGATTCTTTGGCCGTGATATTTTATTTTTTCTAGAACCGATGGAATAGTTTTAAGTGAGATCCCTACTATATCTTTTAAAAACTATCCGTTTTCAAGCAA
>WOFM01000631.1:3699270-3776734 GCA_011428145.1 Ericerus pela | reverse complement strand
TTACTGTGGGATGCACATTGGGTATTACAGGTACGACCCTCAATAAACTGTTCAGTCCATTATATTTGCAGCACGGACACTCGATACTGCAGTTAGCCCGAGAAAAGGCATTTAATACAAATATCGCTTCCAATAGAGATGGGCATGATTTGTTTTTTAAAAATCTAATCAGATCATATAGACTAATTTTTTCATCATCTTTCATCTGATCTAGATCATATTAAATTTTGTAATCTTAATTTATAGATTAGATCATTTTGATTTTTAATTTTTCCCATTTTTCATGGCTTTTTAAACAAATTTTTAGCATTTTTACACAGTTTTGACATTATTTTATCATTCTGTAATATTTCTTTTCAATAAAATATCCATAGCTCATGCGAAACTCTCAATCAAAATTTGAAACTTTACTTACCAATCAGCAGACTAAAATTATTTTTTATTTTTAATGAAAAAGAACCAGAGATTGACATCATCTTTTTAGTGGATCCCGAGCTAATCCTGAATCGTAGATCACAAATATATAGGTTAATCAAATTCTTCTGTACACGATATGCATGTTTATGGATAAAAGCCCTGAGGCGCCCTTGTGGGGCCCTGAATTTTTGTTGGCATAGCTGATTCTGAAGTTACGTCGTTTGACTCCCGGACACCATATAAGTATTTAAGGATAATGACGTGCTCCGCCTGCCGCCCCTGCTCTGGTCATTAAAGTTGGTATTTTTGAAATAAGATAATATTTTTTCTTTTTTGAGAACCTTAGGTCCTTAATATGTATTGTTCAGTCAGCGCGGGTTCGTGTTCGTGACTCAGTACATTTTGAAAATAAAAATTATCTAACTTTCTAATAACAGAAACAGACGCCGGCTGAAAATCGTTTCACTTGTTCACAATTACCCAATATTTTATGGAAGCTTGTTACACAAAAATTGAAGCATTACACAGCGTACCGGTGTAGTTTTACAAAACGTAACTCTTACTCAATTTCAGAAAAAGTAACTTGGTTTTTTGCTCAACGGATAATCTAGACTTGAGTAAGTCGGACTCAAATTCCCGTTTTCCTGTGCATTCTCATCCTCCTTTATCTGCATATCTGAAAAAAAAAGTTAACGACTAAGTTGGGTAGGTATCTATAACTATTACATATGTTGAGAAAAAAATTGTAAATTTTTGATTTTGAATGTTACTTAGGTATTTTGTGAAAGAAAAAAAAATGATTGGCACAGTTTTAAAGTAATATTTAATGAATTTTCCCATAAAACCCTGTGAAGGGTGTGTTAAGGGATTCATACTCCTGATTTATTCTTTGACTATACAGAATTAACATGGACTGCTATTTGATTGAAAAATACGTACAAAATTTCGTTATCAATTGCCAAGACATAGGAGGAAAAAGTTAGTCGGGTTGGGTTGATAATGATTTCAATGTTCTTTGCGGATAATTTTGTTTAGAATAGAAATTATGAAAATTTAATTTAATACCATAGAAAATGCTTGTACTTATTACTTTCTCGTTAATAAAAATTTTAAAATATAATTAATTCAGTTCAACCTCAAATTTCAGCAATATTTTACTGTTTTATGAATCCTTATCATACCCAACCCATCTAACTTCATCTTACATCTTCTAACGTTCATTCTTATCACAAATAGCAGTCCATGTTAATTCTGTATAGTCAAAGGATTTATTCTCTATCAGGGCCGGCAACTTTTCATTTTCCCATGTGTAGCGGAAAAAAAATTTTTTTTTGGTGTAAATTTTACACAGAATAAAAAGTAATTGTGTGAAAATGTAATTATTTCCCATGTGTAGCAAAAACCACTTGGGAATTTCTCATGTTTAGCGACTGCTACACACGCTACACAAAAATTGCCGGCCATGTTCTCTATGATCTAACACTTAAAAAGTTGATTAAAGAGAAATACTGTGTATGGTTTATATTGTTTTTCTCCAAAATTAAAATTTCCTTACTTTATAGAACACTGATTTGGATAAGAGAATAGAGAAGGTGAGTTTAAAACCCTGCTTTTACTCTGTTTATGCTACGAAGTGCATGCCAAGAAGTTTCGTGCCATGATAATCACATTTAGATGTGATGCTTTGTTGGAGAGAGAGGAAAATGTATACTAGATTCATATTGTTACACAAGTATAACTTATTTTGTGAAGTAAATAGACATTGTGTTTCAAGCAGACAAGTGTGGATATGGTTTATGAAGTCATGCACTTTTTACCATGAACAGAGTACAGGGGCGGGTTCAGAAACATTACCAGGGATGGAAAAGTGTTACCGATACATTCAGAAATGTAATTTCTCATTTGGGAGAGTAATTTTTTTTTTTTTAAAACTGTTTTACAATTAACGGGAACTAGAATGAGAACGAGAGCTAAAATAAAAAGGTGAACGAGAATCTCAAGGGTCTGTTCACAATACTTTCTCAATGAAAATGGTAAATGATGAATAAGTGACGCGATAATATATGTTCTGTTCATGCGTCTTTTAGAAATCCATAATGAGAATGGGAAAGATAAACTTCAGCCAACTTTCCCATTCACATTTTCCAACAAATCTCATTCTCGGCTGAATGTGAATGCCTCTATCTAGATTTTGCATTTTCATGATTCTTGTTCTCAATGCCATTACCGTTAATTCATAAATGTGAACCAGCCTTAACTCTGGAGACCGGGAAAATAATTCCCTAATCTGACATTCGTAATAATTTGTAAATATTAATCAAATTTTCGATCGAAATCATTTTATCACGAATATTTTGGAGTAATTTCCATATTTTGATAATTTTAAAACATCTGTCACTAAATTTTACAAATTTTTTCACGACTCGTTACAATCCTTCCGAGTTCTAAGATAAATCTCCTCAAGTCCTCAAGCCCATTCAGATTGTGTTTATCAAGTAGGGAAAATACGAGGTTATGTGGTGCGGAACTTCGACCTTCTCCAGTAACATTTCTGAACAGGCTCCAGGTAGGTGGTAGGTACCTATTTTTATACATATTGAGGCATAATTTTCTCGATGAATAATACCGAAATCACTGGAATGAAAATTGAGTTTTGAATAATTTTTGGAACGACTTACTTAATTCATTACTAGGTGCCCAATACGAGCATTGATCTCCCAGAAAATTTGAGTCATGTCTTCTGGTCGTATCGCAACTATTATGCGAGGTAAAAGTTGGAGCATACACTGAAGAATTTCCATCTACATGTCAAATATAGGTAGGTAATAGTATTCATTAGAAGTGTCAACTTACAATTTTAAGGCTGAGAAAATGAAGTTTGAATGTAAGATTGGAAAACGAAAATAATTAATTTTTAACATTTTTTAGCCGGAATATCTTTGGATGAGGACTTCAAATATATGACTCAACGAATTCAGTTTACTTCAATCTTCTAAATAGTTCCACATAATCAACCTACTTCTTAGAAGCTGGGTTAATGGGAAATTTTAAGGATCAAAAGGCTATAGACCTGCTAACAACGACATATATTATAATAAATATTAATGTAATGTAGGTCTGTATTTCAGTTTAACTGTATTTGGATATTGGACTTACCGCAAGTGTTTACTAAGTTCGCCTTTCTTTAAGCCACTGCTATATTCCTTGAAGTTATGCTGCATCCTCTCATCTTCGAATTTTCCTATTATACTTCACTTCACTCCTTCTGTTCAACAGACAATTTAACACTTCTCTCTGTCTTTTCCTCTGTCTGTCTGTCTGTCTGTCTCTCTTTCTTTCACATTAAAAAAAAACGAGCAATCGGCCCCTTCATCCTCTATATTCACCTGGGTCTGAATAAAAGTCCAGGGTGATCAAGCAGGAAATTCTTGTAGCCTGAGAATAAATTTTTTCTCAAAAATGTTTCATCAGAGGGTTGCTTTTAATTTTTTCTTCAATAAAGGTTTTGAATCGTCATATTTATTTGGACATGGAACTTTCCAGATGCGTGACAACACTAAATTAACACGGGGAGAGGAAATGAAATGACAAACCAGGAATCACTCTTTATTTTGCGCATGTGAAGTCATCTTCTACGACTCAATGATGGAGGACTAGAAAATTTTTTTGAAAAACCCACACAATAGTGCTGGATTTTTTAGAGACACCTTATCTTTAAAACGTCCGTAAAAAGGTAAATCAAGTTCTGGCACACATTAAGAACCAATTTAAAAGGTCTTGGTCATAGGTCATTAAAAATGTGAATTTAGTTAGCCTACCTCTAATTTGATTAGGCACCCTATGCTATGAGACGTTTGCCTATCTGTTCTTCGAAGGGAGCTATATGTGGTACTGGCACCGCCCTACATATAGATACTAATTTTGCCTATCACGACATATTTATCTAACTGAATTCGCAGTCCACAAAATTCGCTTGAAGGATGTTCATTCATGAGTTGAGAAGGTTGGATTTCGTGTCTACCAAACTTTTAAGGCACTGACTGGAAGATATTCAGGCAAAAAGACTATAGACTACTGTATATCCCCTAATTTTTGTTTTTCGAAACCCTCACCATTTGCTCAGCCTATGTCAAATGTGAACAAAAAAAAAAAAAAAATGGCAAATGGTAAAATGAAAAGTATATTTACTTAAGTTCGAGGATAGTGGATTATAACCATTGATCCGTGGTAATTGCATCGTTTGGACTGATTGTAACGACGACTGCAGCTGTAAAGGGATGAGAAAATTGTGGTGAACTTTCAGTATTCGTCGCTTTTTATTAGCTGTCTGTGTGGGTACCATAGGCTACTTACCTGAGATGGTAACGGAGAGTACATGTTTGATGAGAACTGCGAGTGTGGAGGCGTTCCACAAGGAGGATATCCTAATTGTGAATTAGTCCAGGCGCTGCTGCAAATATTTCAGTCACTGAATGGAAATAATAATATTGACGGCGTGTTGCGAGTGAATTGTATAAAGGCTGTACTCACGCGTGAGGGTAACTTGGATGATAACTGGGAGTGGACGAAGCGAACAAGTTTCTGGCTGCTGTTAAATGGGGATGGTAGGGATCTCTGGAGCCGGGAGCGAAAAACGGTGGCTTCGAGTGCGGATATGGTAACATATGTTTGTAGGGTCGTTTCATTCGACGTCGTCGGCGGAAATTGCCATTTTCAAACATATTGTCGAATTGAGGATCTGCAAAGAAGAACAAAACGAAAATCAATATGTGGAGTATTTTGGTTCGTTTCAAGTTGAATGTTTCCTGTATTCTGTACTAAACATTATTTTTGGGTGGTCTACGAGGGCAGAGCTCCACTATACATGGATTATTCTCAGTGTGAGGGGGAGGTTTGTCTCCTCAAGGAAACAGAGGTAACTGGAAGAAAAGGAGTCTCTCGGAAAGGAAGTTTCAGTAAATTTCACAGCATGTTTGTCAAATAGGGTGGGGGAGGTTAATAAGGTAGAAACAAAAAAGAGATTGAGGTCGTATAGAGGATGTACTGGTTGCTGGAGAATGAAGAAACTAAGTATGGTGGATGATATGATGACATATTTTTGTAAAAGTATTCACACCGGGTAGATACATGGAACAAAGACCCATTACATGTGTATTGCCTTAAGGGGGCAATGATTCGTCTCCTCAAATAAATAGAGCTCACCAAGGGAATCTATCATATCAGCAAGGCGTGGATAATGTGCTATTACAATTTAAAAAACTCTAACGCAGCAGCAGCTCCGTTAGAAAAAGTAGGTTTTGAAAAGTAGAAAATTAGTCCATAAAAAGTAATTTATATGTTGACGTAAAATTACGTAGTTGAAAACAATTACCTCTTTCAAAATCGAAATAAAAATAGATTTTTTGAAAGTACCTTCTAGGGCTGATCCGCACCAAAATTTCTAGCACGGTGCTATATATTATAGTTAATATTTTTTGAAAATTTCTTAATTATTGGTTCATAATTAAGTATTTTATAACCAAAATAATATCAAAAATAGGTACACTGCAAGTACTGTCTGGTCAATCTGCATCAAAATTAGTAAAATGTTAGAATTGATCATGATAAATATTTGTTTTGAATTAAGTGTTCCTATTGGTCTGAAAATAGGCATTGTTTAGTCAAAATAAAAGAAGAATATTGTTACTGGAAGTACCATACAACCGATCTACAACATAAACAACAGGTCAGGGTCTTGGCTTAGTACTTATGTTCATTCCAAATATTGTGCCTATTGGACAAAAATTGGGACCTATTCTGTGGTAACAAGAAATTGGCTTTTATATGTATAATATATATAAGGTAAAGGACGTGAAGATGCCACACTATTTGAATACCTGAAATAGATTAGATAGGAGAGTTGAAAAGCTACCATATTTGGCACATATGTACCTGAAGGCCCTAAGCATCATTTTCTACCATTCAATCAAATGTTTATTTAAAAATAACTATATAAATTCTTCAGTCCTTGAAATCACAATATCTTTTTCAAATGTATTTCCCTAATATCTGACAACAAATAAAAAGGAAAAGGAAATAAAAGATGGTACCTATTTTAATTATTCATTAAATTTAATTAATTAAATATCATTTTCACTGTGAGTAATTTCAATATTTGTGCAGCATCTTAGCCACTATGAATGTTGGCTCTATTAACCGATTTGAATTTTTTATCGTTTCACATTTTTAAAATTAAATAATGACAGTCGAATCAGTGGAATTAAAATACTAGCGTTATCTACACAAAATTTGCTAATTATTTCATAACTTATTGGAGGAAATAGGACAATTAATCATTCCCACAATAACTAGCATCAAAATTCAAGTTAATTATTTTTAAGGTTATCATTAAACACGCAATTCACTTTAAAATAAAATTCCAGGAGGGACCAAGGTTCTTGTCACAAAAATGTGAACAGAAAGTCTGTTGAGTAGCCTGCATATATCAGTGATATAATTTTTCCTTTGACTATACAGAATTAATGTGGACTGCTATTTGTGATAAGAATGACGTTAGAAGATGTAAGATGAAGTTAGTCGGGTCGGGTATGATAAGGATTTGTAAAACAGTAAAATATTGCTGAAATTTGAGGTTAAACTGAATTAATTATATTGAATATATAAAAAATTACAAATATGTAATAAGTAGAAGCATTTTCTATGGTATTAAATTAAATTTTCATAATTTCTATTCTAAACAAAATTATTGCGCAAAGAACATTGAAATCATTATCAACCCAACCCGACTAACTTTTTCCTCCTATGTCTTGGCAATTGATAACGAAATTTTGTACGTATTTTTCAATCAAATAGCAGTTCATTTTAATTCTGTATAGTCAAAGAATTTTTCCCTCAACAGTGCTGCCAATATGACTTTTTGAAAGTGTGGCATCTTTCCCAAGGCATCTTTGCCGCCTTTACCTTAAATATATGTAAAAGTCATGAAGCAGTGCTTCGCAGCACTTTGGCTTATGCTGGCGCAGGTGGTTTATGTTTTGTGTGTGTGTTCGCGCGTGTGCGTTCGAGCCTGCGTGGGGGTGCGTGGGGGTGCGTGCGAGTATGGGTGACGAATGTGCTGTTAATTTTGCGAGTGAATTTCTCGGCCATAATTTTAACCCTCGAATTATGTTCATTTACGTTTATTATAGTGATATGAATTTGTATTTTTGTTGCCAAAATTTTCATTGATTTATGAAACGAAAAACGTACCTACTTCCACCCGTAGGTCGTTCTATGACACCAAGATTAATAAGTAGATTTTATAGAACACCTACTTAAAAAACTCTCACATTAATGAGGTTGGTGGGGGCAGGTGGTTCCTTTTTTTCGTTACAGTTTTTGGTGACGTATTCTTGTTACACTCTTTTTTTGTAATAGTTTTCACCGCTGAGCCGGATTCGAAAAAACATTTTCTGTACTAAAAATGATTCGCATTTTTTTCAGTCTCTTTTCAATGATATTTCCTACGTGTCTACCATTCAGTCAGGGTTATGAGCTTATAATAATTTCGAGCGCCCGAATTTAGTGTGCCTATTCGTATTCTAGATTTAATGTTCGAATTCAAATGTATAGAAACAGAAGCAAGGAAGTGAAATGGATTCTTTGTTTTGGGCGTAAATAAAGGAGATTAACTTCGATAGGTAGGTAATAGCGAAATATTTTTAGTAATATGCCACAAACGATTCCAAAATTTAGTCACAATTTAGCCTTTTGAAAAAGCAGTAATATGTATTTACGGATTACATTCATATGTGCTGCGTTATAACCTCGATCTGCTCATAAAGACGTGTGTGCTGCAACCCATTTTCATACATCACGTTCTTAACCCTCCAAATTCACTTATATAATTTTTTGGCAAAAATTCTTTTCCAACAGCCTACGGATTAGTTTTTTTTTTTTTTTTTTTTTTTTTTTTTTTTTTTTTTCCAGAAGCCCGTTTACCCCGGACTGTAGAACGTCGGTTGGATTAAAGCGGCCAAATCGTGTGACGTTTAAATTAACTTTTTGGGAGCACGTTAAGTATTTTTTATGTTTCATAATTATATACGCGACGAATGTAGTCCAACAAATTTGATTTATTCACGAATGTGAGGCTGTTATCCTTTCAAAGGGGAGAAAGAAAAGTGAAAAAAAAAAGTGCTAATTGATGCATTAGTTCGGCGCATTTTGTTGATTTGTTAAATATTTCGAAAACGTATATCGTGTGTAATGCAGAGTGGATAAAAGTGTTGTCATCGTCAGGGATTTCCCCCTCCTCCCGTTAGTCATAATGATGGAGGAAAAAATTAAAATAATACCGACTTATTTTAATTTTTTTTTTTTTGTACAAAGGATGATAAAAGTAACATTCAAGGGGTAGGTGCGATAACAATAATTTTATTTGGTTTTGGCTCACCTTTCAAAAGACGAAGCGTTAAATTAACATATATTATCTTTCTTATCAAAAGATAAAAATTTTACTCGATTAGAACGAGGAACGAGTATAATTTACGCTTTATTAAAAATGATAAATTTGTTGAAATTCGAGTGCTCGAGACCTCGATAAGCATACTTTGATTCGTGCCAAAATATATTACTGATTAAAGGCAAATAGTGAAGATGGGGAATTCCGATTTCACAATCTTGACTAATTGACCTAGATAAAAATATGATTTCCAGTTTCTGATAAATCTAACTTACTTAGAAAAGCTATCAAAAGTTACTCGTATATCAATATTAATGCTTTAAAATTTATAATAAAAGGGGTAAATAGGTATGATAATTTTATTTTTTTACTTCAGATTATTGTGACAATCCACGGACGTAATAAGAGCCTTTTTTTGGGGGAGGGGAGAAAATCAAAAATTGCCAACTGAAATTTTTGATATTTCTAATAGTTAAAAAAAAAAAAAAGTCATCAGCTTGTGGGATTTTCCAGGTAGGGTATATATACCTCCACGTATTACAACTGCTAATTTTTTCAGCTACAAAATTGAAAAATTTTGAAATTGCCTAAAAACAAGAGGTCATCGAATTCAACAATTTTCCAACTACACACGGAACTAGTCAATTTTTCTAATTCTAAAAACTTTTTGAGGAGTACCTCCCCCATCCGCCCTTGGGGACAATCGTTTAATTGGGACAAAATGGTCTGTCACCGATGTGTCCCAATTAAGCGGTGTCTGCTGTATTTTTATTGGGCTTCGGCTGCGTGGCCATTTTACGTAGTCTCTGGAGGATGTATTATAAGTCGAAGTGGAGGAGAGGATGGTGGTGATTCTGTGGTTATTGGTCTACCAGCGTGAATTTTTCAATCACATAGTGGAGAACCGACAGAAACGAACAAAATACCTGGCATTTTGGGTTGAGAATGTGAAGGCGGTCGGTCTCGAATCCTCCTTTTGATTGTAAGACCGAGCATTTTACTACTACGCCAGGCTGACCACTCTGCATGTATGTCAGCCACAATTGAAAGAGAAAGGAAAATTTCTAAAATTTTTTGTAACCTCTGTAACTTTTTTCTTGTTCCTGCTTCGAACTACCGTAATGTTATTGCTTAATTGAAATTGTGTAGCTAATCGTTGCTTTACCTTGAATTTATTTCGTTTTCCTCTCTTTAAAAGGGGTGCGGGGATTTTTCGTTTCGCTGGCAATTTGTTGACGCAATTCACGAAATTTGTTTTGAAAATTTCGACAAAATGTTTGTAAACAGAAGCAAAAAAAAAATGAAGGGGGCCAAAAAAAGAACGATAAAAAGAACAAGAACCTCTGTATATATAGTTGATAGCCTGTAACATACATACATATATATATATATACCTAAGTTTATATTGTTTTCTACTGGATAAAAAAATATTAGTAAACACGGTACGACAAATTAACGAAACATTTTCGAAGAATATTTCGCATTTTCAGTTGGTTGCATTGCTCGACGTTGATGCAATTCTAAAATTTATTAGTTCGTGAAAAAAAAAAAATTCAATTTACTGAATCTCTATATCTAACCCCAAATAATTCGCTCGGAGCTGATGAAAAATTTGTTTATCGTTAATCAGATGAAGAAAGTACCAAAGTTTCCGTTGCTACAGGAATGTATACTGAAGCATTCAAGATTCTGATAAACGAGTGGCTTAATGTTCCAAAAATATAAACTTGAGTTTTTTGGTTTTTGCTGAATAAGTGTAGATATTTGTTTATGAAAATTCGACTTTGAATGAAATCAGTTGAGAAACAAGAAAATTCTTTTTTTTCAGGTAAAAAAACAAATATGAGCTGAAAAACAGTTTTACTCCGCTATAGGTATAGACTGGAAAAATCGATCTTTCTTCGGATGAAAAATGTATTTTCTTTAATTTTTATGGGACCGTTCACAAATCAGTCGTATAAATTCGAAGTTCAATCAGTTGCAAACAATGCTCAAACAAAGAATAAAGATTTTATTTTATGTTGATATATGATGACACACTGACAGGCATTTTGGTATAATTTTGTACAAAATTATTCATCGACAATAGTTGAAGGAGAAATGCACAGTGCGTGTTATACAGGCATATGGCAAGACTTTTTACAAAATAAAAAATGCGTGCGAGGGTCCCCCCTCACATATTTAATTTGTAAACATTCAGCTGAAACACGATAAATATGTATCTAGCTTGTATGTGTGCATGCATGTAACGCACCACCAGCTTGCCAAGATGTCTGCTTGTGAGGTGTGTGTATGTGTGTTATGTGACAAACAGAATTTGAAACTGGACAGTGCGCCGGCAGTTTTTTTTATGCAATCTCAACTTTTTGTATCTAATATTTTTTTACACCTGGGGGGAAGCAGACTAGAGAGCAAGAATGTTTACACATTAAAAATGGCTTTTCTTCATCACCCGATTGCCTTAATGAATGAAAACTTCAATGTAGCTGATAGGTACATCGATTAAAAATTACAAGTAGCACAGTTTCTCATTTACTGTGAGGCAAACCTCGGAATGAGACTTACTCAATGGTCAAAAAATTGTTCTGTTAGCATGTTTTCATAATATACTTTTAGGAGGGTGAAGATTAACATTTAGTTCCTCTTCTCTCACCCTCTAAAGCTGATGGCCTTACACATATATGGTTCTCTTCATGTGAGACTCGAAGCGATATTTAAGAAATAAAAATATATTGCTTAGCCTATCCCGACTGGTTTCTTATGAAATCACTAGTCATCTACATGATTATTTTATCATGGAGTATTATGAGGATAATAATAATTATTTGAAAATGGAAAATCTTTTTTGAGAAAATTAGAAGTGAGAGTGATGAGTTACATGAGCGGATTTTCATCAAATTTCTTGGGAGGCAAGGTAAATCATTTTTTTGACCTCCTTGCAATCTTTTAGTTTGACTGAATTTCTGGAGATGGCAAAAAAAGTTTTTTCATTCAATCTACCCGCAGTTCGTCTCAAATAATATTATTTAATAACAGTTTAACTTGATAAACAAAATGGAAAACCAAAAATAAAAAGGTACCTTACCTAACAAAAAGAAATCACCACATACGAATGATAAGAAACTTATAATCATTCAACAACACTAGTATGTTTTCATTGCCAAGCAGTGTCCACACTGGGTTGACACTAAAGCCTGATTCACACCAGGCTAGTTTTGTAGCTACTAGCGAGCTATTTGGAATACTATTCTTTCAACAGATAAAGTCAGTTTGTGCTTTCAGCCATTTAAGTCAACTTATCTCAATAGAATCTTACATGACAATACGCCAAGTTAAAGTTGACTTTAAAAGGTTGAAACCGCAAGTAAATTAAACTATTAATAGAACAGTACCCCAAGCAGATAGCTAGTAGTATGAAAACTAACCAAGTGTGAATCAGGTTTAAGGGGTGCTATTCCACCCTTGCAAGATGAAGCGGAAACAATTCAACTGCAGCAGAATATCTTTCCTGGGTGTCACCAAAGTGTCGTTTTTTTTTTTGAAAAATAAACCTATGGTTGGATGTTTAATTAAATAACGTTTGTCCAATTATTTCAATTCTTTATGGAGCACGCTGCACGTTGATTGCCATGGAAAATGAAAAAGGAAGACGAGAAATTTTTTTTTGAATTTTTTTTAAAGGGGCATGGACACATTCATGGGGATACATTGCACCCATTCTACCTCCGAAAAAGTCGCCTATGACGTGTTAAGAGAAACTAAAGGGTCTTCACCCTCCATCCCCTAAATATCATTTTTTAAATCTGTTCTTGTAAAGCACGCTGGAAGATACGATGGGATTATCGATAGTCACGTATACGTGAAAATCAAGCCCAGCTCTTTCTAAAAAAAATTTTATACATACAACACCAACGTAATTTTTACGAAAGAACTGGCTTATTGAGCAATGGATCGAAGTCGCACTCGCAGCAATAGATCAATTTTTCAAAGAAAATAAAAAAAAGTTTCATTTCTAATGAAAACAATCAATCAACTACTGACCTTTTTCCGATAAAACCTTACAACACAAACTATAGGTAAATATGTTTTTATTAAATTCATTCTAGCCTAACCTAACAATTTTTCCTAAGTCACCGTTTGGTTTTAAAAATCAACCAACTTGCCAGCCATATTTTGATAGCCACTCATTCGCTTCTCTATTGTTTTGTTTGCGAAATTCCAGTGCTATCGCATGAGAAATTTAAAAAAAAATCAATTTCGTAAATGTCTGACGAAAGTTTTTTGTCAAATCAACTCCTCACTCGAATTAGTCGATACGTACCCTACTTTTATAGATTTTATTTTCGACATAATCGCTCATAAATTTCATTTTTCGATGAATATATATATGTGAGCCTGGACATTCGTAAAAATAACTCTTCAAAAGTCTCAACTCCCAACTCGCTTGTCAATAAGGTAATCGTTTATGGGCACAAATTTTATCGTTGATACTTGTATTTACATACTTACAAGAAATAAGCCTAGTCGAATTTTTAAAACTTGAAAAAATTTAATTAGCTTAGATTTTGCAGTGCTTAGGTAATAGTCTGTAGGTATTGTTGTGTTATATTGTATTGTAAAGCCACTATCGAATAGGTTCTAACCGTTACGAAAATTCGTCGAAACCATGATGCTTGATTTTTTCCTTTTTAGAGTAGAACTAAAAATATATTTCGTTTCCGCTCACTCGATCATTTATCGATTTTTACACAAAAATTTCTGACTAATATTATCTCTTCAAAAATCTTGCAAGGCCGAAAGCATTTTTCCAGTTTAATGGCGACCGGAAACAATACGTATCCGATTGATTGCTGTTCTGAATAACCGAATTTTAAAATATTTGTCATTCCCAAGCAGCAAACATATATTTTTTTTATGGTTGTTTATGATATACAAAATGAGTCAGAAGGAAGCAATAAATATATGGCCTAGGTTAAACCGAGCTTATACTCGTATTATTAGCATATTGTTACCTGTTTAGATGTTACAGTTTTTTTATTTTTTTTTCATTTCAATTTTCTCCCTCTTAATTTCTTTAATTAAAATTTATAGATTTTAGCTAGATCTACAAGCTACAACTACTCCGCAAACTTCACAGAATTCTTTTGAGAATGAAATATTTTTGGCATGAACATTATTGTAGACTGCGTCTATAACTGATGGCTGTTAATAAACATAATGTGTTATAAACAGAAATTATGAAGAAAAATGTTTTATCTTTTTTCCCATCACCTGTATGTTAGAGATTTTTCATCATCTAAAGAGAATTAGAATTTTAGTTTAGGTGTAGACACTACATGTTATCAACTGGGTTATATGTGTCTAACTTGTGACAGAAATCAAATAGGTAGTCTATATACCTACTTTTTAATAATAAATGTGTTATCTTCCAATAATTTTGTAAATGGATTTTGTTACAGCGACTTAATTCATTGTTCTTCGTATGTTTCGTAATCAAGCAGAATTTTCTTTATAGGTACATTGCTAATTGACAGGTGAAAAATGTACGCAAAATCAATTTCTTTATCGCGTATTACTCCATTTATATTATTAACTGTATTCCAAAAATAACCGAGTACAAAAATTTGTTGCCTTCAATTTGATAAATAATAGAGTTGAAAAAAAAAAAAAAAAAAAAAAAAATAGCAGTAAAATGAGGATAAAAAACTCTAGGGCAGCAATACTTCGCTAGAAAACTCAGTTTACTAATTTTCATCCATAATTCAAAAAAACAAAACCAGAATTGCAATTTTACTTGAAAAAATTGTAAATTAATATCGATAGTAATCGATAATTGTTTCGATAATTATCGATATCTGACAAACATTGTTGAGACCACCAATCCTTCTCCCCTCTCACTCCTACGAACACACGATCACATATCGAATACATTTATTTATATCTATTCGCGGCTACACTGATATACCACTTCCGCCGCTCACTCGTTCATTTCCGTTACCATTCGTTTATTACTCTGAAAATGTACTTTGCTTAAATTATGTAACTTATGAAATAAACATTCGCTTCTTGGACGTAACTTCACTCAAATCTTTCTTTTCTGTTACAACTCAAGTCCTCAACCTCTATAAACATAACGATATTACCGATATTTCATTGCTAGTTTCAGGCAAAAAAAAAAAAAATTACAAAAAACCGTCGATAGTTATTGATATTTTTAACAAAAATATCGATCTTAATTTTCCAGGAATTTATTGTTTTCTGGCTTTCTGAGAAATTAATGAACCAATAGGTACTAAACTCCTATCAGACTTACACCTACATAAGGATAATCTGTCGAGAAAGTTTTGGCTCCATCTTTTTTGTTGTTTTCTTAGAATCCTGGAAAAACGACTTTTCCAGTTTTTTTTGTTTTTTTTTCAGTTTTTTCGGAAACTACTGAACCGATGAGCACTAAATTTCCTTTAAACCTGCTCTTATTTGATAACTGCCTCTCGTAAAAATTTTAGTTCATTTGTTCGGTACATTTCTCTCCAGCAATTTGTCCTTTCCAAAGGTGTTTATGGAGATTGTTTATCTACATCTTTTTACATGCTATCTCCCATAAAGAAAAAAGTATCCATATATTCCTTCTATACATAGTTATTTTTCATAAAACCGTCAATTTTATAACTTATCAGTTAATAACAATAGTAAAACAAAATAATGTTTGCTATCAAAAATTTCATTTACGACTGTAAATATTTAGTTTCATATACCTAAATCCCTGTTCTGAACTTACATTATCAAAAATACATGATCGAACGCTTTCAACACTTTTCATTTCTGCCGCCACTGGACTTCCCAATAGGATACATACGGAAACGTATAAAAAGACTTTTATATTATAAACTTACCTAAAGCCCAAAAATTTCCTTTTCTCTCGCCGCCCCCTTCTCTGGGTATTTTCAAGAAGCACTCGTTTAGCGATAAATTATGACGAATCGAATTTTGCCAGCCTTTCTTATTCTTCTCATAGTACGGGAAATTGGTGCTGATGTACTCGTAAATTTGAGAAAGGGTGGCTTTTTTCGATTCGGCGTTTTCGATTGCCATTGCGATCAGTGCTACGTAGGAGTAGGGTGGTTTAGCGCCTGGGCCGGTTGACGAGGGTGATGTTGATGGGGTTGGAGTAGACGACACGCCATTCATCGTGGCAATATTAGAGGCAGGCAAATTCATCGAACCGCCACTGGTTTTCGGACTCGAAGTCGATACATTGTTTAGACATCTGAAAAATGGATACGTATTAACGAAAGCATAATATATTACATTCGTATAAAAAAAATATATATATATATATAAAGGTAAGTGGGAATTAACGTATTATTTTCCAATGAAGGATATGGCTTAAAGCGTTTACGATGATAGGTACGGGTATACCTACTGTTTTAAAGTAATGCGAAGTAAAATTTATTTATTATTATGGTAGACTACTGTAATTTGAAAAAATTCAGCTATGGTCATGAGCGTAGCTAAGTGGTGAATGTAGAGGCGTTTACTCACCATAAATCTCAAAAAATTATTTATACTTTTTTACGCGTAGGCTGTACAGCAAAAATAATTTTAAATTCCCACTTCAAAAATGAAAAAACAATGATAATTCCCTTTCTAAAAAAAATTTCTTCCTTCGCCTATATGGATACGGCTGCAAAATATCCAAAAATAATCGAATAATCTAACGCTGGTTAATTATGTACCCGACTTGGAAACAGAAAAGAAATGACGTCACGATCCAAAACCAATTCCGCAGCTTTCCAGAATTTCTAAACACTCGTTGGTGGTCGATATTATTGGTTTTTACTAGTGATGGTAAATGCTCGAACATTTATTATTGATGAGTTAATACTGAATATGCTCAGACATTTACTCAGCATGCTAGAACATTTTTAATATTTCCTCTTAAAACAAGATGTAATCAGTTGCAAACTTGAAAGTTGTAATAATTATACGCTTATTCAATCCGGAATCGATGCTCCGTGAGTAATTGTTATGTGAAGATAAAGTTTAGACTTTATGAATGCTCATTAGACAGTGTACTCATTCAAGAACGAAATGTAGTATGGGAAACAGCTGTGTGAGGGCGCTAGATTTCATACAATGATTTAAACTTATAACTTTTGGTTAAATACGAGTTTTTAAGAGAGAAGCTTTTATTTTATCTTTTTTGCATATAGCTTTATGCGAAATTAACATTATTTCGTTGCGGAAGATTGGCAGTAGTATTGGTATATTTTCTATATTATAGTGAAATCGCAGTAGTGAGTAGAATAAAAGCTTATAATATAATAAAATAGGGGTATTTTTAAAATTGACTTTTTGCGTAAACTTATTATTCATTTGTTTAGGCTTAAAATCAGTGTTATTGAAAATGCTCGAGTATTTGCTCATTTTTGAGCATATGCTTTTAAATTATGTCAAGCATTTATGTTTCCAACAAGTACATGTGACTCAATTCAGAAGGTATTTAATTGGATGAACATATACGCATAAAGAATACCAACGGTTTATCACAATAATTTCTTGTCATATTTTTACGAAAAATCCAAGTGAATGATAAAATGCGTCAAAAGCCTTCCCATCTGGCGAGCAGTACTACTGCAAAATTGTTGTACTTAGGTATGTTCAATGAGGGTAGGTTCGTTTTTTGTTTCACGACCCTAGGAAAATTTTGGCAGTATTAACTGAAATTCATGTGTGTGTATATATATATAGGTACCGTCTAACTATATAAATATGCGCACATTTTTATGTAACACGGTAGGTACAGGTCGCAATTTTCATCCGATAGTCTTGAAGTTTAGTAAGTATACTTATTCAGATCTAGACGAGGATGAGGTCTAACGTTTTTGGTTCAGATCGGCCGGATGGTAGGTCCGGTACATCTTATTATGTCGTAGTTTTTGAGCTTCAATAGTTTTTAAATGCGTAATTTTTAGGCAATAAGTAGACACGAAATTCGGTAGAAACACTGAAAATATTATATTTTAACAGTCATCAAAATTTAGTTTTAATTGGCTGAACGATTTAGCCGTAGAAGTGATTTGAAAAAAATCTCCAACTATATTGCTAAGAAGAGAAGATAAATTTCGGATGAACCAACGAAGCTGGTCGGAAGTCAGGCTTGGTGTTATTTTATTTGCTAAAAAATCATTTAATAACTGTCTCGTGTTTTTTATAATCAGAATACAACTCTTTACGAATTTTTTCGACTTTAAACGTAAATCATTTTTAGCCAACTTTCTGCCAAACAATTTTGATATTTTTTATTTTATTTAGGTATTCATTTATTCATCTACCTATTTAGTTTTTTTTTGTTTTAGAAAATCTACATTTTCTAGGGTGGCTTACTCCACTAGGTTTTTTTTCTTTTTCCTTCGTTCCATTTGATTATTATTTACTGGTGTTTCTGGTACCTATGTAAGCATTATAGATTCCTGTTACAATAAATTTGACATGTTTGTTGTGGGGACATCCCTCGCATGAGGTAATAGGGGCTCGCACCCCTTGACAACAGTCGCCGCCCAAAGGCTGACAATAATTGTCTACATGACATAAAACATAAACACACTTGTGCGTTTGTATGTTCGTACCTGTACATACGTACAGGTAAGATACATTGCACAGGCCGTGATCAATTAGGTACCTGATAACAATCTTGGTGATGTCATAACCCAGTACCAAACACGCTACGTCGTTTCTTATCACCTCAACGGAGGCAAGAAATGACGTAACGTATGACATAATTATGTACATATTCATATGTATGTGTGTCTGTGTGTGTGTGCCAAATTTGGTATATAAACTCTCGAAACTGGCTACAAAACTGTCAGTGTTTGCCGAGGATTTGGCTCTCCCATACTTTACAGTACGAAGTGGCAGAACACGCAAACTCTGTTGAAGACCTTCTTGTGTAAATATCTCTCACAAGGTATTCCACATTTGTGATCAACAACTGCAGAGTTACTTTATTCTGGTCATGTTATTGATTATTTGTTTGTTTCAACTATCATTTTGAACTTAAATTTCAATATTTCAGTCAAGATTTCAGATTTTTTGTGTAGGTATGTACAATTTTTACCCAGTTTGCTTACAAGTGGGTATTAAAGTTGTTTTTCTTAAAATTATCGTAATTTTCATCAGATTAGGACTGTTGGTAAGTACCTAATTTTCATCTATTATTCAGTGTCAAACAGAGGATAGAAGCATATGCTATTTTTTACGCGATCCCCTCATTAAGGCTAAAAGACGTCTAAAAGTATGCTGTAGTGATGGTGACCTAAATTATGGTCAAACGGAAAATAAAATAAAATATCAATACTGTGTAGTAGGTATACCTAAATCTACAAAATTATTGGGGGAGCCTGGAACTACAAACAAAATTATTAAAGCTGCCTTTCCAAAAAAAAAAACAATAAGTTGGTCATTCCTACGTTACTCGATTCTTGTAAACGATAACTTTTCTCATAAAATAGAAGGGATTGTGGTGAATAGATAAAATAAAAAATTAGAAGGTATGAAAATTTTTTGTGAATTCACTATTTGACGTAGACTACCTTACTACCGTTTGAGGATAATATTTGTTCAAAACAGTATTAACACAGGGTGGAAAAATATTTTTTTGGCAAATATGGAAGCAACTTTACCGATAGATGGTAGGAAGTTCAGGTTTTTCCTGTGTTCTTGATTTTAAGTGTACCACAGATCATTTTTGATTTTCATAATTACTGCATTATCAGCAAACAAGGAAAGCTTTAGTTTTCTATTCTTCTGCCTTTTATTCTTTTTCCAAATGACTTTTGACTATTTTCTGGGATTTCTGGTCACTTTCAGTCCAATAAGAAAGTGGTTGCAGTAGCCCAAACGCATTGGCTCCAGTGGCACAGTGAGAGATATCTTCGGTGGGGGGGATGGAACTGTATTTTCCTGTTTACATTCTATATTTTTTTCTACGCCTTTAATTTTTTGTTTCGTGTCACCTAATTTTTTCTCGTTTTTTTCACATTTTTTTTTAGCTCTCCAACTTCCTTTTTCGCGTCTCTCATTGGCTTTTGGATCGAATTAGATTTGTATGTTGTACGTCTGCATGAGAAAAGATGAAGGATGAAAAAGTATTTCTTTGTACCACTGCATGATAAAAAATGAAAGATGAAAAAGAAAATACTTTTTATAAAAAATATCAAAAAATATACGTACTTACTTGGCAAGGTTGGTGAATGTAATTGGAGAGTCGGAGAGTGTCGATCTGGGCACTGACTGAGATATGTGAAGGTTGTCGGATGAAGATACTGTAATCAAGGGCGAGGTAGATACTGCAGAAGAGCACACAGGCGATATTGAGGAAACTGGTGCAGAAGGTTCCAAATTTACCAGAAAGGCATAAGGGTGCCTGTGCAGGTTTGAAACTTTGGCCATCAACTCTTTGTCATCATCGGCATGGTTGTAATCTGTTGATCCTATTATTTTCCAAAATGAAAAAAAACAACAAAAAAACACTGGATTAAGGAAACTGGTAAGTACACAAAAGTGTTTCACGTAGATTATTTTCAAAAGGTGCACGTCATCATATGTTCGTAATCATTATCATTATTATTAAATTTTCAGTAAAGCTTATGGTTGAATTACCTACGTCTGTTGTAATTTTCAAGCAATAGTTGACATGAAATTTAGTATTGACATTGAATATAGCCTATTATATTCTAACATTCTGCAAAAATTTAGTTTCAATCAGCTGAATGGTTCATCTGTAGAAGTGATTGGAAAAAATCTCAAATTATTACTAAGAAGAAGAGATTAATTCCAAATGAACCAACAAAGCTGGTTGGAAAGCAGGCTTGCTATTATTTTAGTTGCCAAGCAATCATTTATGTATTTTATAACTTCACAATATAATAGATCTATCGCATGTATTATTACAACCCGTCTGAAATGTATCGATAGTTGGAGGTAGATTATTTTAGGTCCAAAAAAACTTATATCGTTGCCACAAACCAGTATAAATTCCTTCAAAGATATATACATGATAGAAGGGACATGCTACTGTTTCACAATGGGATCGACTGTCGTTAACATCTACACCGAGCACGTGTACACTGACATACAAAATACTTTACATCAACCAACATGAACCAATCAGAATAATAAAATTCTCTGGAATGAGGTATTTCATATGCCAGTGTTTATAAACAGATGCACATAACAATTTTTTCATTCAATTAGACTTTTAGTAAGAAAACCACGTAGTGCCGGCAGCGCTATCTACAGATGAGACACCAAGACCATGTTTATGTCATCTCCATCATATGAATATCCTATAAGGTAAATTCTCATAAATGTTAATGAAAAATTGTAAAAATTTCAAATTTTAAAAGAACAATAGGGTAGGTACAAAGTAAATCAGACTATTTCGTGTATCACAGGCTATCAGTATATATCAATTTTTATAACTTCTACATAATCCTCAGCATTCAAAAATATTTTTTTCCTTTTCTTACAGTTCAAAGTAATTGGATCAAATTGTCTTTTGAACGCAGTTTCAACTAATAACAACGTGATGACGTCAACCCATGACTGATCTATTCATTACGAATTTCCTCGACATTTCATTATACGCAATTTTCACCCAGCATATTTTGCCAAATAACTGATATTTCAATTTTTTTATTGCATCTATTAATTTATCAATGTACTTAGTTATTTATTTATTTATTTATATATTTATTTAATTATATATTTATTTATTCATATTTTATTTAGCTTTTCTTTCGGGTTTGAAAACATATATTCTCCAAGGTGGCTTGTTGCTCTTGAATTTTTTTAAATTTACAATAGGCTTTTGGCCCTCTAAGCTTCGTGGATATTACTCTTAATAATTCTCAAGTAAAAGTGTCATCATAATTTTTTTCAAGTTTTTCTAATTAAGTCACTTTTAACACGGAAAACTTTTAGGCTAAGGTTTGTTATCTTGTAAGCATTAAACATATGCTTTGATGCAGAGGCAGATCTAAGAAAAAATTTCCAGGTTCAAAATAGTTGAAAAGACTAATTTTAATTAAGTACAGGATTCTGGACTCGATGATTTTGCACAAGGCTGCGAACGGCCAGAGAACCATTTTAACAAAAGGCCCACGCCAGTTTTGTTGAGCCAATACCTGTTAGAGCCGCCACTGCTTTTATGTACCTATATGTATAGTGCATTATGTCCGGCAGGAATATATGTTGTGTCTATCAAAGGATACCTAGCCTCCCACACGATAACTTATTGTAATTTATCGATTTCCCTCCTGCTGTACCCATGGGTGGCGTTTAATTTTTTTTCTCATACGGTGCTTAAATTGTTTTAAGATGCAGTTAAAATTTTTGTGTGAAGAAAATTCTTTCAAACTCGTTATCGTAAGTGAAAAATTCTTTTATAAATTATTAATTTAAACTAATTTTGACCTATTTTCCTGAAATATTGCTTTGAAATGTATTATTTTTAATGTTTTAGCGTGGTGCTCAATTTTTTCCATATGGTGCTCGCGTGCTCCAGCACCACATGAAACGCCACCCATGGCTGTACCTCTTGATGATACTGTTTCGTCCCATAAATGTTACTGCATAATATAACTGAGATTTGTCACGTTCGTATTTTAGGCTCAAAAATAGCTTATTCCGTTTTATTCCTTTTTTTCCAACGACGACGCCAATAATGCACGTGCTATACTCGGAAAAATAAATTTTCTGATCAATTTCTTCGTGTAAGCTCTAGGCGGAATATTCGCCATCGACGTGCATAGTTGTAGGCTAATAACACCGTCGTACACTTGCACTCTCTTACAAAAATATACAACGCTAATCAAATCATTTTCCAAGTTCTGTTTTTTTTTGTTTTTTTTTCGTTTCTTCTCATTTTACGTTTCACTGAACGGGCATTCACTCCTGGATAGGCTACGCAACATTTGCTTTTTGCAGTTCCATAATAACTGCTGGCGGTTAAAAAAAAATACAAAAAAAAAAACCAAAAAAAAAACCACGTTCAAACAAATTTAACTAGGAAATTCCATAGAAGAAATTGGTTCCCCCTGCTGCTCGTTTCGTAGCAAAATTTCATGTTACCTTCAATCGCTTGAGCACTCGATCGTAAAATTATGTTTCGGAGACCAAAATGCAATTTTTCTCTCTCGTACCTATCCTACGTAGGCTCCTTCGTGGACGATATATTTCGTAATTTAGAGCAAGAAATAAATATTTTGTCTGTTCGACGAAGGGTTCCAGCGTTATGAAATGCGATAAATATACGTATTTTGGGGTTTTCGCCTCTTGAGTAACCCTGATCGCGTATACGGTAGCCATTTTATTGTCCAACTTGAGCAGCGTCAGTGCGGTCAACCGAATCGAACTGTAACTTATTTCCACTGGTGTTGATTTACGACCCAAATAATATGCGACGTCTGCTCACAGTTTTTGACGTTTTATACATTCAGTGTGTAGTTTCTTTCTTTTTTTTCTCACTCGTTAGTTTAAGAGTTTTTTATGAGAATTCTATGACGTCCGTGGTTACACGAGTCGTACTAATAGCCTACAAAATACGACCATTTTCGAGAATTCATATCATTTCGTTATAATTGAAATTCGCGAAGGAAACTTCTGTTGTTTTTTTTTTTTCAAGTTTCTAAACTATAGCTTCATTTTTGGGTTTGTCAACCATATTCATGAAAATTTATGTATCGACTGGAGAAGTTCTATACAATTAAGGCACATAAAACTATAAGTTTTGAGAAATCATACAGTCTACTGTAGGTATATGGTGCATGGTAGTAAGAGTATATGAGAAAAATTTCCGTTTTAAGGTTAGTGTGGAATACCTTGTCGTGAGAGATATTCACACGTAGAAGGTAATTTACAGCTTTGCGTGTTCTACCACTTCATACATTGTAAGTATGGGAGAGCCAAATCCAAGGAAAACACTGGCAATTTTTTAGCCAGTTTTGTAAGTTTATATAGTGGATTTGGTACACGCACACAGACACACATACGTACATATACATATGGTATTATGTCATAGATTACGTTGTTTCTTGCCTCCTTTAGATGATAAGAAACGACGCAGTGCGTTTACTGCCAGTCTGTGATGTCACCAAGATCTTTATCAGGTAATTGATCACGACCCGTATAATGTATCTTACTTGTATGTATGTACAGGTATGAACATACAAACGTATGGGTGTAAATGGTTTAATGTTATAGAGACGAATATATGCCAGCCTTTGGGCGGCAACTGTCATCGAGAGGAGGGAGCCCCTAAAACCTCATACAAGTATTGTCCCCACAGTTAGATATAACGAATTATATACGGGCAGATGGTTCTATATCCTATCGATTAAGAAAATAATTCAAATCAATAACTGACAAGGATCGAAAGTGAGAAAAAAAAATTTTTTAATCTACTATTTGGCGAAACAAGTACAACGAAGCTCGTTGACAATCACTCGTTTTGTTAACCGTACTCTGTCTAATAGAAGGATAATCCTTGGATTCAACACTGGATATGTTGCTAATAAATATTGACACTTTGAATATTATTTTATATAGTATGATGCCTATAGTCTATTGGGATTTGTTAGGTCTAAGGTGCGCTGATGTCCTTTGCTGATAGAGGCCTGAAAACAGAATAACAGACTTTTTTCTATATAGGTTTTTTCTGTGATTTTGCAGAAAGGTATTTTTCAACCGGAATTGTATTAGGTGCACGTCAATATATGAATGATTTTTTACAGTTAATGATGGTAAATAAAATCAATACCATCAACCTTTCACCCAAAACCATTCTGAAAAAGCATTAGTCTAATTAAGAATTTATTTAGCACTGTGTTAAATGGTTCAGTGTTCATTTTCCTGTTTTCAATACTTACGAAAATATCCGGTATAAGGTATGTCAGCTATTTTGGTGTCAAATCCTAATACCAAATGAGAAAAATGTGATGTCATAGGAGCGAATGCCTCAGGGGGAAAGGAAAATATGAAGATTCACACTACTCCGCAAAGGATTCACCCAAAACTGTTGTTTACTAATATGTTTTTACACTTTATGTCTTGGTGAATTGCGAACATTTCTATGATGTCAGGTCGTTCTTACTTGAGATAGACCATAGACTGGTGCATTATTTATAAATGGCAGCCATGTATCAATTTAAAGCAATCGTATTGGATGGTCAGTCTACCAAAAAAAAGTTATTATTTATTCGATTAAATAGGTAAACTTCACTTGTGAACAGAATTTTAGAAAATAATTAAAGTATCACGCAGTGGTGAACTTTCTTGTTTGTAAGCATCCACCGTAAGGTAGCGTTCTTAATAACGCCACTTTTTGATAACTCCACAACAACTGCACACATTAGTCAATGGATGGCATTATCTAATGAATCGCTATATACTGAGCCCTTATCACATATTCAAATTTAAAGTCAGTCGGAATACATGACGCTGCACAGTGAACGATTGAAGTTTGAGTGGTGTAAAATTTTGTTAAAAGTTAATATTTCTCGAACTTCAAACAGCAGCAAAATTTTTCCACGTAAGTGTATGCAAACCTCTACTATGGCTCGTTTTAAATGAAATTTAATTATTTTCAAGAATTCGTATTATTCATTTAAATTAAAATAACAAACTAGTCATCAACCCACATGTTTAGAGTAGTAACATTGTTCCTAAGATTGCCACTCCAAACATTTTACAGTTAAAATACGAAAATATTGGAACTGATGACTGATAATTTTTTAGTTTTGTGTTTTTTATGATTGTAGAAAATGCCGAAATGTGGTCTTGGTTGGAACGTAGAACATCTTGAGAATGCAATACAGGTGGCAAAGTCTGGGAAAATGACATTGTGTAAGATATTCGTCCGGGCATAATGCATGCGTAGGTTTTACTGCTGCAGGTAATGAATGACGTTTACGTTTGTGTTGACTGCGAATAATTTTGTTCAGTTTTAATTTTTTTTAATATAATAATAAATCCATTTGAAACGTGATTTTTTTCATTTAAATTCAATTGAAAAAAAGCGGTTTTATTAAAAACAGGGTTTTCCAAATAAGGCCACTTTCCCATCTTTGATAAATAAAATTGTGGGAAGGGTGGAGATGATTGTATGGGGGACCAATGGTGAATTATTGAATTAGAAGGTTTAGTGAATGACGTTATTAAATTTTTCGCTCAATCGAACTACTGTATATTGCTCTAAGCTGCCCTCCAAAATTAGGGTTGCCTTAATCAGGTCACCTATACCTTAAAAAACAAACCTTTTTCATAATGATCACATTTAGTTGCTTGTGTACGTGTAAACGGAACCGTGAAGAAATAAAAAAAAACAGTTAAGAAAAAACTTCATTATTACACTAGTAAAGTAATGAATGTCATTTTCGTTTGTTCCGAATCTATTTGAAAATCTCTCAATTAGCCATCCAAAATCGATTTAATAATGACCTCTTTTTGGTGTACGAGTACCTAATACGTACTGAGAGAAAAAATTTTTAATTATCTGAACAAATAGTTGTGGTTTTTGGTACAAACAAATAACATTTAAATAAAATTCAATTAATACATCTGAATATTAGGGGTCACTTTTTTTTTTCAAATTTCGTTTCTTTTATTTTTGAAATTATTAAATACCTGAAGCTACAGTTCACAGGTTTATCTATCTATGTTATCCTAATTTATTGTTACATGCAAACCAGTTAAAAACTAAGATAGTGTTATACAAAGAGAATTTTGTTTTTCGCACATTAGGTTTTGGTAGGTATCTACATGTTCGATGGTCATAAGTGATCTCGGAAATTTTCTCCTTGCAGTATAGTTTACCTCAACTGGAATTATTCTGAAAAATACGCTTCGTCCTCTTTAGGAAAATTTGACGAAAATATAATTTAATTTTAGTTATTTTTCTGCGCATGCAGTGGCGCCAACTTGGTAAAATTATTCGGTTCACATTCAATCTAGTCAGTGAATTTTTAATTATTTAACACGAAAAAACGTACAGGTATAGGTACGTAGGTATACCCACAACTACGAAAATTTATAAAATTATCGTAGGGGGCGGGCGTATAAACATTTTTGGGGGCCCCAACCCAGAAAAAACACCTAGTATGTATAATTACGAAATAATAATTTAGGTAGGTACTTAGGTAGGTATCCATTTTTTTTTTTCCATTAGATTCTGGGGGCTTTGGTCTGTTCTTTTGAAATAGTCTATAAAATTAATAAAAAACAGCCTCGAAGTCAAGGCTACGTTGTCTGGAGTTTTTCTGCCTTCTTGTATTTTGTTCGTTTTCTAATTTTTATGACTTCTTTAAAGGCTATAATTTTCTAAATTGCGACTGATCCTGAGAAACATGTGAATAATGAAATTTTGTGGATGACCGACGAAAGCGTATTCTACAGTGAAAATATTTTATCGTCCATTCGATCTTGCTACAAGATCCAGTCTTTCCACCCAATCATAATAGATGTGTATGAAGTGATGAAAGATTGACCCTGAATTATATTTTCTCAACATAAATGAAAGAAAAAACTATATTTGTGCACTTAAGTCGTAAGAAAAGTTATTTGCCAACGCACGTGCCATGTGTTCCATGAGAAATAGTTTTGAATCCATCGCAGTCTAACATATATTATTTTCTACTCGGGGTTTTTGGTGTCCTACAAAAATTATCATCGCGAATGTTTATACCAGTTTTTCTTATCTATGTCCCTGTTACAGCATCTTCTCATTCGTTAAGTTATTGGTTTAATGGTTCGAAACCAGTACCTAACTCTTTACTTTTACATTTTTGATTGCTTCGCAAAGGCCTCAGAAGAGGCTTCAATTCCTTAAAATATATATCTAGTGCCCGCACTGTCCTCCAAAAAAAAAAATTTGCAAATCAGAAAAAAATCGGAAGCTTACTCAAAAGGAGTTTTATTAATTCAATCCTGATGGGACTCCCGACAAGTGTCACTGTCCTCTCCCGAACTTTTATCATCGACTCCAAATTGGAAAACGATTTTTTTTTCCGATTCTTATTTTGCAATTCGTTTTTAATTTCAACAGCATTGTTCTTCATTGAATTGTTCTTAATTATTCGAGAAATTGTTTTAGAAATCAGACAATTTTCGTCTCAGTACGAGTCTGGATCCGCCAACGCACCAATGTATGGAGTAAGTATCCCTCGATGTGCCATGTGGGATGCAGGCCACTGAGTACCAGGAGTGATTCTCATATTGATACAGACCCTAGTCAAAACATGACTCCTAGTGCCGGTTAGGGTTTATATGGACCTCATTTGTAATGTTCATAAAAATTTATTCAGAATTACGAAAAAGTTATTTTGTACTCATCCGCAGGTTGATACAACACGCACAATCTTTTTATATCTCTCTTACTTTTTAACCAACTTCGACAAGATAGAGAAGGAGGTAATTAATTCAACCCATATACATATAAGTATAGGTTTTTTTTTTTTCTTTTAATGTTTTTTTTCAAATTTTCAGCACAGCTTTTCACTCTGGGCACCGATTTTGATGAAATTTTTTTCAAATGATACAGGACGATTCTTTGGCCGTGATCATATTTTATTTTTTCTAGAACCGATGGAATAGTTTTAAGTGAGATCCCTACTTATATCTTTTAAAAACTATCCGTTTTCAAGCAAAAAGGATTATGACGAAGATTATAACAGATGATCTTTTTCATGCTTGTAAAATGAGAAGAAAAAAATAGTGGGCCATAGGAGTTTATGAATACTCTGTTGAAGTCCGTAAAGTATCCACATTTAAAATGGCCTACACGTACGTAGGTTTATGAAAAAAGATTTTATGGTCTATGCGGGCCCTCTTGGTGTATTGAGAGGACCTGTGGTACGCACATGATTTTATAGATGCTGGAATCTTCTCTGCAATCATCAGTCTACCACTTATTAGCGTAGGAGTGAGCATAAATCACGTGGGACCTTGGAATTTTCAAAAAGTTATACGTTAATCAGTTCAGTATCCTTATATAATTTCATAAAATTTTATTTTCATTTTCAATGCAATAATTGACCTAATTACTGGAATAAGTTAATATTCTCTTTTTAGTGCGTTAACCTCTTTTATTTTTTGCGGGGTCCTCGCCAATCCGCTAAATTCGGATTAAAAAAATCAAAACATACTTATTCGAGAAATTCATCGAATTAAAATTCAGTCGACCTATTTTTTATGTCACAAAAGAACAAGCGAGACAGAGAGAGAGAGAGACAGAGAGAGAAACAGAGAGAGAGGAAAAAAATCACGAACAACTCGGAACATACTGCCATGTCAGCATAATTCAATGCATATTATCTGCAAACTATTTGTAATATTGTTTCGATGAAACGGATGGTTCCTTTTAAGTAGACTACATATTCGAACTCGATCAAGACCTATATTTATTCATATATGTTAGCCTATTTATTGGTTTCGAGACCTACATTACCATTTATCGTTCCTAATCATCGAACTCGCGTACTCATTGTTTCATAGTTTATTTCGAAACGATGGCGTCATCGTCGTTGAGACAGAAAATTGGTTCCAGAAATTCTTGGGTCCTAGACAGCGATTGCAAAATTTTTCTTTACACATCGTAAATGGTAATCGTCAGACAGGAGCCATCGATCCACATGTTTATGCACTATCAGCTTTTCGTAAAGAATTTTCGATGTCAAATTGACGGTCGTCGCCTCGACATTTATGGGATAAATAATATTTATGGCTGCATTGCCTGATTCCTGAATAGTCTTGGGCCTCGGGCGTTGGTAGAAAAAGGTACGTTACAAATGAGAACGATAATTTGAGATAAATTTCTTACCAGTGATACATTCAATTCATTTTATAAAGTCGTGTTGGATGCCTAACGATACAAAATAATCTTCTACTACCTATATAAAATTCAAAAATGTCCGGATTTCCGTCCGCGTCTATTTTCCATACTTTTCATTGAGCTAGAAGGCTCACATCTGATACTTTTTTTTCAAAATTATAAAAACGTCAAAGAGGCAGCAGATATGGGCCAAAAACATTTTTTGAAGCAGCATTTTTTTCGCTGTCAGTAGGATGGGTGACCGTCAAGATTTGTTTCTTTTTTCTTTTTTCTAACCGAATACGTTTTTACTGATAAGATTTCCTATAAATTTTACTGACTGGTGCCAATGTGCTGTTAAGCGTAGACTCTCGATTTCTTCAATTGTGATTTAATCATCATTTTTTCACAACCCGGCGAAGACAGGGCTCACGCCTAGTATCAACATAGAAGTTATCGATATTTTTTCCAATATTAATTGATTGTAAAGTTCGAAATTTATAAGATACTTTTTTAGTTCGGATGGGTCTTTGAGCATAAATATATTATGGAGTGGCATTTCTCCTAGTTCACCCTTAACAATATAGCTGCGCTTCTCAGTGAGTGAAAGTAATTTTTATCACGCGATGTAGCCTATATCCATTTACCTATTATGGTTCCACTTATATAAATAGATATATTGTGTATTGTGTTGTAAAAAATACATTCGCTCACTGAGAAGCGCAACTATACTGACAAGGGTGAACTTAATGGTAAATCAGGAGAAATGCTACTTTATGATATATTTATACATAAAAGGATGGCAGTTGAGGGGGTAGGTTGCTTTTCAAATATTTAGAGATAGTCATTGCTTCACAACAAGGGATGATTTGATAGAAAAGTGATGTTTTTACAACTCCCACCAGATAACTAAAACCGTTTTGTGTAACTAAAGTGTGCCAAAAGCAACGGATTTGAACATTGCGCGTGCGCACTTTCGAATTCGTTTACTTTTTGCACTGTCATCTTGGCCGGGTATGCGCCCTTTAGTTTTGGTTTACTTTCCCCACAACTACATTATACTAAATTTGTTTTTCTGAAAGTTCGTACCTGACCTAAGAACGTTTAAGGAAATTACTTTTTTTCTACCCTTTTCAATGTAATTTATTTGGGTAGGTGTTATAAAACAGTGTATATGATACACATGTGAAAAAAGTGATTGATACTCTTCAAGTTTGAGGGTTAGGTATCATTATCACTTTAATCATTCACGTTTTTGGTTCGTGTTGAAAATATCACACTCGCATCAAAATCATCTACTTCTCACACTTGTTTCAGAAAGAACTAGGTATAACTCGACTATAATTTTTTTATGTTATTAATAAATTGTTTATTTCCATATTTTGTTTAGAAATAATTTACAAATTTGCACATCTACACTGCATCTGACGAGAACAGCGTGAAATCTCACTCATATAGATATTCTTTTAGGTGGGAAATTTTACTCATACCCATTCGAGTAGCAACATAGGCTAATACCTACATACCTCAAGACAGTCGTATGTATTTTCAAAACAGCTCGTGTAGGTTCCTATTTTTGTAAAAAATACTTCTTGATGTTTGCTCAACCACAAACCCACCAATACTTTACTTATTAAAATAATTTAAAGGTACCTATTCCATCTGATTATAGACCCCTTATTCTGCTCGAACCATTGCAGAAAATCTAATTATTATAGTATAACAGAATTAAATTTTCTTTTATACCAAAATCCCAGAATTCTACTGGATTATCAAAGTATTTTAATTTTTCAAATAATTTGGTAAGAATTTTGAATAATTGGTAATTTCACCTTCCATCGCATATATTATAATTATTCATACTCTACCAATCAGATGTCTCCGTGCCCATAAAAATTAATTTTCATCGTATCTTTCTTACAGACATTATATTCTAAGAGTCATGCACGGCCTTGTAATCCAGGGACAGACACAGATCCAAATTTTTGATCATGCGAACACACTAATCCGTAGGCGTAATCACAGATGGTCATGGTAAGTGGCTACAGTCTTTCAAAAATGTATGATCCTCACTGCCCTCTCTCAAAAAATAAATCGACAATTTAAAAAAAATCAAAGCTTACTTATTCAATAAAAACTTCGCTTGGATACTGGTTAGGTACCTCACACTGTTAGATTGTCCGTAATTAAATTAATGATTGCAAATGATCAATTCCCAGTAGGTTTTTGTTTTGTTGTTGAAAACATGTTAAAAATCGGACGGTTTTCATCTCTAGGGGGCCTTTCTACACCCATCAATATTGTAAAAAATTTTCGTTTGTTTCGTTAAAATGTCCTAAAATTCAAGAAATTAAATATTCGTTTGATTTTATTTTTTTCATGAATGGTGAACCACCCATCTTATTGTTTTTGAGAAAAATACCTAAATACATTAATGACGTTTTCTTTGCAGGTAAAAAAATTCGTACAGTGCATTTGTATTTAAACCATTGTTGCAAATATTTTTATTTTTTTACCAAGTTGGGTCTTTCACTTTAAATTCCGTATTAACGCCATAATCAATGTCTTTTCGAGGCTCTACATATTTACAAGTATTCGTCAACCATTATTTTTAAAAACATAATGATTTAATTTAGTCTTAGGTACATACGAACGTACTTTTATCATAAACTCTAATAATAGTCCCTATAATTTACTTAGGAAAAAAATAATTTTTTCTTCTTTAAATCATTTTTTAATCCCTCAAAGTTAAATCGACTATATGTAAAAAAAAAAACAAAAAAAAAATAATGGAATCCGAAATAATAATAATAATAATAATAATAATAATAATAATAATAATAATAATAATAATAATAATAATAATAATAATAATAATAATAATAATAATAATAATAATAATAAAAATAATAAAAATAAATAGAAGAATGATTTATTTACTGCTTCTAGTTCTCGTAAAATTGTGTAGTAAAGTGAGGACGGATGAAGGTACAAGAGGAAATTATACGACGAGAAGTTTTTTTTCTTTTTTTTCTATAAATGAAGATTTTTTGAAATTACGCGAATGTCACGTTTTGAACTCTGTAATGAAGGAATAAACCTAACTTTATTTCTTCTTTCGTCTTCGACGGAGTAATTATCGCCTCTATTATAAGCAGATTAATTTAGTTGACGCGTGTTGAAGGCGAATAAGAGGTGAAGAAAAAAAAAAAAACTTCAAAATTAATTTTTAAATATCCCTTCCAAGAAGAACATAGTAGCCCAATAGGGATTCTGATGTAAATACCTTCATATACTTAGAAAAATCCGAGAAATTTGTGAAAATTTATCAAATTTTTTATTAGAAAATATTTATATTTATGTTTGTTTCTCATATTTTGATAACCAGGGTGCCGTTTACGAACTATCTATAAGGACCATAAGGAAATCATGACTATAAAGAGGTGTTTACGAGTTGCCTATATAAATCACACCAAGACGCACGCGGAGAAGTGAACTGTTTATTGATAAGAAGCGATGCTTTTATTATCAATATAAAAATACACAGCAAAAATCAAAAGCACAAATATTCCCAACTCTTTATAGCCCTTATTGACTTATATGGCCACCTCCGAACATGACCATGTAGATCGATAAAATAGTGATAAGCAAGAAGTATACAGCCCTTATAACTACTTTACAAACATATCTATAAAGCTTATAGACAGTTTGTACGCAACTTCCAGAAGTTTTACATAGATTATCAAAGTATAGTTTTCTTGACAAAATCCTCGCCACTGTATTTGTCTCGGAGTCTAATATTGTTTATAGAAATAGAAGAAATTAAAAGAAAAATTGATTATGTTGTGTTGAGGTTGGAAGAAAATTTTTGTTACTGAAATAAATTTTTATGCTGATCGGGGGAGTTTCCCCCCAGCCAAAAATTTCAGTTGGTAGATCCTCAAATTTTGAGAGTAGTCGACAAATCCAAATATTTTTTCACAAGAAGACTTAAAAAAAAAATTTATATTTATTTATTTTTGTTTGAAAAAAACTAAATTTTATAGCGTGGCTTGCTCCACTATAGTTTTTTCTCTTTATTCACTTTTCTTACTCAGTTTTTCTTCCTCAATTCCATTCTCTTTATGTTCTTTACTTCCTTTCAATTTTCAAGGGCTGCCCCGCTGCTGAAAATCTAGTTAGGTTATATTACACCTGCAGCCAGCCTTACTTCTTAAATGCTAAAATAGTGGGGAATTGAACCGCCAACTAACAGGAACCTTAACAACACTTGTCATCTACCACCAAAATGTAGCATCGTATTCACTCAGCCACGGTGCTGTTGGTAGATGATGAGAGCAAAGCTGACGTGTAGGCATTGTTGCCACACCATTCTCCTCCAGTACATGCGGAGCGTAGTACGATATAACAGATGTGGAGCGAGTGGAATGGAGGCGTGTGTGAAGGGAGATGGGGAATTCCCCTCTTCATCCACATGTTACCTGTACACACCACACAAACCACCACTTGACGCTGTCATGTCATGGAGGGAGCAATGTGGATGAACTATAGCTGTGGTGTATATAGTCGAGATATAGCGCCAGAAGGTTGTATTCATCACATCAAGGTCACCACTTTGGGTATCCTACTGGTATGGGGAATCTAACTGCCAACTGACAGGAACCTAACCAACACTCATCATCTACCACCAACATGTAGCACCATATTCCCACAGCCATGGTGTCAGTGGTAGAGGATGAGAATGAAGCCGTATCGTTGCCACAGTATTGTTTAGGGATTATTATTGTGCAAGTTGTTACAGGAATCAGGCATAGGTATTTACTTGATCTGGCATTAAAAAACAACAACAAATGTCAATCTCGAAAATGGACTTTTAACTTAAAATGATACTTTTTTCCACATTATTTAACCCAAGCCGAGAATCAAGAGTCTAGACGTCGAAATTTCGCGTTTAAATGGTTTATTCTTCTTGCAGATTAAAAATGGATGTTGTTATTTCTACCAGCTTGGGTGAGGCGTTTGTTTTCAAATGATTCAGTGAATTATGCTAAGTGGTATAGAAATACAAGTCTCAGTTATTAGATTTTTTTATCATTAGAGTTAATGGAGACTGGAGAGTGGGAATTTTTCACTTTTCAATTTACATTTACCAAAAAATTAAGTACCCTAATTTATTTTGTAGATTATTAATGTAATGTCGAATTTAAGTTGAATATTTTATTAAAACAATATTAGCTTATGGTGTCAAAAAAAACTTCGTCATATTTAAAATAGCTCAAATATCTGTCCAACTCGTAGCTTAGTAGATGTGTGTGACAGGTCTGAAGTTAATTGAGTAGGTAAGAAGATACCTTTTCAGAATTCATTGATGTACTTTTAGTATTTGATGAACGGATTGAAAATGAAACACCGGCTTCTTTCAGCTTTTGTGAAAATTTTTCAAAATTTTCTTCACTTTCAATAACTCATTCAATATTTTTATCATCTTCATCAAAACTGATACAATTTTTCTTCAAGTCAAGAATGAAATTTTTATACGAAAACATTGTGAATATTATAAAGTATTAAGTAATATTAAAAAAGAAATGAAAAGCCGACTTTTTATTTTGTAGTTTCAGCTTTGCTAAATTTTCGTATATTTTTCCTCACTATAATAATAACATTGAAAAATAAAGGAACATCCAGGGAGTACAAGCAATCTCATTCATATTTAGTATAGATCCGAGCAACTCCTCACACAAGCTGGTAGAAATAATAACACCCATTAAAAATACGGTTCAAAAATTGATTTATACTTAGACCTCTTCAAAAGGTTATAATCAGATTTTTTTTCTTCTTCGTTTTACGAATTAATCCTAATTAAAAAGTTGGAATTTATTTGAGAAGGAAACTTACCCGATAAGTGATCGATGTTGACGTGATCATTTATGGCGTGGTCGTCGTGAACTGGTGAACTTCGTTCCGTTTTATCTGGAATTGATGATAATGAAATGGAAGTGTCATCTGGAGAGTCAATCTAAACAGCAATTTCGGTAGTAATTAAAATTTTTTTAAATGAATTTTGTTTGTTTTAACAATTTTATTCAGTCCGAAATGTAGGATATCTAAAAAACTTCAGTTTAGACTAAAAAAGCGATGCATTTTAACGCGTCATTCTCCTTCCTTTAAAAAAATTACAATAAGTAGGTATAGGTACAAATATATGATTTCATTTTTAATGACATTAACGCAGTTATAGTGACCATGAATTGTGGTTCCTACGCTAAGAAGTTGATTCAGGTGATTCAGGCTTCTCTTCGTAAATTGAGAATTGAATTAATTGGCAATTTTTTGTTCTCTATAGAACAAGTCCATTTTTATAAACCCAAAATTTCTGGGCTATTCAGCCTTTTTATAAAATTTTTTAATGAAATTAAGGGTTAATAATTTATTCAAGAAAAATATTATTTTCACATGTTTTTGATAATGATGAAAAATAAATTGAAAAAACAAGATTATTTCAATATTTTATATTAAGGAAGTAAAAACCTTTCAGCACCAAGAGGGTACTTAGGGGTCGAATATGTACATCAAGAAATACAGCAGGGCTAGAAGTTTCATTTTAAGTTATGATTTTTCAGTATTTGTCGTTTAGGAAATCGTGAATCGAATCGAATTTATTTCCATTGCCCTCTTCTTGTTCTATGTTCCCAACCATATTCAAATTGTATTTTCGCAGATTATTATTAGACCTGTGAATACCCAATGCTGCTACGCTGCAATAATTCGCAGATCTACATGAATGCATAAATGTGTCCAAAATTATCAATTAATCAGGTGCAAAATGAGGAAAACAAATGATTTAGAGTTAGATTGAAACTTTAATAGCTGTAACTATGATCACGTGATAGCCTTACAAACAAGTGGATTTTATATATAAGATAGGTATATATATATATATATATATTTAAAAAAAATTAAATCACCTCTGCTTCAATTATCATTTGTTCAATAACGACCCTACTGGTCATTTCTCACCCTCATTTGCCAATATAGCTCTCCCTATGATGGAAAATGGTTTTTTGTTTTTTTTTATGAAAGAAGTTTTGATCAAAATTCATTTCATCTCAACCTTAGGTCATAACAAAATTTGAGGAAATGAGGCTGCTGACGCCCAGGCACATGTAGTTCCTTTCTCTTCTAACCTTGTTCCTCAATTTCCTGATTCCGATGCCCTCTATATATTTGAGATACTCTTCATTCATTTTAACAATTATGGATGTGACTTCTCATATTAATAACTAACGAATCTACTAACATACTGTCCCTTTCATAAGACTATTCAACTTGATCCACCATTTCATCCTTGGTTTTTTCTTATAGGCAATACATTAAACTTTTCGTTCAATCACTTCTCATGCTTATTCGTATATATGCGATTATCTCCATACACCTCATTTTCTTTCATATTTTTATATTTTTCGTTGAAGAAGGCTATAAAATAATTTCCACTTTGAATGCACATGGGTTCCTATCTGTTCTTCAGTCAAAATTCTCTTCAACACTTTCTTCAAATAACATCTTACGTAGGTACACTTGTTTATATCTTCAGGTTCTGTTCCTCGAATTGAAAATTTTTTCTCAATTCATACTTCGTTAAATTTTCGTATCCCATATCACTTGAAACACGTGAATTAAAAATTTAGTTAATTTCTTTTAATCTTTTGATTTTTTTTCATTTCTATTATGGATAAAGACCGTAAAGCCTACATGAAGCGACAATACACAAAAACGGTCTCCTCTTCTAATCCATGCTATTTACAAAAGACATACAGATAAAGGGCTTAGAGGAAAAGTGGAACACGTCCAACGTCTATTTTTTATTATTTGTGAGTTGAAGCTTGTTTTTGACTGGTAGTCGAAAGTGTGTATTTTTCCATAAAAAACTGAACCAATTCGTACGTCTCTTCGGCCCATAGAATTAGTTTGATTTATGTACAGTTTTCTACCAAATCAATGGAAAAGAGTGAAATATAAATGGGTTCTCTCGAAATAAGGGTTGGTATGGACTTGGCCCACTTTTGCTCTGTGAGTCTCTCATACGCTGCACCCCTTATAACGTCATATCCTGTGACCTGCGCAATCTGCACCACTGCTATAGTTCATTCAAACGAAAAAAATCAACTACTAGTCTGCAATGTGTTTTCCATCAAACTTACTTTACATTCACTAACCATACAGTATATAGCAGGCATAGAAAACCTACGGCCCACGAAGCCATTTTGTCCAAACCGCGACCAACTTAGGAAAAAATCAGAAATCAACATAAAAACTGAATAAATTTCATTTTTTTTCTACAACAAAATAAACAATAATGGAAATGAACCATCGAGAAATGCAGGCCTGAAATATGATGTGTAGACTAGGTCTAGTCCGCCTGGCGCGGAAGAATGCGCAGTCGAAAAACGACCGTGCACATAATTTTTACTCATTGTCAGTGATCCCTAACAATTTTTCATTTTTTATTTCAGTAAAAAACAAAAAACAAAAACAAAAATTGAAAAGATAAGATATTACATAGACTGAAAAATTTCAATTTTTTTTCTCTTTGAACAAATATAAAAAGAGGTCATCCAGTTAAAATTAATGTAGAAGGGTGAGATCTTCGACTATACAGTATAATGGACTGAGTTAAGTGATAAAACCGATATTTCAACGTAATAAGAAATTTGAGCCGCTTGACAATCATACTTACACGATACATACAAGTGTTTGTTTGGCTGTGTGGTTGTGTTAGTGATATAAAAAAATTCTGCTCCAATCAAAATATAAAGCTGTCTGCCATGCGATTTTTAGTTTCTTATCTGATGTCTGAACAACTGATAACGCATATTTTTGGCTAAATGTCCAGTACATTTATATTCTGTAAGGTTTATGGGAGGGACAAAAACCAGTATTCTCAACACGCTAACCTATCTAATAATAATGTCTGAATAAGTTAAAAATTTTAACATTTATCCAATTGCACAAGCGAGAGATACTCGTTCGTGACGTAAACAGGAAATGTCGAAGTATAAGCTACCTATGTTCCTTTGTTATCGTACTTTTCGTTTGGCCATCTTATGTCCGTAGGTATTCATTTTTGGCTTGTGTATTAAAAAACAATGCAAATTATTATGATTTTGAAAAAAATAAAAACTCTTCTTTAATATTATCAACATGTATCTCGCAGCCTCTATATGATAGGAAATATTTAAGAAAAAAATGAGTGTAAACTTCTTCCTTTCTATTTTCAAGTAGGTACATCGAGAAAAATTTTTAAAAAAAACTAAGAATAGTCGCAGGTTGCAGTCACCTTTGGTTCAAGCACAAGGTATGGATGAGGAGAATTTTAATCTCTTATTGAAGAGCACATTCGAAACTTATTTCGGCCATAATATCTTTTGTAACTATTAATTCCATTTTGAACCCAATTTTGAACCTTATTTTACAGGTTTATAATTGGAACGGTAAATGTAATTCAAGAAACTTGACTAAGTATCCATTCTACGCATAAAAATGGTTAAGTATAATATGTTATGGAATCATAGATACAGTACATTTAATCTATAGGCTACCTGTGAGTATCCCTCAAGACGGATATAGTCTTTTTCCGGACTAAATAAGCTAGAGTTATGCTTATTTTTAAATTGTTTTATTTATCAATAAAACTTTTAAATCTATAGTTTTGGTATCAACAATCATCGTTCAGACGTTTTAAACCACAATTTCTTGCAACTAGAACAAGTCTGAACACGCTCCCACATCTTACATACATACCTCATCCATAATGGCTCAGACAAAAAAATACTCCGTCTAGAATATTACCGACGTAAACAAATTTTATCTTGGAAAAATTTCAAGAACTTATAAATTAATACTAATTTCGTATCGTCAGTACGGTATACGTAAATATTATCAGTTTGCTAAATTGACTAACAAATTACAAGTAAATTTTGCTCGATTAGCAAAAATTAAAACTCATAATCGAAATAATGAAATTGAATTACGTTGCATTACACTTACCTATGCCAAACAAAAACTCACAGTTAATGAACAGAAAAAGTATTTTCGGATATGGTGAGAGGTTGAATTAAGAATGATTGGCCAAATTTGATTTGGGACCCCTAAATACTTCAAATGAAACTAAATTTACGTCATTTAACGAACGAGAGATATACTTCATAATTTAGGTAGCTACCTGAAGTGACAGAGCGATTCTATATAATATTATATACAAATGAAAAAAACAATTTTAATGTCGGGAGAAAAATATAATGTTTATTTTGGTCATGGCCGAATCCACACTTTTTTTTTTCACACCTTGATCAAGATTCAGGAGTGCCTCATTTCAGTCTTCTAAATATTATCTTTTCCCTGGTAATTATTGTCAAATTTTCCAGCAAATCGTATAGATACAGAAAGAAATATTCATAATAGGCACATAACTAGCCTAAACCATCGAAACTAATTCATTCACCCCTTCGACGAAAATATCGTTAATGAATTTTGGACAAGTTACATTTCAGCAGTTTTCACAAACTAATTATACCAAGGACGTAGATAAGGGGTTGGTACTCGCGGTCTGGACCCTCCATACCTTCGAGAAGAAAAGTCGGACATAAAAAATAGTGCATATTTGTTGATGGTGATGGTATTGTGACGTTGAGGGGAAGTTAAAAATGACGGTCCAGAAGAGTGGAGCCCCCCTCACGATTGCACTGTCCACGCCCTTGAACTATACCCATAAACAGACTTTTATCAAACCAGTAGGTATTGGAATTTGCACCAAATAGGACATCAATTTTACACGTCGGTACTTTTCGAAATTTTTGGAAAACTTTTTGCAAATTATCCCCATAGTTGACATAGTTGACGTAAACTTCGCAGAATGTCGTAAGATTTTAGAATAATATATTAAACCCTACCCTATTCTTAGTGTGCAGTGATCGTAAAACTAACCTACATTTTTCCACATTAAAGAATGGCATTCCATGTAGGTAGAAAACGGCATATGCTTGGAAAAATTTGGAATTTGATCTATGCTCAACGAAAGTGCGATAACGCGTTCTAAATATAAATCTCGCACAATAATTGATTGTCCGAATTATTTCGTCGGAGAGAATGTCGATAAAAGCTGTACCTACGTAAATTGATCGTTTCACACTTTAGTTTTATTCAAAAATTGTGTCGAATGAAAGAAATACAAAAAAAAAAAACAAAAAAAAAAAAAAAAAAAACGAGCAAACGTTAAAATATTTATTCTAGACATTCGCAAAAATTTTTCTTTTTCAGGATTTTGATCGATATATCCTTCGCACCACTGATTCAGATTTGAAAACTTGAACATGTAAATTCTTCATGGGATGAAAATCAAAATTATTCTCTAGTTAAAATTGATGAACTCGTAAGAGATTGATGGAAGTGGAATCGAAAAAATGATTCAGTGCCCTCAAAAACATAGGCCACGTTTCGTTAAAAGGTTTGAGAATTGAGACAGCAAAGCCCGCCATATATTATCGAATTTTAATGTTTATTTTGAACAAGATTGCACGATTTAGCCTTACCTTACTTATATCTGAGGGTTTCCCCTTCATCCCACAAATTGTCAAACTTCACATCCTACCTAAATTACCACGGTTCGTTCAAAACGATCCGATTCAAAACCTTATTAGGCATAATACTTGTGCCAACTATATACAGTAACAGTGATGAGCGATAGAATGTGGTTTTACATTAATGCTCTTGAAGTCGAATCAGGCCCGCAGCCAGGTCATTATTTCAGGAGGAGCAAACAGAAAGCTTAAATGCAAATATTTATCTATAAAATCTTTGGCGAGCGAAAATACGCAATTTTCTCATATATATAATTTTTTTTTTGAATTTGTAGGGGGCAAATGCAATGACCAGGGGTCAATGCTCCCATTTTCCCCTCTGGCTACGGCGCTGAGCCGAATGCAAGAATGGTACTCGGGTACCTAACAACAGACTAAACAGTAATTGACGAACATCTTTTCTTAAATAATTCTTGCGTGCAAGCATGCCAAGAAGATGTTTACCAGTTTATCTTCCTGGTAATTAAGTAGCCTACGGTTTATTTGGTCTAAGCGGTATTCAAGTATTTCACGTAAATATTTCTTCCATCAAGTAGGTGTAACCAGGCCCGTAGCCGGACAGTTTTATCAGTCGGTGGTATTGAAATTGTTTGGGGCGCACTTTCACTCATGGCAGTGGCGTAGGTACTTCCCTCCCATTGACAAATAGGTGCTAAAAAAAACAAAAAATTTTTTCACTCCTTTCGTTTTCTTCGAAAATGAAAAAAAAAACCATATGGCGCCTTTACCTTTATGCATGCAAATATGCCCAAAAAATGCCAGGACGAGCTGGAACTTGTCTAGACCGGGCGGATCCCGGTAACGTTCTTGCATAGGTATCAGAAAAATACTCGAGTAATTCTTCACTCATAGTTACTTATGCTACTCACATATTATTCACACATTCAGCCCATAGTTTTGATCTTGGCGTTGGTCTTGCTTTCGCTTATAAAATTATTGCTATTATTAATGGCTGAACTAAACTTACCATTGTTGTCCTTTTCAAAATAAACAAGAATCTTAATTACAAACACTCGTACGACCACACCAAATTCAAAGAACTGGAAAAATTAAAATTTTTCTTTTCATCTTGGCCAAGTGTAAAGTGGAAAAATTTTAAGAACAAGACTAATTTTGCCCATCACTACCAACCGCAAATAAACTTGATTCGCAGAAAATTACCATCTCATCTACGCTTTATTAAATTAGGTTTCGAAAATTAGGAATTTTTAATCATTTGTAAAAGAAAAAAGTCAAAAATTAAATATATTATAACAACCACGACTAAATGGATAAGACTGCTGATTTTTCTCACTTGACCTCTTGCAGGTGTGCCAGGTTCATACCCTAATGGCTGCAATCCCTACACACTCGAGATCTCCTCCTTTCAAGAACCTACACACTCTTCTGAGAAAATAAAAATTGCATTCAAAGTACACTGGAGTCCATACACCTCCCGAAGTGGTTAACTAAAAATTAAATAAAAAGTAAATAGGTCGGTGAGCATGAATAGGGTGAATGATCTACTTAAATGTCTGTGTTAATTCAGGTATGGAGTCAAGTAAATCTCTTCCATCTGTCAGAATGGTAATGAAACAAAAAGTACAACTGTACCTTTATCTAAGGGGGGGAGTTCTATAAGGAATGTGTATGATCGCAAACGTAATATCAATCTGAATTAATTAGAAAGCAAGTTGGCAGCAACTGTGGCCACATGCATAAGACGGATGATTTTTCATAATTGATCTCACGTGGGTGTGCCAGGTTCAAATGCCAGCGGCGGCAACGCCTGCAAAAGGTTTTTAATGCATTTCATTCATGACCAGCAAGTTATTAGTAAAAACGTGATTAGAAATGGTACCGTAGTAAACCTTTGGTAGGTAGGTATAATCTTTATGGATTGAAATTAAAACTGAATATGAAAAAGGATGGTGTTTACTTACGCCGCAGGAAAGCTATTTGTGGGTTCACCTCTAAAACCCACAGGCGAATTGATTTGGACTTGCGTGTTCGGGTGTTACCGTTTTGGTAAGGCAGCCAACCTTTTACAACATTCCTGAACTGGCAACTAACGAAAGGCATCGCCGGTGTATATGTTAGGCTAAACACGCACGTCATCCGCGAGTATCGGAAGATAGGCGCGTGTTTCGTGTTTAGCCTAGACCGCGGCACGTGCGTATTCGTATGCACGTTCGCGCTAGGCTATGTTCGTAACACGTCGGCTAAACAGAGAACGAATTTCGTTGCTCGTCTATTTAGCCTAAGTGCTACGAGCGCCTAATTGTTTTTTAACGTCCGTAGACTTAATTGTGCGGACTTGGTGATGGACCAAGTCCGCGGTCTGTCGACTGGGGCCGAGCCCCGAAAGAAGGGAGGACATGGTCCCCACACTATTAAAGAAAGCTTTCAATTCTTACTACTTTCTCATACTTTTAATTTATTTTTCTAGTAGGTCTACTTTTCACTTTTCACTTTACTGAATCTTCCAGTGGTAGGAATGATGCAAGGGATTTCTTATAATGATATCACGCGAGGGAATCCCCCTAAAACTTGAATAATAGTATCTTGCCGAGGGAAACCCTGCCAAATGGAGTCCTCAGAATGGTATTAGGATGAGAAAATTCCCATTAAAAATGAAGTAGCTTAAAAATTATATGATATTCTGCATTAGTTTTGATGTTGCAGCAATAATTTGTAGGGTGGAACAAAAATTAATTTTTTTTTGAACTTGATTAGATATAATTATACTTTCTGTAGATGAAAAAAAAAAAAAAGATATCAGTTTACATCTGTATATGTCAAGCCTGCTTTGCAGTTATTTAACGTGGCTGAAACATCAAGGACCTGCTTCGTAATGAAAATATAAATGAGTATTTTTAATGAGATTCTATTCATCTTGTTTTTAGCCTAAAGGGCAACTTTTTCGCCCCAACTTGAGTAAAATTCGAGAAAATTTGTCTTCTTTTTCATTCCGCTATGAAAATGGGCCAATTAAAAAGTATAATTTCCACAATCTTCATTGAAGGGGATTCCCTTATCACGATACCATTTGCCTTATAATTTTCTTTGAGCTGTATAACATTAACTAAAATGGTAGCACTGGTACGGGAATCCCTCAATATGGTGAGGGGGAGAAGCAGAATTAAGATCTTACTTATCGGGCATGTCTTGTCACATTCCTTATTCCACGCTATATAGATCCTAAAACCGGGGACTCTCTCAACATGATACTACTCAGGGCCTCGAAGAGAAATTTCGGGTTCCAGGGGAAATAAACTAACTCTCAATTTTAGTGCCAGCTGTAGGATTTACCTCTGGTAGGAGATTATAAATTGAGAAAACAATTTCGCGATTGGAACCAGCGAAAATAATTTTCTTAGTTTCGTATTTTCGTATGGTACACTTTACCCTTCCCTCCCGCAACCCCTGATACCACTGGAAGGTTAAAATTGCTTTTCTGAAAAGTACGCCCATCGCTAGACATGTGCGAAAAAATAGACATTATACTGAATCTCGTGAGCCACGAACACCAGTTGCTTGTAATTCGCATTCGTCTTGATTTTCTTATAACAAAAGTGTGAATCATCGTGTGGACAAATTATTGAAAAAAAAAAAAAAAAAAAAATTCTCGCGTAAAATGAGTGTAATTTGAAAAAAAGAAAAAAGTACAATATGCCGACGTAGCAAAAACTAATCATGACTTGTCAGCGACTATATTTTTAATTGTATTGAAAAAACTCACGTTCTATAAAGGATATACTTACCTACGTGTAAAATAATGGAGTGTATAGCATTGTTCGGTGAACAACCTAATTAATGCGGAAATACGAAAGAAATTTACGAAGATATTAATTTAATTAAATTTATATCGTCGATGAAAAAACAAAAAAAAAATTATGAATTAATAAATTTAAGTGCGAACAACTTACACCGAATAACAAATTCGATGTTTCTTTTCTTTTTTTTTCTACCAATTGTTTCGAAGGATTATCTCGAGAACCGAGAATCATTAAACGTTATTTTTGATAGAATATGATTTTGTATATCGTTTCAAAAAATTCACAAACAAATTTGTTTGTAAACAATGTTTTATTCCCTTTCTTTTTTTAGAGCTCAACGTTTTCTGAATTGTCAATTATTGTTCGTCACGTTGTTTGTGAAGAGAAAAAAAAAAAATCGACCATAATGATGTGTTCCGTTATTATGTATTATGGAAATCTTTATTTGGATGTTTCCTAGGCTAAGTCTTCACTAGTATACCTATCGAAGGGCGGAAGCCGGTGTACTACAAGGGCTTTTCTTTCCAGAAAATACACAATTTTGTTGATTTTCTTTGAAAAAGACGAATAGTCTAATAAAAACGTGTAGGTTCTCACCTACAAAACATTTTGTCACCCTCCGCTACACAAAAAATTTTTTTTAGTCATGTCTTTATATAGTACTGGACGAGTAAAGAACAATGATTCCAAGTTGGACATGCCGGCGCTGAATAGACAACCGTCGTAAACTACGAGATGTACTTTAAACCCTTTGACTATACATAACTACATATATGGACTGAGCATAGTGATAAGAACATAAAAGCAAGATATCTCTTATAAATAAGCATCATCGGAGAAATAAGTTTCTTCCAATTTTGCCTTTTATCGACGATATGCTTGAAAGATCTATAAAAAGTGAGAAATAAAGTAATATTTTAACCAAAATGAAAAATTTTCTGTACCTACTCAATTAGTGGTAAAGTTGCCAATCTTTTCGTAATAAAAATCACCTTCTGCCAGTTATACTTATTATCGCCACCCTTATTAAGCTCATTCCATGTAGTTATATGTATATAGTTAGTCAAAGTTTAAACAACGTTCATGTACGCTATCCTTGTGAATTTAAGGAATACCCTTATCAAATGTATTCTAAATCGGTGCAATCAAGCAAAACGTCGACAGTTTCGCTTTTACAGGATAAACAATAGACCCACAAAATCATGCCTCTTTCAGCTCTACTGTACTACGGTAGATATGAAAATAAAAATATTTTTCAAAGAAGATTATCCATTTTGTGGTATATTTATGGCAGTATAAATATTATCATATCTGATCATTCTTGTTTCGACAGGGACCATTGTTGGCATCTACATGTTAATGAAGACGCAGCCCGCAGCTATCGATGATTTCGCTTTCAGGTAATTTTGAAATTGGATTTCAAAAACGAGTTTTAGTGATCAATATTTTTTACATAAAAAATTAATTTGATGGTTGATCTCGCCAATCTGTCTTTTAGCGCGATTAGTAGCAGCAAATATTATTATCCAGTTTGTTACCATGGCAGCTATTTTCCGATTGTATTTGTGCTTTTATTAGTTTCTCAAGTTCTCGCGATCCATTTGTTGTTTTTATTTCCCACATGTTCCCACAGTCAGGTTCTTATAGCTCTGCAAAGAATATTTAGTTTGACTTTTTCTCTTGAATATTTGTTCCTTTTTAATTTTAAAAATGTTCTTTGTCCGATTAAAGATTGTATCTTCTCGTCTGATCGGGTTTCGAATTTGGTCGTTTATGGTATATTCTTTGCCATTTTATTTAGGTAAGATACTGTTTAAAATTTTCTTAGTTACAGATCTGAAATTGGATTAGATACATTGATTTAGAACTATATCTTATCATAATTTTTCTAAGTCTTCCTATCAGTAACTATGTTGTTATGTTCACCTATGTACTTATAAGTATCTACAGCTAAATCTTGTTTTCGACTTTTGCTTTTGTCAAGATTATCTCAATGAAAAATGGAAAAACATACCTACTTCATGAAATTCTACTGTTAGGCGCCCACTCATTATCATTTTCTCAGAGGAAGGGGAAATGTTTAGTTGAAAATCTATCAAATTGGTGTTTGTGGGAAATTAATGTCTTGTGTCAACTTGATATTCAGAATAGGTAGGAACCTACCTGTACGAAATGTGAATATATATTATCTGCTATACCTACTCTATTCTGACAGTTTTTTTAATTCGATTAATAACCGTCTCGTCATTGTTGGAAAATATAATCAATTATGATCAAAAACAATTAGCTGTTATTGATTATATTTCTTGAATAATCGAATAATGAAAAAGAGGTCAAATTAATGTTTTAATACCGCGATAATTGTTTGTAATAGACATTATTATGTAGTTAATATTCTTCATCTTTTAGCATCAAAGGGATGGGGGATAAAAAATGTCAACTTGAAAATATGTTTTTTCAGTTTTTCAACTAGTTTTGTCTGCGAAATAAACCTGCTGTCTTCAAAATATCAACCATCCATCCAATAATTTCTTCTTTTTTTTCTTTTGCTTATAATTTAGGTAGGATTTGAACATCCTAAATCTTTTTGTTCCGACGGTAACACCTGGAACCTATGAATAGTTACAATTTCATTCAGAAATGAAGTCATTTTCACTCATCGTCACCGCGTGAATAGAAAAAGATTGTATTAAAGGGTACCGCAGTGGTGTACCAAAATTAAGATTCTGGGACGGGGGATTTCAATCATTAAATTTACAAATGCTCATTCTAAGAATTTTCCGGCTTGAGGGGAGGGGTTGAATACTCATATCCATCCTTCAGTACACCATCGAGGGGTGGCCTATTTGGTGTGAATAATATTTTGGAAGAAAATCTGAAAAGCTAATTGTGCAGGAAATACCTTAATTAGTGATCGATAGAACTAAAATAGCCTAAATTGAAATAGCCTATAGCAAGAGATAGGGTTAGATCATCGACTATATCAACGAGTTGGATCAAGAATTTCACTGTTTGACGAACCGGAATTATAAGAGATTCATTTGACTGAAGAAAATGTTGGCCTGTAGCAAGATAATAAACACTGGTAAATAAATAACGGTATTCAATTCTAAAAAACTTACAGTTTTCATTTAATTTTCTTTGATAGTGATTTTTGTAACTAATATCTCCAAGCATCGGAGTAGATCCTTCATAAAAATAAAGACAGACTCATACAAAAAAATTATTTCAAAATCAGTAACGGTTTTACATGTGAGCCAGTATGTGCCTGGCTCGTCCCAAAAAAACTGTCAAATATTCGATACAATTGTTAAAAATAACTTGAAAATCGGGTTGAAAAATGCGATTATGATTTCTAAACTGACGGAAAATTGCATAGAAGCAATGGCCTCTTTTAAAAGTTCATTTTTTGTTTCAGTGTCTAGAGTGATCCATTTTGGCCCACTCCCAGAAAAAAAAACTAGAATCGCCTCTGTTCAAGTGATTGTAGAGAATTTTTGATGACAAAAATGTTACGTGTGTCAAAAAAAGTTAGTGAGGACCCTTCAGATAAATTTTTTCAAAGCATTACAAAACCGGCTTCACATCAGGCATTACATCAAAACTGAAGTTAAAAATACGCATTTATGATATTCACAAAAGTATATATACTTACGTTATAGGTAGGTCGTAATGTACAAAAACAAACTACCTACATCCGTCTATGAATCCGCAAATTTCGAGAGCAGTCGGCAAATACGAATATTTTTGACAAACAGACTTGGAAAAAAATATGCTTTCAACAGGCTATAGGTTTTTTGTTTTTTTGTTAGTCGCTAAATTCGAACATTTTAACACCTCTGAAAAACTATTTCAAACGTTACCGGAGGAAGTTTGTTTTTTCGGTTTTCCAATGATTGATAACAATTTTTTGTCTCTGTCTGTCTGTCTGTCTGTCAGTGTATAAGTCTATCTTTCTCTCTCTCTCTCTTCTTTTGGGAACTAATAACAGCAGGATAAGCTTGCTTGGTAATGTTGGTTAAATTTTCTGAAATCTGGAAAGGGCGGTTCATTGGTAAATAACTGAGGAATAGACTACATTTTTTCCCATTCCTCATAATTTATTCTTGAAGCAACATACCTGTAGGTAATGATTTCGATGCCTTTAAATTTAAAGAAGTTTTAGATGCATGTTCATTGTACTTACCACATGATCCGACAAATGGGAAATAATTCCTAACGATTGACTGGCCAGATCCGAAGTAGTCGTCAGATAACGTTGAGAGTTCGCCTCCTCTTGCGGGTGGTGCTGGTAATTGGCAGTGATCGAATGCATTTAAAATGCAGTAGCCTATATGTTCATCGATTAAAAAAAAAAAAAAAAAAAAAAAAATGAGACTCTAAACGATGGAAAACTATCACATAACCGTTTTCACCAGTACACGAAACTGAAAAACCATTACACGAAATTCGATAAACATTTTTGGACTGAATTTATTTTCAAAATTTTTTTCCCCTCGACTGCGAATTAATTTTTCGATTTAAAAGGTAAAACTCCTCGTAATAAACGAAGTATGTAGGTATAACGTAAAGACAAAAGAATTTAACCAACTAAAACGCCACAAATGACAACAAATTGTTTCACATTCGAATCGACAAAGATGACAACGAATAATATATGTTTAGGAATTAGATTGGGTCTATTTTGAAAAGAAGAAAGAAAAAAAAAAGTCTACCGTTTTTTACGTGTAACGATGACGCAGTGGCTGCAGAACTGCATACTTGCGTTTAGTTTGAAATAAATTGTCCGATCGGTTTCGCTGTCTCACTCATTCCCTCTTTCTTATTTTGCACTCTCTCCCTCTCCTCGCAACCCTTCTTTTTTATTTTTATTTTTTTTTAGATTTTTCCACTCAACCTACACCCCGCAATCAACCTCTCCGCAATCCAGTATATTTCACGCGCACGCGTTCTCACAACCACGCCTCCAAATAATTTACACACTCGTTACCAATTGGCTTTTATTTGTTGTACAGCTGAAGTTGGTGCTCGTCCACCATTGGATGGTGTCAATTTCGAGTTTTTAACAATGCATTCGGAATTTTTGAAATTGTTTGGTGACCCTTCGAAAATAATCAGAGTTGTCTATTATATTCAACTGGATATTATTGGGGTCATCGGCACTATTGCTTGCGTCGACGAATAAGGGCGTAGTCAGCATGGGAAATGGGGGCAATTGCCGCCCTGAATCTTCAACGAAAAAAAAGACAAGCTAAATAAGAAAAAATATGTATTTTTTTTTTATCCTAAATATCGGTGTGATATAGAAATAAAGAAATAATGAGAAAAAGTAAAGCTATCCAGCGTGATTTTTAATTGGGTTTTCAAAGAAAGTCTACTTATTTTTGATTAGGCAAGCTAAAATTTTTATTAAAAATATATAAGCTCACTATAGTTTTTTTTTTTTTTTTTTTCTGTCTTGAAAATATTACATATTTCTTTACGTTAATTTAATTAGAAAATTTTCAATGACTGCTTTTTGCATAGCCGGTAAAGTCGACTGTGACTGAATTTTCGAGTTCGCTTGTTGCCAGTGGCGCAACTAGCGGAGCAAAGGAGTATTCATTCCCAGGAAGTTGAGTCGTCGAAGTGGAAAAATTACAAATGGAAATTAATTTTCAAACTATTTATACAATAATTACATTGTAGGCCAAGGCCAGATGTATCCACCAGGGTCATTGAAAACTGCCCCACCTACTCAAAAAACAAAATCAACCTTCCACACATGAATGATCCAGAACCTAGAAAATACAAAAAATTTTTTTTCACTCCCTCCACTCGCAAAATAATTATTCTGTCACCCTATAAAACCCCTGCAGAAAGAAATCCTGATTACAACCCTGTTGCAGTTGAGGGCGACAGATTGACTAGTCCCTATAAGTTTTCTAGCTATGCCCTTCTCGACGAACAAGTCTAAGGCTCATTTGCAAATATTCTACTACAAAATTTAAGTGTTTTTTTCTCCTCTGTACTGTCCATTACCATCTAATTTTAAAGGTTTAGAGACTATCATTAGGTATTAGTTTTTTTATCAATAAATACAGGTTGAAGAAAGTCTATTTCAGTGTTACAGATCTATTAAAAATACTAAAAATGGTTGTTGGTTACGAAAATTAATTATTGTAATTGGCATCACTCGCTTTTGGCTCGTGTTACAAAAATCACGCTTGTAGCAATCATCAACAATGTAGATACAATGTCACACGATATTTTTCGCAATAACCCCCCAAAAACAAATTTTCATCCAGAAAAAAATTGTTGAAGTGGTATCTGGGTACCTATCTAAAGATTAGATAATCAAAAATGGCAAATGTTTAATTAATTTGCGTTTTTTTCGTTCGTTTATTCTCAAGTAGATAAGGATGAATACAAAATTTAATCAATCAGAGATTCAAAAAAATTTTCTCTTCTGTCCAGCCACACCAACCTCAGCTTTCTAGTTTAAATAGCGGCTGAGGAATTATTGATTGAAAGAGGAGAGGTTTCTAGATTCCAAAAAACGGCTAATTTTCCATTAATTTGCATTTTTTTCATTCGTTTATTTTCAATCAGCTAAAGATGATTGAAACACTACATGGAAAACTGATACAAGAAAATGTTCTACTTATTCCAGAAATATTAACCACAGGTCTCTGGTTTAAATGGGAGCTGAAGAATCATTGAAGGAAAGGGGAGAGGTTCCTAGATTCCAGAAACCAGCCAACTTTTCATTAATTAGCATTTCTTCCTTTTATTTATTTTAAAACAGCTAAAGATGATTGAAACACTACATGGAAAACTGATACAAGAAAATGTTCTACTTATTCCAGAAATATTAACCACAGGTCTCTGGTTTAAATGGGAGCTGAAGAATCATTGAAGGAAAGGGGAGAGGTTCCTAGATTCCAGAAACCAGCCAACTTTTCATTAATTAGCATTTCTTCCTTTTATTTATTTTAAAACAGCTAAAGATGATTAAAAAATTGTATGAAAACTTTTAAATTTTATCCACTTTCCAGCAACACCAACTTCAGCTCTCTAGGTTAAACTGAGGCTAAGGAATCATGGAGTGTATAAGAGAGGATTGTTTCAAAATTGAAATGTTCAGTTCGATTGAAGTGGCAACTTGACAATCAGTTTTTTACAAAAGCTCCTGCAATCAGACAAAGAGGATGTTTTCTCGGGTATTTTCAGTTGTGCCCATAAACAAACAACTGACAAAAAATACTTGAGAGAATATAATATCAGACTTCTGGCAATTGGGGCTTTTTTTTTGGTATAATAAACAATCTGGCTAATCCACTTTGACAGATATTACATGAAAATAAAAGAAAAAAATAATACCTAGATACTGAAAATTCCAGAAAAAGTTTTTTAAATCATAAGGATTTGAACACGGGTTGCAGGGGTAACAGTCCAGGTTATTAGCATAAAGCCATGGAGAAACTTACATAATTGTTGATTTAAACATAACTGCATACAACACCACCCTAAAAACACATATTATAGCTTTTGATAACGCAAATAAAAATATCCTCTTTGATTGAATGTAGATGCTTCTGTTTTTTGCAAAATTAATAAATGCAAAAGTTTCATAATGTGCACATGCGCAGCAAAGACAGCTATTTAATGATCTAATCAAGTTCCAAGCTGTGCAATATTTTACTTTTTAACAGTGGGGTAAAATCTCTCAATTCACGCATAATTAACACGCTAAAAAACGTTTATTTTTGGGGTGGGTGTTGCATAGAATAATGTTAAATAACTAGATCACCTAGGTACTTGGTACCACAAACTGTAAATAATTAATCATAAATAAGATTAGTACCTGCTCTAAAAAATGATCTGATACCTATTTCAGTTCAATGAGGCTGCAGTCACACAAAGAAAATTATATAGGACAAAAAATTAAGAAGAAAAAAGTTCAACTAGAAGCAAGTGAGGACAAAACAGATGCGTATACCGAAGGAAAGGTGCTGAAATGGTGCAGTATCCTTTGAAAAATTTTATTTCCATATATCAGTCATCCTCAAAGCTGCAATATGTACTTACAGGTACCTACACCTATATCAATACTATGATTTTCCTTTTGACTACATATACATATAGTACTAGACCAATAAAGATCAATAAGACCATTGTACTTTTTAAAGTAAAGACATGCCGACGAAAAAGTAGGCAACTTCGCGTATTTTCGATATTTTGCTTGAGTTCACCAGTTTAGAATATATTTAATAAAGAGATCCCTTAAATTCACAAGAATAACGTACGTAAACATAAGGCAAAATACGTCAAAAGGTACGTGCTGGTTGCCTATTTAGCGCCAGCATGTCTAACCAGAAATCATATTTCTTTACTGGTCCAGTACTATATAGTCAAAGGATTTTCCCGAACAAAGGAACAAACCATAGGTATACTTATTTACCAAGAAAAATTTTCATCACCCGTTTCTGAAGCTGGTTTATTTCTGGAAGCATTTTTGTTGTTGGTACATTGGGACAAAGAACACTATTGACATTATTCGCAAGGATGTTATGGATGTTCAGTGGCGGGTAATCAACTTAGGCCAATAATTCATTCTCACAGAACGTTTTACATGCGATCAATCACACGTATACTTGTTGGAAATAGGGTCTTTTTAATAAGCTTTTAGTGTACTCGCCACTAAAGTCGCTACTGCGATTATAAAATATACCAATACTGCTGCCAACCTTCCGCAACGAAATAATGTTTATTTCGCATGAAGCTAAAGCCAAAAAAAAAAAAAATAAATAAAAGCTTATTTTTTGAAAATTTGTTTTTAACCTAAACTTATTTATACGCTTAACACTAGGCAAGCATTAGTCTCTGCGAAATATGATGGTCGCTCATTTTCAGTGGCGTAGTTGTGATGGCCTTGCGGGTTAAAACATATCACAGAGCTTCAAAAAAAGGTATTTCTATGCCAAGACCATCCACCGAATTTAATAAATTACGTTACTATCCTTATGTTTGAAAATCTCTCCCAAAATCTTAAGTTATCTACGCCACTGTCTGTTGTTACTACATCCATTCCGACCCCTACCTCTACCTTTGTCCTCTGACTCAACCTTCTTTGTTGATCTCTTTGTTTTGTTGTCACCGGCCACTCCTGTGGCTTACGACCGAGACTTTGTTTCGATATTTAACTGAAAATTTTGTACTGGGCCATCGAAAGAGGGGGAGTCTGCAATAGGTTACTAATAAACCGAATGAATTCTGGTGATTTTTCCTTAACGATCAAAATCTTTAGGATTACTTATCTGCTCTGAAATTATTATGCTTTACAAATACAAACGATTTCATTTTTCAAAAGTATTCTTCAAACACCACTAGAACATTTCTCTAAGGCCCATATTCACAAACGTCACTTTAACCTCTCTTCACTTAAATTTCACTTTGAAAAAGTTTTTTGCACAATTTCGTCCTTAAAAAGTGGGAACATTGTATCTCTTACGAGAGTTCCAATGTAAAAATAAAATGTTACCACATTGTTAAATACAAAATTGTGCCAAAAGTCATTTTTAAGTAAAGTTTAAGTGAAAGGAGGTTAAAGTGACGTTTGTGAATATGGGCCTCAGTGATCTTTTAGAAAATTTGGACTCTATTTTTCCCTTTGAACGTTCACATTGCTGTCTGATTGTTTACTCAAGAACCAAATGAAACATATACAGAAGACACCAGATGTATACATCTCATGTTTTGTCTATTAACATCAACATTTTTAACCAACTTTAAAAAAAAAGAAGGTTCTCAATTTTATTTCTATGTATAGGCTGTATGTATGTACCTATGTGTTCTATCTAGATATGTATATTTGATAATTATTGGACCAACTTGGATGAACACTTCTTTAAATGATAAAGGGAAATTCCTTGGCGATCCGATATTATTTTTTTAAGAATCAATGCCATAGTTTTTAAGTTATGTTTGAAAAACTGTTTGTTTCAAAGTAAAAATGCCTCCAACGCCAATGTACCTACGAAGAGCCAAAAAATATTAAAAAAATTTTAATCAAAAAATTGAACCAACTTCAAAAAAAGATAAAACTTTGCTGAAAAGAGAATGTAGGTATTTAATACCTACAACTATTATTCTTATCTGCGTGTTCAGTCACCTAATCCTTTTTAGGTGCCGGGAGCCTACCCGATTAAAAACCTACGTCACAAGTAGCATGAAGCTCTGGCAACTGTAAGTAGGTCGGCAGTGACTGTAGTCTGATTCACGCTCGACTAGTTTTGTAGCTACTAGCGAGCTATATAGGGTACTATTCCATTAACAGATAGAGTCAGTTTGTGTTTTTAGCTATTTAAGTTAACTTTAGCTTGATGTATGGTCTTCCAAGAATCTCATTAGAATCTCACGTGATAATCTGCCAATGTTGAAGTTGACTTTTACAGGTTAAAACGACAAATAACTTTGATTGTTAACAGAATAGTATCCCAAGTGGTTGGCTATAGTAGCATGAAAACTAGCCAAGTGTGAATCAGCTTTAAATGTCAGCTGCGACACGCGCTGTATCAGCGAGCCTTCCCTAAATTATCTCTACATTTAATAATATAGGAGACGTATCATTTGTGTGAGTGTACACGGACGATGTATCTTTTATTTAATGTGAGGAGCCATTTATTTATGACCTGTCTGTTGACGTAATAGGCCAAGCCCATAAGGAGCGAAGAAGGAGGAAAATCCCCACAAAGAAAAAATAAGCTTTTAAAATTTTTCCAGCAAGATCTACAGCAATAATTATAATGAAATGAAAAAGCATTAGGGCTATATTAAAAATATTTCTCAAAAAATTGAACCGATTTCGAGGAAACAAAAATACAAATCCGCTAAAAAGAGAAAATTTACCTCGTAAAATTATTTATGCAGAAAGATCTAGGGACTGGAATTAACGATGTCGGCGCTAATTAAAAAATGTTATACTAAAATAAGACGGAATTTACAAGACCACATGATAAAGAAAAGAAGCGCAAATTCCAGTAGATTTTTCTGAAGAATTTTCGAAAGGATTATTTATATCTTTTTAGCCCATTTTTATCTTTAATTTTTGAAGTAGGCTCGATTTTTTTTAAATAATTCGTATTAACCGAACTAAACTCGTAGGTGTACATATTATATAGTTTCAAAATTTGTATGACGAGTTGCAGCTTCGTACGCCGTAAATTTGCTAATTTCCAAGGTTCCTCGACATGATTTAATGATTTATGAATTATGATTTGTGTGAAAAGAAACAAAAGTATGCTCTATTGCACCGTCCCGATGCTCCATTTGTAAATTGTAATGCCTCACATTTTAAAATCTCAAAAGTTTTCCAGCTACTATATCCAACCGTGAGCATAGTTGTGTATAAAAAATTGAATTTCCACAAACTACAAGCCGATCCGATAATCATTAGACGTGGGCCATTTATTTCACAAGCATAAAACTATTATGAAAATCGGTATTTTTCTGCTATTATTTTTTATTAGTTTTTCCCTCTTCTATTTTCTAAACCAGATTTTAGAGACAAGATGTTTATTAGTTCGCGAATGTACCTAATTTTCAGCTTCTGTTTCTTAGGGATTCTGGGTGGCTTGCGGTTAGTCGAAAGGTTACGAGTTCGTGACCAGCTGCCGTCACATTCCTGATGACATAAAATGGCCATGTTCCTGTGTTAAATTTCTGCGTATGCATTTAGCCTAAGGATATTTGTCCGTTTTTTGTGTAGAATGCATGTATAGAATGAATACTGGTATCATACTCAGCCCAAAAAGAGACCTAGCTAAAAAAGATAAGGGAGGCTGACCCTAAAATATTTTTAGAGTTGGGAAAATTGACTAATTGCATGTACTTGATGGTTTTAATGTAGAAGAAGAGGGAATTTCCTACAGAATAGAACACTGAAAGGAATAAAGAAAGAAAAATTTAAGTGCTGATTAGAACTTATATCTGATCGTCATGTCTTGAGAAAATCCTTCTACCGAACTTGTTTCTAATAGTGAAAATTTTTGAATGGTGACTCTGTCAATATCTCATATTATCTTTTGAAGAAATAAATTTATTCGTAAGTTGAAACTCTAAGAATAATTTTGCCTGCAAATTTAATTTAAAATTATTAGATTTAACTATCCAGTGATTATATGAATTAGGATGAAGATCTGATGGATTTAGGAGTCGTTTGACATAGATCACAAAAGCTATGGATTTCAGTAGAACTTTACATAGACCTGGTGTAATCTCAATCAAAGGGTCAATATTTTTTTTCATTTATTGCCGTCGTTTCGTTGAGATACTACCTAGATAAGTTATATGGCTTTCTTATGAGATCAAATCATACCACAAATAGGCTATCTGAAAGTAAACATGAAGTAACTGTTACAAAATTAAACTGTTTGATTGTGTGTTCTCAAGAGCATTGAAATAAATTGTAAGGATAACCATTTTGTCAATTCAATCATAAAGTAAAAATATACAATTTTTCTTCTGACTTTAGGCCTATAGGTATCTCTAAATTCTTTACTTTTTTCCAGATTTTCAAGCTGATATTATGATATGAATCTTTATATAGGCACCTGTCTAAGTTAATGGTTACTTTTGCGCAATATTCTGAAAAAATATTGCTCTTCATACGTAGGTTAGCTATGAGTAAGGCTCTTTACTAGCAGGTATGCGCATAAGGGTGATAGGAGATGAACTGTCATTTTGTGTTATTAATTATTATATAATTACATACAGTAATAATCTGTATTATAAAATTCAATCCCACTTTTTGTATATTTATTCGCGTTCTTTGCAACATTCATTGTTCTCAATTGACATTTCTCAGGTTCTATTTAAGCTACAAAGTTGGAGGTTTGTATAACTGAAAAGAGGAGAAAATTTTCTTGAGTTCTCTCATAAAATTAATTTTTTTATTAGCCATAAGTATTTCGCAAATCAGCCATAAAAAGACTGCAAATTAATGAGAAATTAGCAGTTTTTTAATTTTTTATTTATTTCAAAAACTAATAATGGCAGAAAACAATTTTCAGCTCTGACCGTCTGATTTTTTAGCAAAAAATTCATTTCCACCATCAGATTTCACCTAAAATGAATAAATCACGAGATAAAGGCGAGAGAAAATACAAAAACAAAACTGGGTGCTCTGCATTACTATATATGTATAGGTACAGGTATAGTGTATACTAAGGGTTTTATGTATATTTTGCTAACTATCGGACATTGGATGTACACGCATGCGTATATTATTTTGGTCATCTAGGATTTGTAACTCGAGCGGGGGGAGAGGGGGCGTAGACCACTCCTCCAAAGCTAATAAACAATGTAAAATTCATGAAAAACCATCGCAGTTCCTTAGAAAAACCGAATAACACAAGATGGCTGTTCATCTCTTATCACCTTCATGGGCATACCTACTAGTAAAAAGCCTTAGGCCCATATTCACGAACGTAACTTTAACCTCCCTTCGCTTAAATTTCACTTTAAGAAAGTTTTTTGCACAATTTTGTTTTTAAAAATGTGGGAACATTGTATTTCTTATGAGAGTTCCAATGTAAAAATAAAATGTTACCCCAATCTTAAATACAAAATTGTGCCAATAGTCATTTTTAAGTGAAGTTTAAGTGAAGGGAGGTTAAAGTGATTTTTGTGAATATGGGCCTTAGTGTAACGTATATTTTCGTCTATTTTTAGAAATGACGAACATATTCGTCCACACATTTTCGAATACCAAAAACGTAGATATTTATCAACAATAATCATCCTATAACTCTTTATAAACAACCAATAAATTACCCGTATTTGATTTTATGAATATAGATATACTTTCTGTATATTCATGACCTAATTGTGCCTGTCCCTCGAGTACTCGACGAGTCAGCACAACCCTATAATAACAACACTCTACCTCATTTTACCTATCCGACACATACGTTTTCATACCTTGAACGAGTATATAATCCCTCGATTCAGTGGAATAAGACACAGTTCCTCGACAGCTACTTCTAAGTACCTGGAACCTCTCTAGTAGAAGTCTCTGGTGAACAGATAGTCTTGCTTGTTGAATTGTGATTGTATATATATATATAATAATGTATGTTTATGTACTGTGATGTACAAATTATTATTTTATTAAATGTGTAAACTCACTCGTGTGTTTTAAATATTATTGAGTCTCTAACCAATGTTAAGGTCCACAATAGTCTGTGGATGATAAACTTGAATTTATTTTAGAAATATTACTGCTTTTATAAGTACGTGATATTTCGTGTATGGTGTAACACTGAAAGTGGTTCTAATTAGTTACATTTCCACTTCTTTTGGCCGTTACATTATTGGCGCCCAACTGGTCTGCTATTGCGAATCGAACTCTCGCTCTAGTACCTATTTGACGGAATTGCTGATCCAAGCTGCTGTTTCAATTCCTCTGGTTCGAAGTACTTTGCACTAACCTTGAAAACTCTAGTTAAGTACTCAATGAGAAATACGTAAGGCGCGCTCTTGAGGAAAGGAAGTAAAGGTTATCTGCGAGTGGAAAAAAACCAGTAGCGAAAAGAAAAATCAAACTTCAAAACCAATCAAGGATATTTATTAAACAAAAATAAAAACAGGTGTATTTACAAGGAATCAAGGTAAAGATTTTGGCGACAGAAAAACGGCAACGGATCCATCAAGCTCCTGTTCAAACAAAAGAAAAACAAAGTAACAATTAATATTAATTATAATTCGCATCCCTCCCTTAAATATAAGAAGTGTTAAATAATTATAAGTCATGAAAAAATTTATTTTTATGAATGAAACTTAGGAAAATTTATCTGAACACAATACTACTAAAACAAATTTAATTTAGCTTATCGAAGCTAAAAATTTTGAACTTATCAATATATGTCAAAATATAAATATCGAAATTGATAAAAAATATTTTTCCCGTATAAAAACCCAAGAGGATATCCTATTAAAAATTAAATCTAGTAAAGAAATACAAAAATTATTAACTCCTTAAAATATAAAAATAATTTTACAAATAACACGAAAACCTGGTGAACAAATCCCCGAATTAGAAAACCCTATTATAAGAAAATAATTTGATCCTCCCACTACTTCAACGCCACTTTTGAAAAATTTGGATAATCCCACACCATTTCCAAGAGTTAGGTCAGCTATTAACTTAGTCGATATTACTGAGTGCTTAGAAAAATCCGACGAAGATTTTCTCAGCCCAGAACTTGAAACTAGAATATTAGAAAATTTTATTCCCCCTGTAGAAAATAAAATGTCAGGAAGGCTGCAGTGAATATTAGACCTTCCCTATACGGGCACACCCCAACCGAAGATATCGTGTCATTTTTAATTGGGTTTGAAAATGAGGTGGAATCATTCAATTGGGATGCTAATATGAAATTCAAAAAAATAAGAATTGCATTTTCGGGCCTCGCTAAACAAATGTTTGAAGATAGAATTCAAGCAAACCCCGAATGTAACAATTGGCAAAATACAAAACAAAAAATTTTGGAAGTCCTTACTAGGACTAAACCCCAATTACGCAAAATACTGTACGAAAGAAATTATAATGGCGAAGCTGATCTCCCTGTGTACATTATGTTCGTGAAAAGAATTTTAAAACAAATTGAACCCGATATCTCTGAAGAAAAAATAATCAAAAAAATAATGCTAAACCTTCCCAAAAAAGAAAGAGTATTTCTAATTAAAAAGGAACCTAAAACAATTCAAGAACTTGATAAGGCCTTCTCTAAATATTTAGAATTCAAAGATAAAGTATTCGGACATTCAGATCCCCTCTTAAGGAAAAAAATCGATCAACTTTAAAAAACTATTGAAGAATTAAAAGCTGGAAAAACGGATAAGAAAACTGAAAAAAATGTAAATTTAGTATCATCCGATCCAGTCTGGAAAGCTGAGATGGAAAAAATGAGCGCTGCAATAGCGAACATTTCGAAATCTCAGGAATCCAGAAAAAACAAAAATCCCCAAAATAAAAATAATAATAATGAACAAAATAATTATAATCAAAATTAAACCAAAATCAAAATCAAAACCAAAATCAAAATAGGAATAATAATAATAATAATAATAATAATAATAATAATAATAATAATAATGGTAATTGGAACCAGAACCAAAACTGGAACCAAAACAACCAAAACAGAAATTGGAATAATAATCAAAACTTTAACCCTAATTATAAAGGCAGAAATTTTAATCCAAATTTTCGTAGGAACAATTTTCCTAGAAATAATAATGGACATTACTCCAACAGAATCCCAAGTTGGAACCAATTTGCCCTTCCAAATTGGAACAAAGCTCCAGCATGGTCTGGAATCTCATTTAATACCCCCCAAAACCTCCCTTATGTGGGTGCAAACAGTCAAATGATTGCCCCACGAGCACCATTGATGGCAGCCCCAAAACAACAAAATTATCTCCAAACATCAAACCCCCAGGCCTGCCAAAATAATTGCTCAAAAAACTAAGTGTCCCCCTTACAGGTGATCCGTCAGCTGTAAGGGATGTCTTGAACAAAGAATCGAAACAGGTTAACAATGTTAGTGAGGAGAAATTTCAAAATAAAGGGTACTGCAGAACCCAATGTAAATTTCACCTCCCTTTTGCCATTAGTGGTAAACAAATACTTAGCCTAGTCAATCCAGGTTCAGAACAGACACTTATTGATGAAAAAGTTTTAAAGAAAGTAAATTTTACGGAACCAATTCTACCAACAAAAATAAGATTTCGTGGTGCGGATAGCCAACCTCTTGAGGTTGTAGGAGTAACCAATGTGATTTTTTCCATTGATCATTGCATTTACCCACATCCCACTTTCTTTGTCCAAAATTTAGTAGAACCGGTCATACTGGGTTACAACTTTTTGTTAACCCGTAAGCCAAAATGGACTTCTCGAAAAACAAATTCACTTTACCGTGTGGTGATGAAGAGCGATGTTTTGACATGCCTGAATGTCACAATTACCCTATTGAAAAAGAAAATAAGTTAGGTTATGTTAAGCCCTTTAAATATTATGCCCCTCAAACTTTTAAAATTGAGGCAAATTCAGTGCTAATTTTAGCAACTTTGCCTGAGCACCTGGAGTTTCTGTGTGAAACATCGATGGAAGAAAAACATAATTTCTTTGTAATCGTATCAGAAGACACGATAGTGGCTGTTAATCACAATAACAGACCTCACGTGATCTATAAAGGCGAATACTTAGGAAAATTTGAATTAAGTAGCGCAGTAGAAATTAATTCCTGCCAAATAAAAAAAATAACAGAAACTACTATTTTTAAGGATAATGGAGGAAGCCCTATCCCGATTAATCCAAAGCTTTCGCTTGAACAAAAAATAAAAATGTATGAAACAATTAATGAATTTAATAATATTTTTACGGGAAAAACAGACGAAGTCTCTGTTTGTAAAGTACCTGAACAAGTTGTCCGAGTAGATGACAAAACTCCACTGTGGTGTAGAAATTTTAAATTCTCACCCGCAGAACATGAGGCCCTACATAAACTAGTTGATGACCTAGTAAAAGTAGGTGTTCTAAAAAAACAAAAATCAAAATTTGAATCCCCTATATTTGTAAAAAAAAAAACCAAACAGAGTCTACAGAGTATTAGTAGACTACCGAAGTATGAATCAAAGAATTATTATGGATAATAATCGTGTCCCGACGATCGATGTTATTTGGCCATACTTAAGAAATAAGAAATGGTTTACAACGATTGATTTAAACAGTGGATATTTACAGATTCCTCTCACGGAAGAATCTAAGCAATACACTGGAATAAATGTGGATGGAATTGGATACGTATTCAATTCTACCCCAATAGGCCTAAGCATTTCCCCGTCCATTTTCCAAACCATCATGGATGACATATTCCATGATATATTCTGGAAAAAAATGGTATGTTACCTGGACAATATTTGCATTTTCGGAGAAACTTTCGAAGAATGTCTCAAAAATACAAGAGAAGTGCTAAAAAGATTAAATGAAGTAAATTTAAAGATAAAAACAAAAAAAATGTCAATTCGCTATGAATGAAATCGAAATCTTAGGACATACTGTCCGATATAATGAATTACGCCCACTAAATAAAAACATTGAGGCAATTAAAAATTTAAATCCCCCTAATACGTTAAAACAATTACGATCATTTTTAGGATCAATAAATTATCATAGGAAACTAATTCCTAATTTAGCTAAAATTACTGCCCCTCTTACTGACTTACTAAGAGGAATAGATAGCAAATCAAATGCCAAAATTAAATTAAATCAAGAACATCTTGAGATCTTTGAAAAATTAAAAGAAATAATGATTTCCAAACCTGTATTGGCAATTTATTATCCAAAATTGGAAACCTGTGTAGAAGTTGATGCTTCGAAAATCGAATTAGGTGCAGTGTTGCTGCAAACTAATCCCATTACGAAGCATAAACATCCAGTTAGATACTTCTCGGAAAGAGTCCAACCTTCCCAGTCAAAATTATGTTCTTTTGACTTGGAAATGTTAGCAATTACAAATGCATTAGCCCAATTCCGTGGATACTTACTGGCATTACGCTTTGTAGTATACACGGATCATAAGCCTCTGATTTACCATCAGAAATTCAATACTCCAAGCCCAAGATTAATTAGATTAATCTCTAAATTAAACGAATATAGTTTCCAAATTAAACATATCGCCGGAAAAAATAATTGTATGGCTGATATGTTATCTTGTCCTCATGACAAACCGGACAAAATTACATTTGAAAAAGGTGAATTTTTAGTAGATAAAAAATATGCTCTTCAAGATGAAGAGAAAAATGTGAATACTCTATGTAGAATTCACAACGGCAACTCTGCCCCATTAAATCCTGTATTTTATCAAAATCAAAATACGTGGTACTACCCAAGTACGACGTCCCAAAACTATTATTACCCTCCTTTCCCGGCATCAACATTCCCATACTATCCCGTGGTACAGACCACAACCCCGCAGAATGAATCAAATCATTCTCAAAATTGTCCCAATCAAACTACAAATGTAGTCACAAGATCTGCTCTTAAAAGAGAGTCAAACCTCGACAATCAGATCACCCCAACCCCTCCTGTGACTCCCAACTCCCCGCAAATTGCAAATCCCGATATTACATCACTTCCCCAAACAGAAGACCAAACTTCTGAACCCCTCCAAAAAATCGAATTACCTGAAAATTTAAAAACGATGCAGGAAAATTACCCGCATTGGAAAAATGTTAGTTCGTTATTAAATTTCAACGAAATTAAAAAAGATAAAAATAAAATACGAAAATTAAATCGTACAATACAATTATACTTTCTCAATGAAAATAATGTGTTAAAGAAATTACCTAACCCAACCTCATGTATGATGAAGCGGTTCCGTCAGTGGACTTCCCCAATAATAAAAAAGATAAGAAAGATCGTACGACTTCAGGCTAGAACATTGAAAGGGGAAGCCACTCCGTTCTTGACAGGCAAAGTGAAACATTGACGTTTTTTTTCGTTCACGTCTTATTATAATAAAAAATAATAAAAAACTAAAAAGTTCGTGTTTCGGTTTATATTTCTTCGGATATTTGTTCTCGTATTCATGTAATATGGTAGCTGCTCATGAAGTACCAGACGAAGAAATAATGAGATGATCAATATTCTCCATCACCACATGGTGTGATTAACACGGCAGTACAGATCGGACAACCACCATCTTCAAAATCAGTAAGATCCTTGCCTTATAACATCAATCAACACCATGTGCTTTATAATACTAGATGTAAAAAGATCGTCAACCGAATTACCGGGCTTCTTAAAAATAACTTAAGGGGAATTGTGTAGAGCCAATATGACGTGACCTCATGTTCATAGTGGTATATGGGGTACTACCTAACCCAACTATTGTATGATGAAGCGGTTACGGTAATCCCTTGACTAAAATTAATTCCGGTAGTTCTGAAAAAACTACATGACGATCCGTTGTATGGAGGTAATTTCGGAATTAAGAAAACAAAAAATAAAATAAACAACCGTTTTTTCTTTAAAAAACATGGTACAAAAATAACAGAATATGTATTGTCATGTCATGAGTGTCAAATGGCACAAAATTCCCCGAAAAGGCTGGCTACCTCAACATATAGAAATCGAAAACCCTAAACCATTCTCGCATTTAGAGATCGATTTCATAGGGAAATTTAATACCGAGTATGAACACTCGTACGTGCTTGTCGGTGTAGACAAAAGCACAAATTTTTGTACCATACGTCCAACAAAAAATCCAAATGCTCATTGCTTAATTGAGTATTTGAAATTTATTTGTTATACGTATGGCACACCAGGAAAAATTTCTTGTAATAACAGAGGTCATTTTGCCAATGAATCCGTCCGTAAATTCTGCGAAGAGAATAATATCAAAATTATTTACTCCTCTTTTTATTCCCCCCAATCGCAAGGACTTGTTGAAAAAATCAACGGTGTCATTAAAAAATCATTGTCAAAATACGACCATTCAAACAAAAAAGAATGGATCGAAACAATTAATAAAATTATTTTGGCATATAATATAGGTCCGATTGAACATTTAAATAACAAATCCCCATTTTACCTACTTCATGGATTCAACCCTGAAGTACATTTGCTGGAAATACCGGAAAACACGAAGAATAATACAACTCGTGAAGAAGAGATTGAAAATCTCCTTCAAACAAGGGAAAAAACGACGAGCTTAGCAAAGAAAGCATCGGAAAAAAACGCGAAGCATTATAACGCGCACCACAGCATCATTGACTTCAAGTCGAACGACCTTGTTTTGCTGTGTCAATTGGAAAGCGCCGCGGAAAATAAAATGGAATACACCGGACCTCATAAAATTGTTAGGAAGGTCACGGATCTAAATTATATAATCCGCATTAAAACAGACGATAAAACTGTGTACGATGAAACGGTTCACATACGACGATTAATACCATATAAATCTCGTAATATCGACAAAAAAAATAACGAAACAAATTCCGATAAAAATAATAAAAATCCAGAAACCCCCATCCAAACCCAAATTCTACCTAAACCAAGGGGTCGCCCTCGGAAAAAACAAGAGTAGATGTGTGTAAAGTATATTACCTGCACCTACAGGTTTTTTCAATCACGATGTTTTTTTTTTCTCTCTCTTTCTTTCTTCTCTCTTTCTCCCCTCAATACCCTTTTGTTTCTATCTACCCTTCTCTCTTCTCTTATCTGCCCTGGTACCTCTTATTGTAATAAATCTAATAATAAGTAAATAAAAACACCAGGCCCAAAGAAAATTTGAAATTCTTAAAAAAATTAATTAAAAATAGTAAAATAAAATTAGAAAAACTCACCAATGGCTCAGGTATCCACATAGCCCTCAAGAAACTCGGCGAGGTGCTCCCCACTGGTGGTACTGCTGCTATCAGTCGACATTGGAGAGTGGTGGTCGTTCGATGCCCCTTCTTCACCTGAACTCGAATCCACGGTGGAGGCACTGTCTTCAACTGACGGAGTATCCCACAGAATGAGTAGACGGTGGGATCGGTTAGCAACCATCCTCCTTGGAGCAACATAGCACGGTTACCTTCGGTGGCATCATAATGGTGAACCATATTAAATCCAATGATTGAAACTGAAACATCCAGGCGTGGCTTATAGTGCTGGTTCAGGATCAGAGCAAAATTAACCCCGTCTGGACCAATGAGGAAATCGGTAAGGTAGGTCCTATCAACGTGGATGTACTCCACCGTAACTTCCTTGTTGGTCTGCTGCGAGACACGAAGCAGACCAACCAGCAGTCCGGAGAGTACCCCAGGCCAACCATTCCTCTGGTGTCAAGATTTCCACGGAACTTGAGCTTTAGCCCCGAGTACCCAAACTCGACCATCATGGCGCGAGGGTAAAATACTCGTAAGGGAAAAAGCAGTCGTTTCATGAACTCTTCACACTTTGGACAGCAAACAAACCTTACCAAATGACTCCAATAGTTCAGATCTTCCTCAATGGTCTCCTCCGGCACTCGATGTGGCTCAAAATTGTTTAGAAACACTCCTCTGTTGGCCTCGCCCGAAACTCGATAAAATAAAGATAACAATCGGTGCAATGAGTAGAAAAGTCGCGATTCACACGAACAAGATTGAAAAGGATGAATCTTGGTGAGAACCTGGCTGCTGATAAACCAGGTCTCATTTGCGTCCACTTTCCCATGCGAAACAAACATTCTATCGTTCATATAAGTGATAGGCATGTTGTGTTTTGTTAACAAAATCAAGAAAAACGAAAGTAATAAAAGAAAAAAAAAGTAAAATATGTGAACTGGCACCAAAGATTAAAAACACAACCCGCACTCCACAGAACTAGGATAAATAAAAAATTGAAATAAAACCCGAAAAAAAATATACGAAAAATAATAATGATAATAATACGGAAAAAATACATAAAACGGAAAATTTGGAAAACAAATGGTAATACGAACTCAGACGGTTGCAAACTCAAACTGATCGGCTAGACCTATTAGAATTTATAATAATAATTTGACCGAAATTCATAGTTTCGAACGTCTGCAAAAAATATATTCTCTCCTCACCTCAGCATTCCTGTGTCCTAATAAAATTCCTAAAAATCATAATGAATCGTAAATAATTTGGACGTTGCATTTTTTCTGTTTCAGAAAATGTATACAAATCTACTTTTCTATTTCCCAATAACTATTTCTTTGATTACTATTGCGCAAAGAACATCGTCTGATCCATATAGGATTACGACGGCATCAACTGGCACTTATTTTCAAGAAATAAGCAATATTTTCGTATATTCTAAATCTGCCCCAATAATTTACTCTATTAAGCTAGATTTGCATGAATCAGCAGATAAACTATTAGCAACAAACTTTAAACATCGGTTGTGCAATGAAACAACCTGGAAAAATTGCAAATACGCAGAAATGGCAAAACGTCTAAAAAACGCTATAAAAAACCTTAAAGAACAAAATACCGCTATGATCCAAGACTTCTATTCAACGCCATCTTCCATTCGAAGCAAACGAAGTGTATTCACTCCGATCAGATCTTTCTTCGGAGATGCGCTACACTTTTGCTGTCGAGTACTAAACTTTAGAGATGGACGAAATTTTCTGGCTAATGAAATCTCGTTGAAAGAAGAATATGATATTATAAAAAATCAACTGTTGACCGAACATGCAGCGTTAGTAAATACGTCCACTAATCTGCATAGTTTTATCGACCATACAAATAATTTTATGACAAAATTCATTTTGCATACAAATTCTTTTATGGAAAATTCCCTAGAAGAACATGAACTCCTGATCTCTCTAAATTATATTCAAGGATTCTATGATAACTACCTGATAAACACGTTAAGATTATCAAACATCCTAACGTCTTGTAAATCTCATATGATCCCCTCGTCAATTATTTCGAAAGAAATACTAGGAAAAGACATACTAAAATTTATGGAAATTACTAAAAATCTAGATCTTGATCTAGCAATCCCCATTAAAGATATTCAAAATTACTACCATGCTGAACTTGTAAATTGTAACTTCTTTAAAAATACTTTAGAATTAGAAATTAAAATTCCCCTAAAACAATTAAATTCTAAATATGAAATTTACGACTTCATTCCGCTCACATTCAAAAGTCATTCTAATGAACTGTGTAGCTGGGATCATGAACCATCCCTGATTATTCATGAAATCAGAACAAACTCTGTACGTTATATTAGTGGAACTAATCTCCACTACTGTAACTCGGATAAACCATTATGCTTCCTTCCATCTAATAGAGGAAGTGATAAATTGTCCTCTTGTGCAAATAATCTTTTCTTTCAAGACTTAAATCAAAATTTATTACAATCTTGCTCGTTTAAATGTAACCCTAACAATAATCAAACATTAGTGCATCCTATTGGACACACAAAATTTGCGATTGTAAACTTTAATTCCCTTGTAGCAACTAATTCCTTTACAAAAAAATCTGAAAAACTAAAAATAAATAATGATTCCCCCGGAACCTTTATTCTGGATGTACCTTGTCATATCCAAATTGAAAATATTGTCGAAAATAATAAAAATACAGTAATTATCCCAATAGAAATCCCCTGTCTGTCTGAATCATTGGAAGAGACTATGAAAATCGAAAATCATTTACCACTCCTGTGGACATATTTTTCCGACTCCACGGAACCTTTTGATCTTGCCATAGACTTAGCAACGACAAAGGTCTACAACCCTAAATGGAAAAATTTTGTTCCCCACACTGTTCCAGTTAACGACTTGGAGAACAAAATTAAATCTATTGAACTACAAATACCTGACCAAAACTTTAATGATTATCTAATTTTTGTCAATAGGATATTCTTATTGTGGTTAATTACAATCTTGTTTATGTTAATTTTTATTATGATATATTTAAAGTTAAACTCCCATCGAAACTGTACTAATTTAACAAAAAGCACAGCATTGTAAAAATTACGCAAAATAATGTGATATATTAATTTCCTATATACATCTAAGAAAAAATTTGTTACTCATAATCAATATTCGTAAAATATTTTATTCTAAGCATATATAATTATACTCGCATTATATGACATAATTTTAACCATGCATAATTAATAAGAAGGGTTTTTTTCCTTCTTCTCTTTTCATACTTGTTGGATAGACATTGGAAAATTTTTTTTCCTGATTTTTTTTGTTCCCCCCGGAGAATTGTGTAACGTATATTTTCGTCTATTTTTAGAAATGACGAACATATTCGTCCACAAATTTTCGAATACCAAAAACGTAGATATTTATCAACAATAATCATCCTATAACTCTTTATAAACAACCAATAAATTACCCGTATTTGATTTTATGAATATAGATATACTTTCTGTATATTCATGACCTAATTGTGCCTGTCCCTCGAGTACTCGACGAGTCAGCACAACCCTATAATAACAACACTCTACCTCATTTTACCTATCCAACACGTACGTTTTCATACCCTGAACGAGTGTATAATCCCTCGATTCAGTGGAATAAGACACAGTTCCTCGACAGCTACTTCTAAGTACCTGGAACCTCTCTAGTAGAAGTCTCTGGTGAACAGATAGTCTTGCTTGTTGAATTGTGATTGTATATATATATAATAACGTATGTTTATGTACTGTGATGTACAAATTATTATTTTATTAAATGTGTAAACTCACTCGTGTGTTTTAAATATTATTGAGTCTCTAACCAATGTTAAGGTCCACAATAGTCTGTGGATGATAAACTTGAATTTATTTTAGAAATATTACTGCTTTTCTAAGTACGTGATGTTTCGTGTATGGTGTAACACTGAAAGTGGTTCTAATTAGGTACATTTCCACTTCTTTTGGCCGTTACACTTAGTATGAATGACAACTTAAATTCCATACTTAGATCTTAATTTTTTTCGCACAAACTCGTTAACTTTTTAACATAATATTATTTTAATACAAACTTTGGGAGGAAAATGGAAACGAAATGAACTATATTTTCACCTTTTTCAAAGTGAAAAAAAAAAGAATTTATATTAGTTCTTTATAGGTAGGTAGCTGCCAATAATGTAAATATCAATTATAAGCTGCAAAGCTAATACCTACAGTTTTCAATGCGACACAAAATGGACGTGTTGTTCGCCTTTTGGGTGGATGTGCTAATTTGTTTGTAACAGTCTGTTCTTATTCGTTGTTTACACTTTGGCACGCACGTTTGCGTATTGTTATTGCAATTTTTCAGGTCTAACGGTACCCGGCCGCTGATAAACTCGTTTCCTCTGTCGATCAATAATAACGTCTCGGAGCGAATTTATCGAATTAACAAAAATGTTTTGCACACATCAGCTAGTTTTGAATTTTCTCCAAAGAAATTTGCATATAAGAGTGGAGGACTCGAGGCGCTCGTTTTGTAATTGCAAGCTATCCTTGCATGTATTTTCGTTAGTACTTTTCTTTGTGTTATATTCAGTGGCGAATCCATGATTATCTAAATGAAGGAGCCAAATCATAATTCTATATCCTTACCCATACCCACCCTGCCTGTAACAAAAATCAGCGTTGAAGATTTGAGTTTTTTTTTCACACAAAGTGGATCATCCACCCTTTAGGTCTGTCACTAATTGCATTTATCCGTGTCTATCGTCTGTTTATTTACACACTGTATACCCTTCTTTCTATTTTCTTAAGCTTTCTATATTCTTCTATTCGGTCCATTTCTTCAGCAAATTTACCAATTCGGCAACACTTCTCTTATTATACTTTTCAAAGCATTTCTTCTTTCTCTACTCAACTCTTGTTTTACTAATGTAAGCAGGTAGGGTAAGATTACGCGCTTCAGTTTTTACTCTTTGGCTGCACTGATCTGAAATATGTCAACTGCTTAGACTATTTATATTAATATAACTATATTTATATTGACTGTTTAAAGAGGTAGGAGGTAGAACAACAAATGTGAATATAATATCTGCGGCAACGAGGAAGGAAAAATCTATGGCACAAGTGGCACATTAAACAAAATTCTCAATTCTTATTGGTTCTAATCACTTATCATTGATGACAAACCAATCGAAGTATTACATGCGCCCTTTGCACCTTAGTAATGCTTTTCCCTGCACTTTAGATGTTGTCTTCTCTTTCTTATCAGTTTATGCTTTCCATATGTAGCTTTGAGGATATGTTTATGATGGAGATGACACGGAGCAGTTTTAATGTAGGCTTGAGTATCCAGACAATAGATACTGCGTGCTGGCGTACAAAGTATCCCAGACTGAATACCCCAACCAATCAGAATCAAAAATTGGTGTAAAAGTGAAGTACTTTGTACGCTAGTGTTTATAAACAAATGCACGTTGTGAGATTTTCCTCCTATCAGATATTTAGTTGGAAATACATGTGTTTGTAGATGTGCTTTCTATAGGCAGGACACTGGAACTGCTCATGTGTCATCTCCATCATATATATATATATCCTCGAAGATATGTAGTAATATATGGTCAGAGGTCAAATGTCTAATGAACAGCCTTATAGACCTTAGCTCTGTTTGATAAGATTACACTAACACCTGTAAAGCTATTCCACAATTATTCAAGTAAAACTAAGTGCAAAATCAAATAACATTCCTACATTTGTGGAATCGCCCTTCCAGGGTTGGTTGATGTAAGTTGGTATAGTCCTACCAAAGAGAGCTCTTGTGTACTTACTTAAATACCGTAATATCCTTGGTTGGTTGTGTGAGTTGTAATATGATAAAAACTATTTTTGTATGTTTTTTTTACCATTTTCCGTGATAACATCACTAGACGTGAAGACAGCTTTTTTAAAAATTTACGTTAGAAAGTGAATAATATCTATTTTGTAAGTATCTAAAAACACATCCAGGAAAAAATTAGAAAAAATTACATAATGTATATTTTTTTAAAGACAGTTTTACAAAATGAGTGTTTAGTCAGTTAAGAGTACGCATACAGGCTAAGACCCCTTTCACACAGATATTCACAAATCACAATTTACGCAGCTGAGATACTGAACAACTTTACCTAGCTATGTTTGACATGGCAAAAAGTTCAATAAAATAGCAGATCTAAAATTTTTTGGGGTTCGGGGAATGTTCAAGTTATGTTTGGTTTTCATTGACATATGTAGTCAGCATTAGGGGAATAGTTTCCCTAAAAATTTTCAGGTCCATTCTCTTATCAAAGTTTTTGCTATGTTAAACACAGCTAATATATCCATATGTGAAAATTTAGATGGTAATTATTGTAGTAAGATTATTTTGAAAAAATGAATGAAATACACCTGTTTAACAAGTTTTCCTATAGTGAATCACATATGAATTAGATGCATAATAATTTCTTTTTGACTTGTGTTTATCTACGTGAATCACGATTCTTGAATTGCTCTGTGAAAAGGGTCTAAAAGCTGGATATCAATGCTCAAAGCAAACTTTTTTTTGGAAGAGAAGAAGGGGAAGATTAAAACTGGTTCATTTATCAGAGATATTTTTATGTTTCCTACACACGAAGAAGATTTCTGAACTCGAGGAAAATTTAGGTAATTATATATAGCACTCAGTTTGTGGAAATTGGAAATTTGTGGTGTGAATATTCAAAAGCACATAATGGGAAAGATAAATTTTTTACAATTTTTGTTAATGCTCAGATTTTACTGCAAAAATGATACGCTTCATACTTGTTTTTATATTTTATAATTTTTTTGAAATACAGTGGTTTTTGGTGTTTTTTTCAAAGGGCGTAATCTTACAACCCAAGGGACTATGTAAGAAAACTCATTTAACTTCTTTTTTTTTTTTTTAATTTGAATTGTGGAATTACAAATCAAGTTACCAAACTCAAACCAGCTACAAACTATAACTAATAAATAAGAATATGTGATATGAAAATTTGAGAGGGGTGGGATTTCAGGGAGTTGCAGGGTTGACAATATAATATTAAAGAACGGTTAAAACTCACCAATTTATTATTTTTGACCTAACATGTAAAAAGTTGTGTAAAAAAAAAACTGTATAATGGTTCATTTCATTCTGTTTCTTTTGATTTATTCTCTAAAAGTAAAAATTTCCCTACTTTACAGATTACAGATTAGGTTAAGACAATGTAGTGAGTTTAAACGTCCTTAATTGCGTAGGTACTGTTATAAGTTTTTCTTTTTGGTATTAATCTGATCTCTTCTTAAACTCACTTTCCATCACACATTTTATTCATTCTCATATTGATTCTCATATTGTAATTACCTAGCAAGTTAAAAAGTAAAAAAGTATACTTTTCTTTTGTTGTGGGGAGGGGAAGTTCAAAATCTTCAACTGAACTTGAAAAATTGTCAGTTAAAATTTAGACCGAAGTTTGGGGTGAAACATGAAATGAAACTTTCATTTTCTCCAATCAAGTAGGTACAAATTTTAAACAATAGTTATTAGAAAATACCTACTTGACAGCTCTTCAAGTCTATATACCCTATTCAAATTTTAATAGGTATTTTCCATCAGAAATCATTTTACTGGTGGCGTCTACTCAACGGATATTCTTACGTCATATGTTTTTGCAACGTATGATGGTTTCGTCCACGAGAAAAAAATTTGCAAAATGAAAAAATCGGTTCTACATATGTTTGTAAACTTGTAACGTTGCAACAAACTAATGTTTATCAATATCGAACCCATTTGATAAAGTCGACGCTATATAATTTTTAGTTTTTCCTTCTTTTCTGTTTCAGGTAACCAACGAGAAGTGTGATTACAAAGATTTGATAAAAACCTCAAATATTTGATATTTGCAGGAAAGAGGAAATAATAAGTCACACCGTTCATGTATACCCACTTTAAAAGAAACCAATAAAATTATGATATTCACAATTTTTTCCTTCCTTCGTTTTTTCAATAAAATGTTTTCGCAGTCGATGCCATTTCCATTTAAGTGAAAAACTGAAAAAATAAATCCTTATATACTTACCTAGGTACATGGTGTAGTTATAATTTATATGTACCTATCGTAAGTCGAAATTGGCGACAACTTTTCAATGGCACTGCTGAGTCGACGAAATTAATTTTTTTTTTTACTTTTTCTGTTCAACCCGATTTGATGCATAATATCGACACATGTAAGTATGTCAATTAGGTCAACGTGACGATATAATCAAATATTTTCTGACTTACGTAGCTTCGATTGTGTCGAGTTCTGTGTATATGTGTTTGCAATGAGAGAATACAGAAGTGACGTTCACATGAATTACAGACAAATAAGCCAGAAAATTTCATAGTTTTGGAATAATATACAACATAATGACAGAGACGTGCCTATTACAGTTGTCAGAGTCATGGTACATAATGCGAAAAGACTTTGAAAAAAAAAATGTTTAAATGAAATCATTTCTATTAAAATACTCTAGTGATTTTTACTTGTGGTTTGTGTTAACAAAGTAAATTAACAGATTATTAAAAACTTCTTTCTTCTCAATAATTGTCCTAAAATTTAATCTTCGATCTTCTCGCATTATCTTTGTCGAACTAAAACACAAATTAAGTTATCTATATGGTCCCTTAAAAAAAAAAAAAGAAACTTAGTAGAATATGTACCTACCTGAATTATAAAAAAAAATTAACATCATCTTTACGATCCGAGACATATCAGGCGGATGAAATTCCTTCGGTGACTGCTGAGGGTTTTCCTCTTCTTATTCTTTTTCAAGTAAATTTTACAATTGTTACTGTACGATTAGATGAGTTCCTCATGTTAAACTCAAGTTGAAATAATCATAATTTATTCTCAAGTAAAAATAATCTCACAAAGGAGAAGAAGTGAAAAAATGTTCATCAAAATTCAAAATTACATCACTATAAGCTACAAATTATTTTTCAACTTTTCCATTAAATGAGTCAAAAATTATAACCACTTTTAATTTTCTTTTTAAATTTATTGCAAAGGGACTCAACTTAAGTATGCACTCTTAGTTTATTTACTATAGCAGCCCTAGTCATATTGATTTCAAGTTTTCAAAGCTCGATCTTGATATAAGTAGGTACCTACCTACAGTCCCAAAAAATTTGAAGATTTTTTCAACTTTTGTCAGAAGTGGAAGAGTAAATTTTACTCAATATTCTTCGTTGAAAAAAAAAATAAAAAGAAGAGTAAAATATTTTTATTGAATATGTATTTAATTAGATAATTTCCACGAATGAATGCCATATGAACATAATTCTTGCGTGAGAGCATAGAAACGATAATTGCGAATCAATTCATGTATTTAATTTAAACGTACATTTATAACTTTTAGCGTGTTATAGATACTGGTACCTACAGTACTGATACTATCTTCATCCTAAAGAAGATCAAATTTTACTGTCAGCTAGCAGGTATCTACGTATCTACGCAGACATCAGAAAATGTTACATGAACATGGATTCACAAATCAAAAGTGAAATAACATCGACTCTGCAAAGTTCATTTCTTAAATATATTTTAGACAAGCTTAAAATTCTGAAAAATTTTAAAATATTCATCTTCTACGACAACATTCGTCTAAGTATTTCATAAATAAATAAAACGGATAAAACTTTCGAACATTAATGCTGTACAAGTTGCATACATACGAGTTTACAGGAAGAATTTTCCATTTAAACCAAATGAAAATATTTTCAATTCGTGAACCCACGTTCATACCGCAATTTTTGATTTGTTCATTCGAGCAAATACTGCACATTATTTATCTTTTCTGCTAATCAGTCTGCTAATTTACTCCGAATTACGAATAACACCATTTAGTATGAAACGAATATGTGTGGGGTTAATTAATCAAACAATCCATTGTGGCAAAGCTATTATGTAGCTATCTATATTTAGAAGCAGCATTTGAATAAATCACTGATTCCTTTTAAATTAGCATTATTTTTCCGGTAAGAGAGCTAATTTTCCGACAAAAAACATGGGACTTTCATAAAAATCATTTGCTGTAATTTTGGCTGTCATGAAGCAGCTGAGCATATTTTAAGAGATTTTCACTGGGTGGCACTAATAATTTCAATCAGTGGCGTACTTAGACCTAAATTTGGGGGGTTGAGGTAGAAAACAATTTTTGGTTGCGTTGATGAGATTGATGTAGAAAAATTTTCTGGAAAAGGAGGGATTTGGTTTCTGCTCCATAATGAAAGTAACATCTGTTTCAATTTTCAGTATTTGCTGAATAAAAAATAATAACTAGAAATAAATATGAAAGTTTAATTTCTAGAAGAGCGTAGACTAATTGCTAAAATAAGAAAGTAACTTTTGTTTCAAGAATAGATATTTCGGTAATGAATTAACAAAAACAAACAAAACTCTTAAAATAGATAATTAACAAAATGAAACATACAATAATAAAAAAGTAATTGCAAAAAAATAATCAAAACGAGAGTAGGTATAAAAACAATTAACAACTGGTTAGGATAATTTTGAAAAATTAACAAAATAATAAAAAATATTCTGTTTAAATTATTAAAAATTACACAAGTAGTATGAAAATGTCTTTTATCGTATGTCAGGTTCAGGGCCACGCCCTAAAAAACGCCCATTTTCCATATATCACCGGTCAATTTTGAGGAAATGCCTATATTTGACCATATTAGGCCTACTCGGACCGTATGTCAGGTCTGAACCTGACATACACTCTTAGAATACCATTGTCATATTTTTCTATTGTCGACCACTACTTCTTTGTTATATTGCTATTGTTTTTTATGTCCTTCGCCATTGTCTTTTTCATCTATTGTATTATGCTCGAATATTGACCAAG
>WOFM01000631.1:3541176-3696270 GCA_011428145.1 Ericerus pela | reverse complement strand
AAAGAAAAAACTAAGGAAAACGAATTCGAACGAAACAAAATATGGCATCCAAAATGAAATTAAACCCATACAAAAGCACCTCTTGGAAAGTTTTTAATGGGAAATACTACCTAGACTGGCGTGATAGAATGATTATATCAGCCATCAGAGGAGCTGGATATTACGATATTTTTGGGGAACATGAATTTTTAACAGCCATATATCAATAATATAGATGATCTTAATTTTCGACCAGATAAAGATATGTTGAACTATTGTAAAATGCAGGATAATGCTAACGCATTCATACTAGAAAGAGTGTCGAATGATATAACAAAACAAATAAGGGATTGTAATACAGCGATATTAATGTTAAAAAAACTGGATAATATTTATGGTACGAAAACTTCCGTCACACGCGAATATAGCGAAGCAAAAATGGACTGAATTTAGATTTCAACCAGGGGGAAATATGAAGGGTTTCTTAAAAAAATGGGATGAATTAGTAAACTGACGTAAGAGATAGCGGTAAAGAAGTTACTGAATCGAAGAATTAGAGAATCTGCAATTAGCTTTATGCTATGAACAGCAATTGCGAAAATTCAATATGAAAATTTACCTTCAAACGAAAAAATTTAGATAATTTTAAAAGAATATTAAGGGAAGACTCTGATCAAAATTCAGAGATCAAACTTGAAAAAACAAAATGGTAATAATAACCAAATAAATAATAATTATAGAAACAATAATAATAATTACAATAGGAATAATTACAGGGGTAGATATAATAACTATAGAGGTAGAAATAATTATAGAGGAAACGGCAAATGGTCGTAATGGTTATACAAATAGTAATCGAAATAATTTTAATAATAATAGTAATGGTAATAATAATGAAACAAACCAGAACCAGAATAATAACTCGAATAATAATGGGAACAATGGTAATGGAAATTATAGAGGAAATAGTTACAGAGGTAACTCGAATTATAGAGGCAATAATTATAGAGGTAACAATTATAGAGGTAATAATAGGAATAATTATCAGAATAATAATCCAAAATGTTACAATTGTGGGCAATTTGCCATATAGCGCAAAATTGCAATAATAATAATTCACAAGAAAATAATAATAATAATAATTTTAATAATAGTCAGGGAACTTATCCCCCAAAAGCTAATACAACCCAACCGAACTCCAATAAAAAAAGAGAATTCGGAACAGCAAGTGAAGATGTCTTGTATGGTGAAAAAGTTCAATAAAAATAATAATGAATGGTTGTTGAACGAACTAATAAATAATAATAAAAATAATAAATATGAAAATTATGATATATTAAATCACAAAGCAATTTGGATGGAGCTGCAGAAGTGCATTTGACATCTAACTTGGACAATTAGTCGATGTTAAAAATTTGTAACTCCAATAAAATTGCAATGTGCTGGTAAAATACTTTCTTATATGCTACTCACACAGGGAGAATGGTGATCAAAGTCGAAAACTATAACAGAGTTCAATCATTGATAGAATTAAATGATGTTCATTATGTGCCCGATTTAAACTTAGACATTATTTCAGCAATAAAAATTACAAACACAGGTATGATCAATATTGATCAACAGAAGGATATTGCTAATATATATTTTATTGAAAATGCAGAAATAATAATGACTGCAAAAAAAGAAGAGGGAATATTTATATATATTATAATATTGAAAATAATAATAAAAACATTATTAATAATATGAATAATAATGAAAATAATATGATATGTGCCCCCGTCACTCAAAATATAGATGATGAATGGGATGACTTTACCGTAGAATTAGAAATTCAGGAAGATGACGATAATAAGGAATCACCTGAGGGGGGGTGAAGAGGAAGAAATAAGAGAAGACAATAATGAAATTGAGGAAATACCTCAAAACCCACAAATAAATAATAATATTAATAAAAAATTAATCATACATAGGAGACTAGGGCATTTGAATGCCAGATATCTACAAAAACTAAAAAATTTAGCAGTAGGCATTCCCGATAATATGAATTTTAGGGATGAAGATTTTTTGAATTGTCAAATATGTTGTTTAGCAAATAATACGAGGTTGGGACATAATGGTATTAGAACTAAACCAACTCGAAAATTGGAAGTGGCATCATCGGATATTATGGGTCCATTTACGCCCTCAGTGGCAAATCAGAAATATATCTTAACCTTTATAGATCATTTCTCAAAATATACCTTCGTAATGCCCATTGTTAGCAAAAGCCAAATAACAAATGAATTTAAAAATATTATAGTATCCATGAAAAATAAATTTCCGGAGTACCCCATAGGGACTATTAGGTGTGATAATGCCAAGGAATATACTGATATAAAAATAATAAATTATTGCAAAGAGGTTGGCATAACAATGGATTATGTGGTGCCATATTCTCCAGAATTAAATGGTGTTGCCGAAAGGCAAAATCAAACTTTAATGAGGAGAGTACGGGCCATGCTAATTGATGCCAACCTTGATATAAAGTATTGGTCTTATGCTGTGGTAACAGCGGCCTATTTGATTAATAGATCCCCCACGAAAGCGAAATGAGGGATATAGAACACCCTATGAACTGTTCTATGGGATAAAACCAAACCTTAAAAATCTAAAAGTCTTTGGAGCATTGACCTACAGACATATTCCTGTAGAAGTTAGAAAGCAAAACGCCACTAAAGCCAAAGCAAAATTGAAAAACAAAATTGACCCAAAACTAGTACATAGAGCGGAGAAAAATATAATGATGGGTTATACAAATACGGGATATTGTCTTAAAGACCCCTATAATACAAAATCTTATATCTCATGTGATGTTAAGGTAGATGAAACCCAGAATATAAAATCATTACTGATAAATAATAAACCATTAGTAATAAAATCATCAGATTACGAGTATGATTTGGGGATAATTAATCCTGTAGTCATGAATATAAATATAAGATATAATAAAATATATATAGAAGATAACATACCAAAAATTATTCTGAAATAGAAATAAACCCTTTTAGAGATGATTGGATCAGAGCCATAAATGATGAATTTAATTCTCTCGATGATATGAATGTGTGGGAAATAGTCGACTATGATCGCCAAAACTTATAGATACAAGATGGATTTTCACAATTAAATTTGATGAATTTGGAAATCCAAAACCAAAGGCAAGACTTGTAGCAAGAGGTTTTAAGGATAGAACCGAGTATGGTATTGCTGAAACCCATGGACCTGTGGCATCAGTAGGAACAATAAGATCCTTACTATCTATAATAAATAAAGAAAAATTAATTATGGTACAGTATGATGTAAAAACTGCATACTTAAATTCACCAATTATTAAACCCATTTTTGTGAGAAGACCTGAAGGTGTGAATATCAATACGAATCAGGTGTTGGAATTGAAAAAGTCTATATATGGACTAAAAACGTCTAGTAAGTCATGGTATGACCTGTTGGACGCAAAGGTAAGGGAGATGGGCTTTACTAAAACTAAAAGCGATAGATGCTTATACACGATAATTAATAATAATGAAAAAATATATTTTTTAACATATGTGGATGACATATTGATCGCATCAAATTTACAGTCATCAATCACAAAAATAAATGAGGAACTACAAAAAGACTTTACGATTACCATAATAAATAACCCAAGATTTTTTGTGGGATTAGAAATAACTAGAGATATAGAACATAATACAATAATACTTTCCCAATACAAACATATAGATAAAATATTAAAAAATTTGGAATTTCGGAGTTAAAAAATACGAACACTCCGATGGAAACGGGACTAAAGTTGGACAAAATTGAAGGTGGCATAGATGACACCGAATATAGGTCAATGATAGGTGGATTGCTATACTTAGCGAGACTTACAAGACCGGACATATTATTCCCGGTAAATTTTTTATCCCGCTTTCAAAATAATTCTAACAACACATTAAAAAACTATGTAAAAAGAATTTTCAAATATATTAATACTACGAAAAATTATAATATAATATATAGATCGAAAGGGGATGGTATACAGGCCTATATTGATGCCTCATATGCACCCCAAGTAGATGAAAATAATATAGATCTAAATAATTTAGGAAAAGGGAAATCCATAACTGGATTTATGATATTTTCTTATGGAGACTTAGTAGAATGGAATTGCGGCAAGCAGACCATTCATGCATCGTCTAGCACAGCAGCTGAAATAATTGCGGTTTATGATGCACTCGATACCATAAAAGTCATACAAAATATAAATTACGAAATTTTAGGTGAAAAATTAAGTGTGGATATAATGGAAGATAATATCTCAACACAAAAAATATGTTCAGGGGGTAGTCAGAAAAGTCGAGAGCCCTAATGATCAAATGCTACTCAATTTTGGAGGCATTTGAAGAAAAAATAATATTTTTTAGGACTGTAAGCTCCGAAAATCAGTTGGCAGATATTTTGACAAAATCATTGGATCGTTCAAAATTCGAAAATATAGTTGTCAAAATATTAAACGAAACAAATATCTATACATAATATAATATAAAAATAATTCAGTTTATTTCAAAGTCATAATATGTCTCAGCATTTACCATTTCAAAGTACAGGTCGTCCCAAGTCCAAAATATAGGTCGTAACATTAAAAAAGATGCTTAAAAATTTAACCTTCAATTACTGCAAAATTAGTACGCAACAAAGCCATTTACCAGAAAATACTTGTAACAGATAAATACCCGACCTCTTAAAAATGTGAACAAAAGAAAAAGCAGAAAAATCGAACAGGAATAAACCCTACAATTCACACAATAAAAACCCTATACATTTTCAAACAACCGTGAGAGAAATACACGTAATATTCCCACACGAAATAGTGAAAAGAACTCTCCGACAATAAATACAATAAAGATTAAACCCATTACATGACCGCAAAACAAGATAAGTCAAAAATGTTCCTTTATCACATTACACTTTAAGCGCCAGTTCAAATACAATAGCAATACACGAAAGATAATAAGCGATGCGATGAATATTATACTACAATCTTTTTCATGTCACACGTTTAAGATAAAATACGAAACGTAACGTTCCTTTGAATTCGAGCAATTTGTAATCGGAAATACCATATTATATATATATTTTTTTTTCTCTATTTCTTTTTCTTTATGTATACGTGAATATTTTTTTTTTCTCGAATTCTTTTTCTAATTTTTTTTTCCTAATAGAAAGACATTCAATTAAATCACACGTTACCTATAATAAAATAATATTTTGCATGTTACCAATTTTATATTATTATAATATTTTTTTTTTACAATAATTTTTTTTACATATTATATATTATCATTGAATATTTTATGCATGTTACCATATTTATTTATTTGTTTATTTTATAATTTTATTTATTCTCGAAGCACAGCACAACAAAAATTTATTTTGAAACTTAGTTACCATAATATTTAAATAATACGATGTCAATATTTTTTTTTGAAATTTTTTATTACGCATATGTCATTTTGTAGTTAATATTTTTCTTATATAAACAATAATAATTCGTTTACTTTCAGCGTCAAACATGATGAAGAACTCATTCGATAAAATTTCAGGGGGGTGTTGTAACGGAAATCCCACCTTCACTCATTCTTCATCATCATCATCACGATCACTATATATATGTCATACGTACACTCTCACCACGAAGTGCTTTTCCCCTACTACTTTCGATCCTACATTGCTGTTGCTTCGCCATTTCATATTCTGTTAATATTGTATTATTCATTCGTGTAATAAACCTCCAGATTATTAGAAGTCTCAAGTTCTTTCGATCCTCGTTCTGTACGCCTCACATCAATTATTTTTGAAGCACATCAAACAAAAATTATTTTCGAAACTTAAAGTTACCATATTTTTTTGAAACATCATGTTATTACAATATCTAATTTTTTTTATTCTTTTTATGTGAATCAATATATTAAATTTCAGCGATCGTACTTGTGAGAATGATAGCAAATTATATTATACGTTGGCTTATTATTCTCACATATCATTTGTTGTGGTAACACTGTTTTTAGTATTATTTGTAATCTGTGATTTTATGTTTGAAACCCAACTGTGATAATATATTTTGTGTGCCTCTTGTCGCTCATCAAACGTTGATGAATTAACATCTTCACCATCTTGTGTGAAAATAAAAGTTCGTGAAAGTGAATATTTGGTGTATTATTTATGTGTTTGTAATATGTGTGTCTAATCTTCTTTCGATGTCATCGTTCAACTAAAGTCTTTCGTCGTCATTTTCGTCTAGTTCGACCAGTTGATAATTCGTATTTCTTCACAGGTTATGGGCCCAGTTACCTGGATGTCAACGTGGTCGCCATTGTTCTGAGTCGTCAATGTTGTGCTGTCAAATCCTGATTGCTTCTTCCAAGTAGTAACCATGCCTTCTAATTTATTTTTCATCTTCTAATATGTTTGCTTCTCGCTGTTCCTGTGATCTTGTTCGAGTTGATTCGTTGGTCGGCGTACCTGGTAGTTGCTGAAATTGCTGTTTGCGGTGCAACTGATTGTCGTTACCTGTCATCGAGATGGACGTTAGGAAGCTGAATAATATTGAGCCGTTTAATGGGCAAAATGGCAGAACCTGGAAGTTCCGGATGGAGCTGTTGTTGGCGAAGGAATTGTTGGGTAATATTATAACTGATTCTTTACCAACTGTTCAAAATAGAGGAGATGCTTGATCAAAGGAAAATGCGAAGGTGATGTTCCTGATCGCTAATAATGTGACTGACGAGTACCTGGAGATCATACAAACGTACACGACTGCAAAAGAAATGTTTCAAGTGTTGACTAATTTAATTGACAACGGAAATGACCAGACGCTGATGGACTTACGAGGAGAGTTGTATGCTAAACGGTATGTTTTTGGTGCTGATTTGCAGAAGTATCTTCTTGATTTTCATGCTCGATGTCGTTGTTTGATGGAACTGGGAGACTTGACAACTGTGAAGCAGTTTATCCTGGTGTTGCTGAGATCTCTGCCCGCCAAATTTTGTCTGATCAAAATTGTTCTGGAGGATGCAGAAGTCATCACCTATGAGGCTGAACAATTTCCAGCATGAACTATCTTCGGATAGCAAGTTGACTGTTAGAGGTAATTCTCTGAATCCTGTGTCACTAAAACCTTCATCAGTACCTGTTGCTGGTGAAGAGAATCTGTTCTTTGGTAACCATAACAATGTCGGTCGTAATTCTGGTAATTTTAATAATCGTTTCAATCGTGGCCGGTCGCAAAATCAAAACAATAATCGTGGTTTTAGTCGAGGAAGATCTCACAGTAATAATAGTAATAATTTTCACAATTTGTCTTCTGATATTGAAGGTCGAAATTTTAATAATAATAATCACAATTTAGGTTCACAAAATAATAATAATGTTAATAATAATGGTCATAATTGTAGTAATGATAGTGGTCAGTCTAAGATCAAATGTCATTTCTGCAACAAAATTGGGCATATAGCTCGTAATTGTTTTGTTAAGAATAGGAATAATAATAACTACGAAAATCACAATCACAATCACAATCACAATAATAATAATTTTAGTAGATCTGACGATTGTAATAGTAATTCTAGTAGGAATTCTGCACAGATGTGCAATGGTAATAATAATGTTAATGACGGATGTTCTGAAGTGGGATTTAGTTTCACAGTTAATAATAATAATAATAAAATTAATGATTTTGAGTATAATAAAGATGATAATTTAATCCCTCGAACCACATTTGTTGTCGATAGTGGATGCACAATTCATATTATAAATGATATTAACCTGTTCAGTGAGTACATTGAATTAATTCACCCTCATAATATTTGTGTTGCGAAAAAGGGAGTCTCGCTTTCCGTCACATCAGTGGGTACGGTGAAATTAAAACTTTTAAATGAAACTGTAATCGAATTGAAAAATGTAAGGTATGTTCGGGAGCTGCCTCAAAATCTGCTTTCTGTGAAACGAATGAGCAAGTCGGGTTATGATACTCTTTTTAGAGAGGAATCAGTTGAGGTCATCCAACGCTGCAGTAGAAAAATTGTAACCACTAGGGTTAGCGTGGACTCAGATTTGTACACGATTGATTTTTTGAAAATGTCAAGTCAGTCGTGCAATCTGATGTTGGAGGATGAATCAAGCCCGCTAACTGTGTGGCATAGGCGTCTTGCTCATTTGAATGTTAATGATGTTAAGTTGTTGTCAAACAGAGGTTTAATACCAAATGTTGACTCCAACCTCAGATTGTTGTGCAAACCCTTTGTTATGGGGAAACAGAGACAAAAACCGTTCCTGAGGCATGAAAGAAAGACTAAAAAGCCTCTGGAATTGGTGCATACTGATCTCTGTGGTCCGATAAATCCTCCTTCATATAAAGGAGCGAAATATTTTATGACATTTATAGATGATTATTCCAATTTTTGTTGTGTGTACCTACTGACGAGTAAAACGGAAGCGTTCACAAAATTTAGGGAATATCACGAAATGGTCTCAAATAAATTTGGATATAATGTAAAAAGACTCCGCTGTGATCGTGGCACAGAATACACAAATACAACCTTCCAGTCATATTGTGCTGAGAAGGGAATAATTTTTGAACCTACAGTTGGTGGCTGTCCCCAGCAGAATGGGAAGGCTGAGAGGATGAACAGGACACTTTGTGAGAGGGCGAGAACAATGTTATTCGAGAGTTGTCTTGACAAGATCTATTGGTCAGAAGCCATATTGTGCTCTGTCTATATAGTGAATAGATGTCTGACAAATAAGGGCTTGTCCCCTTTGAGAGGTGGTTTAATGAAGAATATGATTACACAAAATTAAAAACGTTTGGATGCGACGCATATATGTTGTCATTCAAACACGATTCTAATAAATTTAAAAATAAAAGTGAGAAATTGGTTATGGTAGGGTACTCACCCTGTGGATATAGATTGTTAGACACAAATACAAAAGAAGTACGTTTGTCACGAGTTGTTGAGTTTTTTGAAAATAAAATAGGAAATAATAATAATAAATAAACAAAGGATGATGATATTTTTAAGGAAGTCACAGAATCCAACTTGGAAAATATAGAAGTAGATGGGGATCTAAATTTGGATTGTTTGCCACAGGAGGCGACTGGACGTGATGGTACAGAAAATTATATACATGTTGCTGAGGACGGCATCCCTTTGACGTTTGAGGAGGCGATAGTTGCACCTGACAGTATGATGTGGAAAGAAGCTATTTCAGATGAAATTAAAGCTCTGGATTCCAATCAGACTTGGCGTGTGACCAAATGTCCAAAGGGCGCCCCCACCATCACATGTCGCTGGATATTCAATAAAAAATATGATAATAATAATAAAGTCTTGTATAAGGCCAGACTAGTTGCCAGAGGGTGTCAGCAGAAGAAAGGATATAACTTTGATGAAGTTTATGCACCGGTGGCAAAACTTTCGACTGTTAGGACACTGTTGGCAGTTAGCAACAAATTTAAATTTTATAGTGAACAAATAGATATATGTAATTCTATAGTATATTTACTCACATACGTTGATGATGTCATAATAGAAATTAATAAAAGATTTAAATGTAAAGACCTGGCAAAAATTAATAAATATCTAGGATTAAATATTAATCACAATCGTGATGGAGGCATTCTGGAGATTGAGCAGAAGAATCTCATTGAGACTGTTGCTAGGCGTTTTGGTGTTGAAAATTGTGCACCTTCCTACACACCTATTGACCCCAAACTCCAATTGGACAGGGATCTCAATGCGTTTGATAGTGTACTGAATAGTGACTACCAACAGCTCGTGAGATGTCTAATGTACCTAATGCTAGGATCACGGCCTGATATTTGCTTCACAATATCGTATTTTAGCTAATTTTCTAGTTATTCTACTGATGAACATTTTAGGTATTTACTACGGGTTCTTAAATATTTAGTAACCACAAAAGATAAGAAACTAACATTCACAAATGAACACAATAATAATAGTAATATTTTAGAAACATATTCTGATGCCAATTGGGGTAATTGTGTGACTACAAGACGGTCAATTTCTGGATATTGTGTCTTTGTCTATGGTTCACTGGTGTCCTGGTCCAGCAAAAAGCAGCCAACTGTAGCATTATCTAGCACTGAGAGTGAGTTGATTGCAATATGTGATGCCACTACTAAATCAATTTGGTTGAAGTATCTGTTGGGTGATTTTTGCATTCAAATAAATAACAGAGTCACGATTTACGAAGATAATCAGAGTTGTTTGGCACTTCTGCATTCTGGTAAATGGAATACTCGCAGATCCAAACACGTAGATATAAAATACCATTTTGTATGCGATCATGTAAATGTAGAATTTAAGTATTCATACATACCAACTTTGCGACAGTTGGGAGATGTTTTCACAAAGGGCTGCACGAGGCCTCAATTTACCAAATTTTGTGAAATGTTGAAATTGTTGTAACTTTTTGTACTTGTTTACCATATATGTCTAAAATATTTTTATGTTGTAATTTCTGTTTTTGTTGACTAATGTCATTTTTGTTTAATGACCAATTTCTTGTTTTATTAGTCTAGTAATTTGTTTTCTATTGACATATTGTATAATTATAATTTGAGGAGGCATGTGAGAATGATAGCAAATTATATTACACGTTAGCTTATTATTCTCACATATCATTAGTTGTGGTAACTGTAACGCCAGAAAATAGTTGTTGGTTCAGAATTTGTTTCCTATTTTTGACATTGACACTTTACGAAATATTTATTTGAGGAAGACCTGTTAGATGTCAGTAGTTGGTACTACTGCAATCAAGATCTCCCACAGTCAAGTTCTCGTCATTTTTATCTGTGTCTTTTTCTTCTTTCTGTTTTTCTGGTCAAGAGGTGACGCTCATTCAACCTTGTATTCAATATGGCGATAAGACTTTGATTATGCCTGTTTGTTTCTTTTTAATAAATTAAGTTGAATTACATAGTGTTTCTCAAGTTATTTATGAATATGTTCAAGTTATTCAAGTAAATACATATTTAAACCGAACTCAGTTGTTCGTAATTGGTGTAGGTTTTAAATATAAAGGTTATGACCGTTTGAAGTTTGTCAATTTTTTTATTGAACCCATGAAATTATAACCTAATTTCAAAATTGGTTGTAGCACAGTAGACAAAGATGTGTGCTAGCTTGATGTGTCTTCAGTACTACCTATGTATTTGTGGAATACCTTGTCGTGAGAGATATTTTCACCAGAAGGAAATTCTACAAAATTTAAGCGTGTTCAGCCACTTTGTACATAAGTACGGGTAAGCCAGAACCAGACCAAACACTGGCGATTTTAGAGCCAGTTCGGGCGGTTTATATACGGCTTATTTACACGCACACAAAGACACATATGTATGTATATATGTACGTCAGTGAGGGCAGCCAAGTTGCATCATCCCCTACCGAGATAAGAGATGACTGACCGGTTCATGTACGGATCGTGACATTGTTTCGTTGTGTCACAATTAGGTACTCGTACATTACCTGCATATACTTGCAGGTAATTACGATCAAACGTACTTTGCGTGTTTAACATCAGTAGACGAATTATTTGCCTGCCCTTTGGGGCAGCGGCTGACGTCAAGGGGTCCGAGCCCCTTTTCCTCATACCGGTGAGTCCCCACAGTATTCTTTTAGACTTTTTTCTTTTTTTCTTACTTGTGATGTGAGGCGGTAAGTACGAGAAACAAAAATGAGTAAGAGAGGGGTATTCACGACAGAATTTATTAGCAGACTAAAAATATAATTTCAAGTAAAATACGCAATGGCGAAGCAACAGCATTCCCGGTAACAGAAAGTAGGGGAAGCGATTTGTGATGAGAGTTGTGAAGAGATAGTAACTATCAATGGATCAAATTGTATGAAAATATCGACGAAAGACTTTAAATGACTGTAGACATCGAACAAGGACTAGACACACACATTATAAACACATAAATAAAACACTAAATATTCACTTTTCACGAACTTTTATTTCCACCTAAAGATGGTGGTGTTGTTGTTTCATCAAATAAACTAATCCCACTATTTTTTACCATTTCTTCTTTTTACTATGTAAAAATTAAATTATAAAAACTCTAACTCTGAAGAACAAATTGTTCAGTTCTTCAATTTTGTTCAATTCTACTATTTTGGTCAATTCTATTATTTTTGTTCAATTCTATTATTTCTGTGTTGTAAATGAAAAATATTATATTTTATAAAAAGATTTACGTTGAAAATTAATTGAAGTCTAAATCTCTCAACAAAGTTAAGGTCCACTATAGTGAAGTGGATATCTAGGACATTCAAGTTTAAATTATAAAGTCTATTTTGTTTAGTTATAAATATTTATTTGTGGTCTCTTTATATTTAAAACCTACACCAATTACGAACAACTGAGTTCGGTTTAAATATGTATTTACTTGAATAACTTGAACATATTCATAAATAACTTGAGAAACACTATGTAATTCAACTTAATTTATTAAAAAGAAACAAACAGGCATAATCAAAGTCTTATCGCCATATTGAATACAAGGTTGAATGAGCGTCACCTCTTGACCAGAAAAACAGAAAGAAGAAAAAGACACAGATAAAAACGACGAGAACTTGACTGTGGGAGATCTTGATTGCAGTAGTACCAACTACTGACATCTAACAATAACATGTAAACCTGCTGGAAAAACTTAATTCCATAAGACGTTCGTATGCCTGCCTGTGTCGAGGTTGTTATTCATTGACGTCAATGTTAAGGTGGAACGTGTACAGTTATTTAAATTTTATTATTAACCCTTTACCACATGTAATTAACTTGAGATGTACGTGACTTACGCTTTGGCCTAGGCCCAAGCTCATCGCTCACTGTTAGCCAGCTCTTTATTAACATCGTGGTTGTCTAAAATAGTAGCAATTGTGATTGTGATAACGATGAGGAATATTGTTATTGTTGAATTATGCTTTAATTGTTCAACTTGCTTTTTCTTATTTTGCGAGAGTAAAGAGTTCGAAGTGTAAATTTATTTACAAGAAATATTTGAATGTGATTATAGTTGAGTAATAAAGTTACATTGTACATAGACTTTAACAAATGTTTTAATTCGCTCATCATTTAGTTGTTATCTATCTATTGTAATTTCAAGTCTATGTGAAGTTGAACAATGTTCTGTCTGATAATATTGAAATAGCTTAGTTTTGAAAATTGTCAAATTGCAAGGTTAGAGTTTTGAGCTATTGTACTTTATTTTCAAAAGAGTACTTTTAATATTTTTTCGTTTGATTTCTGTTCACGGGTGCGGAAATTCTTTATGAGCTGCGCTATTACTTTGTTGATCTAACAATAAAGAGTAACATTTTAATGTGTGTCGTTTCAGGTTTGTCTGATTTCATCATGGTAAAATTATACGCCTTATGCATCTTGTACAAAAACGGCCCGTCAGCCGCCCATTTGAAGTCTGTCCACGATTTACAGTCTTTCGGATTTTTCCAACGTGGCAGCATACAGGAATTTATGGCATTTTCCAGTAAAACAATCGTCGAACGAACTCAAAATGCTACGCGACAGTCTGTGAAACAAGGAGGTTTGCATTTTCTGTAGTCAAGTTTTTATTTTTCCTTTTAACGTTTAATAATCGTTTTTTAATTGAGTTAGTATGTTGTATTTTGTGACGAAGTTGGGTATATTAGAATCAATTGTAAATGTTCAATAGGTGCGGAAATTGTTTCTTTTTAATAGCGTAATAAGTTTGCTTCTGAAGAATATATAAAATGAAATGTTCCTACATCAATCACGCGACAATATGAAATTGAAAAATCCCTTATTGTATAATTTATGATTTGTGATGTGTACTAAATTCGCATCGGTATTTCAATTTTACTGAATTAGTTACAATTGAAATTACGCATAATAGTTTGCTCCATTACCGAAAATTTGTTAATTAATGTAATACTAGTGAAACCCTGTTATTGCTCTGTTGTTTACGCCTTAGGATTTTGTTTACCTGTTATTTAATGAAAATACCAATTATGTGTTTACTGAACCATTGTAGATTACATTTGTCACACTTACGTTCGGGCTGATGGTTTATCTGGCGTTGTAATTTCGAATCAAGATTATCCTCAGAGAGTGGCTCATACTTTAATAACGAAAGTAAGTACCTAGTAAAGTGTTTGTCATTTTCCGATTTTAATTTTATCAGTTTTCTCCGCTCTGCTAATATCCCATAAGGATGCCGGGCGAGGCTCAGCATAATTTTTGAGGAAGTATTTTCTATTTCGTCAAGTCTGACGTAAATATGTAAATATAATTTCTTTGGAGACGTTTTTATTTCATTTTCTTTTCATTTCAATATCTCGAGAGAACCGGAAAGTTGGCTACGTATTAATGTTGATTTATTTTTGATTTAATCGTGTCAACTTTAATAATAGATGAATTTTGCGAGAACCGCGCTTTGAAAAACCTCGTTGTTTTGTTTAACTTTGATTTCAACTTCTCTTGATTATATTTATATCTGTAGTTAGAAGTTTACAGGCAGTTCTTTTGATCTGTGACGTATTTTCATTTCTTTTCCCTATCGCTGGTATGTTGGAAAAGTTCGGTTGACGTGTTTTGGTTTATAACTATTATATTTGTTTTTCTTTATTGTGTCTGATTTTTCGTTTCTTAAAAACCATTTTTTTACAGGTACTGGATGAGTTTGCCGAAAAATATCCCTTTTCTGAGTGGCCATCCGCGACGGAGACATCCATTCATTTCCCGCAACTAAACGCATACCTCGCTAGATATCAAAATCCTAGAGAAGCCGATGCCATGACCAAAATCCAAGAAGACTTAGATGAAACCAAAATTATACTGGTAAATAAAAATAGTTATCTTAAATTGATTCGCCCCTTATTGTAGAACCAGAACAACATCTTGATATTCGCGTGGGTGAAAATTATGATGTTCAGACAGCGTCAGTTAATGCTGAGTAAAATTTTTCGTTGTGACAATACGTTTCGTATTTTATTTTTCTGTTTTGAAAGTTCACGCGAAGGTCATTTAGGCGAACGTCGATTTATTGATTACTAAATAGTAAATACAAATATTCTTGGCATTATTTTTTTTTTTATGTCATAAAAGTGCAAATTGTGTCTTCAGTACTTCATGAGGTTAGTGTCTGTATCTGAGTTTCACATGGCCAGACGTGTTCTATATTTTAGATATTTAAGATTGAAAGGAATGTGTTTCATCCTAATAATAATGAAAGAGCTAGTGGCAAAATTTCAATATCTTTTTCTGCTGCTTTTAATATCATTTCCAATCACTCCTTAATTATTTTTCTCACGCCTGATTGGTTCCTCGGTTCTCGGTTCAACTCATTCATTAAATATCTTCTTTTTTTTTTCCCCAGTTAAATCAACTAGTTTTTATCTGCGGGCTCCGCCTTCGCGTGGCAATTCGATTTGAAACTTATAATTCTTTTAATAGAAGATAACATTGAGAAAGAGAGAGCCTTAGCTGTAAAGAGAAAGAGAGATAAAACTTTTTTTTATCTTTATCTTTTTTCTTTTTGTTTTTTTGTTTACGAACAAGAAGGAAATGAAGAATGTACCTACTCGGAGGAAAATACAAAAATTTGCCCTCAGGAAAGTTATAGCCTTCCACAAAGGCTTCAAACATTCCTTGGGACAATCCACTTAAGAGTAACCAACTCCTTTTCATAAAGTGGCTGTCTTCCCTTTCTCCTCTCTCATTCCCATCTGTTTTCTTTCTTCTCCGTTATTTAATTATCAAACCGTTTACTTGACAGGGCCATGTATACGGTAAGTATACTGTACTTACAGTTCAATTTTGTAACTTTTTGGCGCTCCGTATTTCAAGAAGGGGATGATATAGAAGTATGAAATTTTGTGACGAATTAATATATTGAGAAAAATATGTTTATGGGAGGAAAAAATTTCAAAAATTTTTTGGGGGTGGGAATTTATCATGCACAACTTTTTCCCTGGCGAGCTATGGACTTTTTCTTTTCACATGGCACATCTACTCGGTGAGACCTCGTAACACCTCAATCATGAAAATCGGTTCAGCTGTTCTCTCTAACTTTGTGTCATAGTGAACAAAACCTTGTACAAAATTCGAAATTAAGATATAGCTGTAGATTCACTTTTTTTTATTTTGAAAATTATTTCTTCCACAACGAGGATTTGACCCCAGCAGCAAGTTCTATTGCCTCTGGCTCAAATGAAGGTGCAAGAAATTTTGCATACAATTAGGTTAGAGTGGGCAATTCATCAACTCGTGCAATTATCACACTCGCTTACGTCTCATGCTTGTAAACATTGCGCTTGAGAAATTTCTCGCTTTCCGCCCTTGTTGCGTAATATTTCATTTCTGCCACCGTTCCGCCAGAGGAGCGACAGTATTTCATTTTAAAAGTTTTAAAATAACTTTTTTATATTTTGTCTGTAATGTACAGGAATCTCGATTTGTATTCAGATGCGTACTCGTCGAAGATTATGAATTTTGACCAATTTCCATTAAAATATGTTCTTACTTCAGTCATTTATAATTTTGTATCATCCGAGTCGTAATGTTACGATTTTGGAATACAGTATTGCTTTTTATATGACTTCGGCTCTTTAGAAAACTGGGCGTGATAGTGATTTCTCACGTTTGACGCTTATTGTCGATGTAATTATTGAACTGGGTGATACTTTTGATGAATTTTCGAAGCTGTGTACAACCTTTTGGGTATGGGTTTTACCGGAAAAGATGATTCCAGGTTGACTTGAGGAAGTTGCAGTAAAATTGCTCGCTGCGAAATATGTTTTAGCACTCCTTAATTAAGATGTAACTCGGTTGTTAGAATCTGAGTCAGAAATACCTCTCCCTAAAATGAGATTCTATTCTATACTCATCAAATCGTATCTTCAGACGTTTGTTGTTATCGACTGGTTTTTTGTAATTTGGTGGTTGTATTTTAATTTAAGATGGAGCGAAATCGATCCTCTATGCGCTTTATTTGGAATTTCAAAATTAAAAGGCATGTGGCGCTCATGAAGAATATCTCTAATTTTTTTCCAGAGCTGGATACGTTTTCTTTGTGCATATCTCTTTCGGTTATCAATTGTCGCATATCCGTTAATGAGAATTACCTACATTATAATTTTTTTCTTTTTTTTTAAATGTATTTTTGGTCGTTTCAGCATAACACTATCGAATCAGTGCTACAACGTGGAGAAAAACTCGACGATTTGATTTCCAAATCCGAAGGACTGAGTATGCAGTCGAAAGCATTTTACAAAACCGCCCGAAAAACCAATTCTTGCTGTAATCTCGGTTAGGTGAAACGGAGAAAAATGCAAGTCTGTATTTATAAACACATTTTTTCCCGAAGAGAAAAGAAGTTAAAGAATTATAAAAATTGATGGGGCGTTTTATGAAGATAACATGACAAAAAAAGTAAATAAATATGTCCGCGATTAAGCGTACCTATGTACCTATTTAAACAGATCGAATGTATTAATTTTTCTTTATTTTTGTCTTCTACAAATCGCTGGTTAAATTTTGTGTTGCTTGAAATGAAATGCAACTTATGTTTTTTTTCTGCGTCACTTATCCATCATTTTAATTCTCGCGTTTTATGATTTTATCGTTTATATTCTTCTTTCTTAAAGTTTCTTTTACTTTCTACCATAATAATGATGAATGTTACGTTCGATTTTATCTATTCCATTAGAGATATAGTTAATTTTTGTACTTTCGTTGTTGATTTTGTAAATACTTGTTCCATTCGATTATTTATTTATTTATTTATTTATTTATTCATTCTTTATTTGTGTCATCGATGAATGGTTGCTTGTCTCGATAAGTGCCTGTTGAAAAAATCAGTTTGACCAATGCCTTGTGCAATGTTTCAAATTTCGATGCGTCGACAGCCGAATTCTGGCCCTAGTCGTAACATCTGCGAAATAAACTGTCATCTGTCAGTCGTTTTTATCGAATTTCATTGAATGCTTTTTTGTTCATTTTAATAAAAACATTTAAACTTTTATGTTCCCTTAAATTCTGGCTTTGAAGTACTTATATATGATCATACGATAATTTTGTTTAATGTATAATTTTTTCCCTCTCTTTTTGTCTTTCTAAAATAAATATTTCATTTTTGATGAACGTGCATGATTTGAATGATAAAGTTAGCTTGAACAATACACGCGAATTTATGCAAAAATATTAAATTTTTTTTTACCATTTAACAAAAGATTTAGATAGCGATTATTTTCTAATTGTGAAACGTATGCGTTCATTTTTATACTGGGGAAAAAAGTTATTCGATGTAGTATAGAAGGTGTCACCGAATCATTTTTAGTTTGTTAAAAAAGGAATGTTGAAAAAAAAAAGGCTGTAATTGGTGGAAAACGACTATTTAAACGTTACTGTATTTAAATGACTTAGTTTAACGTCGCCATGTAGTCTGAGAAATAAGTCGAAGTAACTCAAGAGTTTAGTTCGCGGAAGTAAAGATCGCGAATACGAATGGAAGTTTTTCCTCTTTTTAATTCATATTTTATCAACGTCTATCAAAAAATATCGATAAAGGAAAATTATATTGTATTCGTCAAATTATCTTCTCTTTGTTCAGAGTCTGTCGACTTAAATTCTATTAAACATACCATATTCTGTATAGTTCATCTCCTTCAAAGTTTACTCTCGTTTTCCAGTTTTTATTTAAATTCATAAAGAATGTCGATTAGTGTATAATTCGGGGATCAGTAGTCAGTTGAAATGGAACCGGAATCGTTATTTTCGGTTTCAGTAGTTCCAATAGTCGAAAGTTGCTGTCGAGCAACTGACGTTCTTGAACTCTTACTAGATGATTCAAACGTAATGGATTCTATGGAATATTGAAATGGAAATTATAATAGTACCCCATAAAAAACTTAAAAGACTGGAATTTAAATTTATAGTAGCGTGAAAAAATACGATAGAAAATGGTAGTTTTTAATTAAGGAGATCAGAGGTCAGAAATTCGAATTAAAGAAAATCACTTGTCTAGAAAATAAGTTGCATATTATTTCGTATACTTACTAAATGGTTCAATGATTGTTATTTTGATTTGATTTGTAGTGCAGCTTAAATTCCTTGAATTAATTCAATTATTTTTGTTCTTTATTATTATACTGTCGATTAATGACATGACCTTATAACTGTCTCAATTTTAATTTTTTGCCCAGATGCCTTTCTATATCCTCTATTCAAAAGTTGGAAATTAACAGTATCTTTTCTTAAAAGATGTTTAGTTTAACTGAAAAAAAAAAAAAAAAAAAAATCGCACACATTTTCTCGCTCGCCTCAAAGATAAATAATCATTTAATTCTCAAGCGTTCATGTTTTGTTGGTACTTTTGAAGAAACGTTGATGAACGTTCTTTTCTTCTTCAATATTTCACATTCTGTATTCGCTTTTTTCTCAGGATTTTTCTTTTGTATTCTAATTTTTTAATTTCATTTCTAATCAACTGCACTTTGTAGATGATTCGTAATTTTCATTCTTTGTCACTTTTGTGGGATTTTTTCAAGTTTCATTTTCTTTTTAATCATTTATATTAGTGAAATTTCCACTGTTAATGACCGATTTAGCCAATGAAAAAGGTCACAGTGGTATTATTCTGGTGATTTTTTTTTCGTGATGTGGTCAGAATGTTCTTTTGGGATCTTTTTAATCCACAAAAAAAGAAGGCTGCGTTATCCGGTTATCAAATTCGATGATTTACAACCAATAAAAATTTGTCATCTGTGTTAGTGACATTTGTCAGTACCCAGCAGTACATTGAAAATCGAAAAAACCATATGTAGTGATGAAAACCGTGAAAGAGAAGAGATGTTTCGAAACAGATATATTTTTTTTAAATTCGCTTAAAGTCGGAATTGTAATTGACAAAATAGTTTTTTTTCTGAACGTAGTTTATGCCAGGCCTAAACTTTATTTCAATTGTAACCACTTGAGTATGAAAAAATGGCATTATGTATAAAAAATTCATCGGACAATAAATTGTTGGTACCTATCTAGAATATTCTAATGGTAATTTATTTAAAGTTTGTTGTTGTTAATCGTAAATGTTTTGGTAACTAAACTTTTACTTTTTTCTGTCTCCAAATCCAACCATTATTTAGTGATATCAGTTGTTTCTTTTGTAAGTTTACTTAATTTATACTGTTATTATTATTATTATTATTATTATTATTATTATTATTATTAGTATTATTATTATTATTGTTAATATTATTATTATTATTATTATTATTATTATTGTTATTATTATTTTTATTTTTATTTTTACTATCATCATCATCATTATTACTATTTTTATTTTTTTAATTTGAAATCAACAGTTTTCATTGTGTTACATCGTTTATCCATTTTCTTTTTTTGTGTGTGTTTCAGAATACCTATATTCTACTTGTATTTATTTATTAATATATCGTTTTTATTTGGAAGGTTTTTATTTTTTCTGATTGTTTTTCTGAACCAAAAGATTTTAAGTATCTATTTATGCAAGCCTTATAATGTAGGTAAGCCTTGACACTTTCTTAGGCCCGAATGCAAGAACGATACTGAAGTATCAACATTGACTGAAGTATTATTTTCTTTAATAAAGTCATACATGACATATTTATGTGCATGTACCTGTATCTATATACTGTATACACAAGTATTATATAACAATTAAAATCGATAATAGGAAAAATTTAAAAATTACTTAAGTCTTGTTCTTCCATTTGGCCATTAGTTGTTCGTAAAGAATATAGTCTATAGGTAAGTAGGTATATTGGTGAAGGCTGGGTGTGTTATTTACAGTTATAGGCAGAATTCAGAATTCATAATTCTTGAAAATCGCTTGGTATTAATTCTGGTTTTAAATTATAATACGAATATTTTTATTTTCATTATTAGTTTTGATTTTAAAGGGTTTTAATTTTTGATTATTTTCTCCTTTTTTTTAATTTCTACTTACCATTTCTCCTGTAGTTGTAAAGCTGTTTGAGCTGTTCTTGAAAAATTTCTAATTGTGATTCTTATATTTTGATGAGAGTTATTAATAATCTGTTTCTTAATCATTTCTATGAGGTTTTTTTTACTGTGGCCTTAAGTTAGAGAGAATGGCTGAACCAATTTTCATAATTGAAGTGTTGAAAGAAAATTTTTGCTATGCAGATGTGTCATCAGAAAAGAAAGAATTCATAGCTCTCGGAGAAACAAGTTGTGGATTTTGATTCTTATCCCCCTCTTGAAAAATTTTTTTGTCATTTTTTTCTCCCTTAAACATTTTTTTTCCTTTAATGTATCAATAAGTCCTCAAAATATCATACTTCTTTATCACCACCATTCTGAGATGTGGAGTACTAAAAAGTTACAAAATTGAAGTATGAGTATACCACATTGTACCTATACATTATAGCTACATGACACAGAATAAATGATTTGATAAAGAAATGAGGGGGAAGGAAGAAAACCGTGGGAGAGACTGAGGGAGAGGAGAGAGCCATTTTATGTAAAGGAGTTAATTACTCTTAGCAAGTGCGTTGTTCCTAGGAAATTTTTAAGCTTTAGTGGAAGTGTGTATAGCATCCTTGAGTGCAAATTTTTAGATTTTCTTCCAAGCACATCCTACAGTTTTTTATTGTTTGTGAAATGGAAAATAAAAAGAGAAACAGGAATAAAAGATTAAAAAAAAAAAAAAAAAAAAGTTTTATCTGTATTTTTCTCCCTGACTTACTCTTTCTCTCTGATGTTTTCTCAATTCAAATTGCTACGTGGAGGCAAAGTTTGCGGGTGACAACAATGCTAGTTTTTAAAATTTTTGAATTTCTTCATTATTATTAGGCAGTTATAGTTCATAATTTTACTGCGTATTTCAAAGCTTTGTGTTGAACTTTCAATGATTTTATGCAAAGTTTCAGTTATCATTAAAGCTAAAAAAATTCTTATAATGAAAGTCTAAGAAATTTGTCATGTATCTTCTCCAAAATTTAAATTTAGAAAAAACTTGAAAGATTAAATTAACAAGTTTCACCTTAGATACCCATAAAGATCAGTGAAAGTTTTTTGGTTATACCCAGTCAGGAAAGCAACAGTAGTGGCTGAGTAGCACATGGTACTTTCACTAATATATATTTGTGTCAATTACACATGTCATTTACATCAGTGTTAGTGGCTGCCACATCCGGATAAATAAAGTAGTATGGGCTACTGTGAGCTATCAAGCATGTTCTACTGTGTGCTAAGTAGCACATGCTACTGTGTAGCATACTCTACTGGTACCATGTACAAAGTAGCATGTGCTATTGTGTGCTACTTAGCATTAGGGCTTGTAAACACAACCATAACCTTCGACTATATACATAATGGACTGCTCATACTGATAAAATTAACATTGGTCTATATGGAGACACTATGAAGGCGTACATTTCATTCAAAAGTTCCCTTTTTTAAGGATTTATCAAATATCATACGTCAGTTGATTAAATAATTTGGAGGGATTTGTATTGTCATTTTAAAAAATGAAAATGTTTTTAAAATGAAATAGCCTCATTTATTCCTTTTTAATATTTGTAGGTGAATTCTCTTTGATTCATCGCTGAATCCTAATTTGTTTAACGGTGATAAATTGAAAAGAATTCGTAGATGAATTCTCTTCGATTTGTAGCTGAATCCTAATTAATTTAACGGCGACGAATTGAAAAGAATTTGTAGATGAATTCTGTGAAAAGTACAGTTTGATAAGGGAAGGAACTTTTGAATGGAATGTACATTTTATTTGGTTGCCTTCAACAATTTATCATTATGCGCAGTCCATCTAGTATATGGTCAAAAACCATAACCAGAACAATAACCACTAAAAACCTAAATAAATTGACAACATCGATTTGGGAACCAATAACTAAAACAAACAAATTTCACATAACTAATAACTGGTAACCTATTCTCACAAAATGGTAAGCCATTAACCAGAACAATAACCAGAAAGAATCAGTTTTTATCAATTTTTCTGAAATATCAGTATTATTGATTATTCTTTTCAAAAATTACTCATTATTTCCTGGAAAATTATCAATTATTTATAATTTAACCTGAAGAAAGTTTTTTTTGTCTGTTTTACCACAGATTTTGTCTCAACCAATAACTAGCAACCACAACCAATAATCATGAAAGTTGTTTTGGTTAACCAGAACCAAATAAGTACTTTTTAACCAATAACTAGTAATCAGTAACCAATATAAATTTTTATTGGTTCTCGGTAACCAATAACCTCAAAAATGTTTTGCTTACAAGACCTACTTAGCATACACTACCAATAGCACTGTACCTACTTGATACTTGTAGATGAGTGGTGTGACACAGCTAATATAACCCCATACATGGTTTCTACAGATGTAAATTTCAAGTGATTGACTGATTGCGCAAAGATTACTGAAAGTAATCTTATGATCTGGTGACATTAAGAAAGGTCTTGAGTGAAACTGCGAGAGTGGGGAATGAATAAGTCAACCATCCACGTCACACATTATTGTAAAGAAATTCAAATTGCTTAGCACAGAGTAGTGAACGCAACTGCTACTAAGCATAGAGTAGCATGCTACTCAGCGCAACTTAGTACATGCGCAGTAGCCTAGTGGATAGCATCCCATTTTCATTTCAGACATATTTATGCCTTTATGGTGATTCATAATATCAGCATTAGGATGAGTTTCATTGTGTATTTTATTAAATTTTAAAAATTTATTTTCCTATAGCAAATACCGTATAGGTACCCATTATATTTTGTTTCTTCGTACTTCTTTTTTCGGTTTTTAAAGAATATGATGATGATGATAACTTAAATATTACGATGAATATGTTTTTCTTTTTTCGCTCATTATTATCAAGTGTTTTATTTACTCTGTATAAGACGTCATATTATTTTCATGTTTTATCATACCACATACTTCATCAGGCTGTCGAAAATTTTTTCTTTGCAAGAGTGACATATTAGCAAAATGGTGTTGCAAACGTGTTTTTCGTTAGTGTATTCGTTTATGAATTTGCAATAAGGACAAGTACGTGGCCTTATCAAACTGCTTAATGAAAACTGATAATATTCGGTGAGTGAAAATGCGATGAAATTCTCAATAATTACTCGTTTAAAATTCCCCCAAATATCTTCATTTTTTTTCGTGAAGCTAAAATTCGTATTGGTGTCGAAAAACTATGATTGAAAAACCCGTAAGTGATCAGTTTTAGTATTCACTTTGGCCGTGGTATGTGATACTTTGCATCGCTGCTGACCAGTGAAAATGAGGAAAAATATTTCAAGAAACATATTTACATAGATAATAATACAATATTTAAAAGCATTTTAGGTAGCGTAGGTATCTTTGGGGGAGGTTCCTTCCTGTGGTATTTCTCCTTAATTAACGAGAAATATTTTTTTCGCTGACTAATGAGGGCAGCGTTTATAAAAACCACAACACTTTTCGCTTGATAACATGATTCGACGTCATAAATCTATGTAGGTACGCTTCTTACCTTAATTATCAATTTATTTATTTTTATTAATATTTTTATAATGGTCCATCGTGCTACAGGCCCATAAACGACAATAATGATACGTGTTTCATAATTTTGTCAACTAATATATTAGGTAACATTGAAGAGAAAATCTTCGATTGAAGTGTAGTTAGAACGTTCCAAATCTCTCTCATCCTGAACGCATTTATTTTGCTTCCACTTTAGTACCATTTCTTTGAAATAATATTTTGTAAAACAGTGGTGCTGCGAATCCGGCACATATTGGACCCACCCAATATATCTGAAAGAAAAATAAATAAATTGATTAAAAATGTGTTTTGAGACGATCCTACACTACCTTGTAAACTGTACATTATATGTCCGTACTTTACCTAACCTGTACACATGTTCATAATATATTTTTGTGCTTCCTTATCGGTAGCACTGAGTTCGTGTATCAAATATATTTTCGACTCTGACAAACATTCAGTTTGTCATAGATGTTCTTATATCTTATTGGAAATAAGCAACAATTGTGTAGAATAAACGTGTGTATTCATATGAGTTACAATGAACAGTGACAGTACAACGTATTAATATTGCGTCATCTACATTGAGTTTCCATCTTGATGAATTTTGATAAGATCAATAAATCGATAGTGACATTAATGTAACTATCGATAAGCTCTACTATCGTTCTATTCAGATTTAAGTTCTCTCTTATTTACTTTAAATTCCCCTCATATACTTGTTCATGTGATATCATTTCTAACACTCCCTCGTATTACGTTGAACGAGTTTATGTACATAAATCAAAAAATAGATTTCATTTAATGTCAAAACAAATTATTCATAAAGTACCTATTTCATAACAAATATAACTTTTGAATCTGAGTTATGTTCTTAGTAAATAAATGACTCTTAACTTCAGTAATAATAAGTGACTGATAATAACTCACAATTCAAAATTTAGGTAATACAAAATATCAGACAAGTTTTAAATCACAATTTTTTTTAACACAAATTTAATTCTTATTAAAGTAATCATATAAAAGTATCAAAATCAGTTCCGTAGTTTTCAATAATCTCAAAATAATTGACTTTTTATTCTCTAGTGACTGAATAAAGTTTCAAAAATTAGTCTCTTTAAAACAATCACAAAACAGGTTAAACTTTTAACATAACTAGGAACACAAAAATAAATTCACAAAAACGTTGATTTATGTCGTAATACTAAATTAATTTCTTTTTGTTCCTTCATTTTGATCATTCTCCTTTACGTGACAGTACTGTAACAATTCAAAAATATACATTCTTGATTAGTACATTCATTTTGTTTCAGTTTCATTATAATTAAGAATTTCTTGTCTAAAGTTCTGAAATAGTGCATTGGGAAGAGCTTTAGTGAAGAGGTCACCAATCTGTTCCTTAGTTGATATCCAAACTATATCAATTTCATTTTCTTGAAATGCCTTACATAATGATATTTTAGTTTTACTAGATGTCTTAATGCTTTTGACATGTCAGATTTAGCTGCCTTATAGCTGCTTGGTTATCTTCAAAAATAATTGGCGTAATTTCTCTTTTTGTTATTAATCTAAATAAATGTTTTATGTATGCTAATTCTTTTGTTGAGTTACTAAGAGCAATATATTCTACTTCTATTGATGAAGTAGCTACTATTTTCTGTTTGTTAGTTTTCCATGCTATTGCATCTCCTAATAGAAATATCTCATATCCTGTTGTAGATATTCCATCAGGATCACTAATCCCTAATGACACATCTAATTTTACATACATGACTAAATCTTTTCATACATTTCTGTTTATTTGAAATTTTCTTTTTCGACAAATTTCTACTTCTAGAGGAACTAGAAGACAAACTTGATTGACTAGACATACTTGATGAAGAACTATCAGAATAGCTCTTAGTTCTTTTCCATTTGGTTGATCTTGCTCCCTTCTTATGTTTCTTGTAAGTAGATTTCCGCAATCTGTGGCTTGGTTTCTTATAGTGTTTCCTTTTCTTTGATGATTTCCTCTCATCATGTTGTTCTTCTCGATATTTTGAATAATTTTTCTCTTCTCTTTCTTCTGTTGATTTCAGAAAATATATTTTCTTAATTTTGGGTTTAACCTTTAACTTATCATAGTATTTCCAATAGATGCTACCTTTTTGTTCAATTGTCAGTTTTTGTCTTGGCAATGGCTTGAAACCTTTAGGCTTCTTACAGTACTTTGCCACATGACCATAGCAAGAACAGTTGTAGCACTGATAGTCTCGTCTTAAAAAATTATTATTTGTCTTAAATTTCTTAAATTTCAAACTTACAAATTTTGCACCTTTATTTTTTGTAATTCCATTTCTTTCTTTTAGCAAAATATCCTCTTTCATAATAATAGCTTTTATTTGCTCATACGTCATATCATCTCTTATTTTTGCTGATAAATTTGGAAATGAAACTAACATATGTAACTTTAATGCCTCTAATTTTCTTATATCTGTCCATGCTTTATTCATAATTAGTATCTTATGTTCAGTGTCCTCAAATCTTTCAATTCAGTCATTCAATTCCATACTTTCAGGGAAATATTTTATCGTATAAATTTTATTCATACCTAAGTTACTCATAATTGTTTGTGGCCCTCTATACTCTTTTATTCATTTCATACATTTATTAGGACACGCTTCACCAAAAATTAATTTACTATGTTCGTCATCAAGCCATTCTAATAAAATAGCCTTAGCGTCACACCTGCTTATCAAATCATCAATGTCTAATATTATCGAATTATCAATGTCAAATGCTTTAGCAAACGAGTACCTGTTTACAAACATATAAAACGATTCAAACCAAACTCTAAAATCAATGTTGATCGATAATTTTCTTGCAGTCACTTTAATTTTATTGTGATGTTCACGTTCATTTCGATTAAATTCTCTACGTATTGGTCTAATATCATTATTTGGTAAATTTTTAAGATTTCCTACATAAACTAACTGATTTTTTGACACCGGGTGTTTCGGATATTGATGACAAATTACCATCTAAATAATTATACAAAAGATTTTCAAAATTATTCATACCTTTTGTTTTAGTGGCATAATTGTGACTTTTCATGTCCTTGATCTTCTTCAGTTGATTGGATTTCTCAATAGGTGTCTGTGTCTTATTAATGTCTTTCGATGTCTTAATGGCTGTATTCGTGTCTTTATTCCCAGTTACTGGAACTTCATCCCAAGATTCCTCAATTAGGTCATCAGGCAATACAACTACATTCTCAATCTGGTTATTCACAATCTGTGTCTTTTCAGTTGCAGCAGGTTTATCAATTTGGCTCTGTTCAGTAAAATGTCTGCTTAAACTGGATTCATGTCGATCTTTCGCCAACTGTTTACAGGTCTCAACATCCTTCTTGATTGTTGAACTTGTTCCTACAGAAGACAAATGTTGTCCTGCTCCAACTCCCATTCTGGTCCTGGTTTCTCCATTGGATGCTGATCATAAATTGGTGCATTTCTGTTCTGATCATAACACCTCTGTAAATCTTCGTCAGTCTTCCCATTTTAGTCTAATTGTTCTTTCAGTAGCTCATTCAAACGTTTTATAAGGCTTCTCTCTAAATCATGTAACAGCCTGATACATGAAGCCAGATCCAATGAAAAGTACCTGTCCATATCAATCTTTATCAACTTTATTGCTCGAGTCTGTGCCATTGTGCCTAATATATAACAGTCCAAAAAATCAGACACACCTTTTAAAACTCGTACATCAGGATCATCACCAACAAATTCTTTTATTCTGTTACCTTCAGGAGTTTTGTCTTCATTATTATCTCTGCTGTCTGGTGCCATGCTAACAACCATTTGTGTCTCAACCATTTTCTTAATAACTTCCTGTTTAAACATATCAATACAATTGATAATTAGTGTCATTTTGTGGTAATTCAATTTCTGAGGAATGTTTGTCTCAAAAAAATAATATTAACATAAATTCGGCTACTACTTTATCAATTTTTAATCATTCCTCAAATTGCACATAAGGATCATTTACCTCTAAATTCTCTGAATTATTATTAGTAAAATGAGGATTAGGATGCTTTAAACCTGGCCAGGATATTTTTTGTCGACATACCTTGGTGCTTACTCACAAAAATTAAATGCTTATCAAATCCACCAACATTTTGTTGCGATCTATTTACGTCCTTAAGTAATAGGATTTTTAAATTCTCTTATTACTAATGCACCCAGACTAAATTAGGATATTAATTCTTAATTTCATACGATTGAAAGAAGCTAGTAGTGGAACTTCTTTCATCACCAAGTATCTTACTACTTGTTATGATTGTTGTCATTATTTTCATGTCAACAAGTTGCACTAAATTACAATAATTTTCAAACAATATAATTCTCTGACTCGTAAATATTCATGTCTAAGTGTCTATTATTAATGTATATTAGTTAACGTAGGGATTTACAAGTTCCGATGTTTACCCTTAGATTCAAATTAACAAACTTTTAACAATTTTCTGTTTTGATACCATCATGGTCAAACATTATTATGCGACTTATTGACTAACTAAATTAAATAAAAACTTACCAGAATCCTTTTCAAAGAGGTTGGCATTAGCAACTTGTGATAAAAGTGCGCCAGTTTTCTAAGTTTCTCAGTGACTATTCATGACTTCATTTATTTCTGACCACGTGCACATGTCTTGTAAATGGCTGTTACACGACAAAAAAATTAAGAAAAATGAGACAAATACATAACTGAATAACTTGAATTAATTAATATCACAAATCTTTATCAACAGAGCTATTCATAAAACACTTTGAAACACTAAATTAATAAATTTCTTTAATAACTATGCCCTGGTTACCATATTGGAAGTAAGCAACAATTGTGTAGAATAATGTGTGTATTCATATAAGAGTTGCAACAAACAGCGACAGTACAACGTATTAATATTGCATCATCTACGTTGAGTTTCCATCTTGATGAATCTTGATAAGATCGATATATCGATAGTGATTTTAATGTAACTATTGATAAGTTCTACTCTCGTTTGATTCAGATATAAGTTCTCTCTAATTTACTTTAAGTTCTCTCATATATGTATTCTTGTGATATCATTTCTAACATATCTTTTTATATACAAATGAGTTGGTTCTTAAAAAGCGTTTCTTTTCATGTCCAATTCTCAATTTTTCCCAGTATGCTAGCAGAGCGCAGGAAATGAAAACATTGCATTGGGGGGTGAGCAAAAGTGATCCAGGTCTCTAGTGATCAAATGCTATGCCTTGTTAGAGGCCTTCCAAAACAAAATCACTCAATTTAATGATATACGCTCTTCGGATCAATTGACTGACGTTCTCACAAAAGCCCTTGACCAAAAAGTGTTCGAACTTTTAGTTCCACAAATCCTCCTCGTGAGTCAACTTTTTGGTTAGTATTTTTTTCTTGAACTTTCAAAAATTTCTGATGTTTTGGTTTTGGACTGCGGATGGACATCCGTCTTTTAACACCTATTAAAAACAGTGTGGTCCTTAATTTGTTTCACTTTCACCTTCACTTAATTAAAACTTCAATAAGTTCCCCGTAGCTGCTCTGCCTCTCTTACTGGTATCAGCATTCCCTTTTATATTCCATTGATTCAAATAATAGTCTTTTCCTAAATATATGTGTTTCCTCAATAATTTATGTCTTTTTAATGATGAACAGATGCGGACTCTTCGATCGTATCATAAATTTTTTTATGTTAATAATTGACAAAATAAATATTTATTGATATATGTATATACTAATAAAATTTACCAAATAATTAACACAGTTCTAGTCCCCAACTCTTATGTCATATGTTTCTTTTATTTTTGTATTTCCATGAACCATTCTGTGTGACAATCATATTTATGTAAAAATTGCTAGTCATAATGCTTGTTGTAATAACAATCACTTAATATGTAAACCATTTAATATTTCCATTATCTCATTTTATGTAATTCATTTGGTAATATGGAATTGCAGGGGGGTGTTAGGAGATAATCCCACACTACCTCATAATTGTACATTATATGTCCGTACTTTACCTAACCTGTACACATGTTTGTAATATATTTTAATGCTTCCCTATCGGTAGCACTGAGTTTGTGTATCAAATATATTTTTAAATCTGAGAAACATTCTGTTTAGATGTTCTTGTATATTTTTCAAATACAAACGAGTTGGTTCTTAAAAAGTGTTTCTTTTCATGTCTGATCCTTGATCTTTCCCAGTAAAATTAATTAAATTAGTTTTAAATTTCAAGGATGCAATAATTTAAGCGAATTGTTGAAACTTCGGTGTACCCTATTATTGATGCACAGGAGCATATTTGGGATGTGTTAATCAAAGGCAGGCGGCATGGGGTGTTCATTTAGCACTTTTTGACGTTTCCTATTTTCAGTTTTACTAACCATACCAGTAAATTTTTGAGCACTGTATGTCATTGTAATTTGTAAACAAACTTCATAACACATAAAAAATTTATTCAAAAATATTCATCCCCATCAGACTTCCATGTTTTGTAAATTTTGATGGCTCAGCAGTTAAGTTTACGCCATAGAACCTCGATGAAGTGTGTTCAAATCCCAGAGAGAATAAAATTTTTTTAAATTATTACGAAACAATAAATCAAAACTAACATTAGAATCTTTCTATTGATGGCTAGTAACATAATCGCTGATAAAATGGGGAATGTAAAAAAGGTACAAGTTACTCATCTATAATGAAGTATATTACTTATTTATCTATGGCAGGCACAGAAAAATATCAGTGAGGGAGGGGTTATCACTATATATTTTCTCAACTATCACCATAGTAAACGTACAGGTTGGAAATTTATTCGCCGAAGTTAATTCAACAAAATTACTCTCACAAAATTATTCCCCTAAATTTGATGTGCATGTGTTAGAAAGAATGAGAACGAGAAACGCAAGAGTTTTTTTTTTTATCATCCAAACAGTTGACAGATAAAAAGAATGAAAGAAAGAGAGAAAGAGGAGGAGGCGATACATTTTTTCTTATTTTTTTTTTGTTGATGTGCAGAAGAGACATTTTTTTCTTTATTCATCATCCAGCAGAAGTTGTGGATCGGTTCAAGCTAAAGTGCCACAAAGAGGCGCTTCAGGGCTTGTTTAATGAATATGTAACAACACACCTGCACATAATGTAACACATAAATTATTGTAAGAGTCATAGTTATGTGAATCTGATGATCGTAATTCTCATTTAGCCCTACCATAGATTAAGCTAAGATGTTTACACATCAAAAATAAAAAAAGAAGGGCTGCTGGACTACAGAATAAAATTATGTGCGACATAGGGGTGCTGTGAGACTACTTTGTTGAGGACGCTTCCTCACTTTTTTTTAAGTACTGGCATTTTTGTTTTTTTTTTTTTTTAGTACAAAAATTTTGCATCTCACCATCTCCTCCAAGAACAAAACCACTTCATAGGAATGTTCTAAAAAACAAAATACAACGAAACACTTTTGTCACTTATTTCACTGGCAACATAATATTGACATTTTTTGTTGAGAGGGGCGTGCAGTGGTGGTGGGGGTGGGTGCGCGATGGTGGTGGGTCAACCTTCTTAGTCTTGAAGGGTGCTTCCTCACTGTTCTAGGTGGGTCACAACAGCCTTTCTGTGACAGCAGAAAAGTTATGGGCCATTTTAGCATTTGTTGTTTAGAAAATCTTTCTTAAAACCGCCATTGTGTGACTTACACTGATAATATTTCTTCATGTGAACTGTATGGTACCACTGTGAAAAATATGGTATGTATCACACTTGTAACATAGAAATATTATTAAAATTATGGTTGTGTCAAGTTTAAGATCCGTAGATGTGATCAATCTCGTACGTGTGGCGTCCTTCATCTTGACCTATACATAGGTATATGAAGAGCATTTATTCTAAACTCCCCTAAACATATATTGTGAGAATTTGAGAAATTAAAAAACAAATTTTAATTTCGGGGCTAATAACATGAAAAATATGTTTTTCAAATTTACGTAACATAGAAACTAGACTAGATAGAGATATGCTCATTGCAGATTTTGAGAGTACTTGGACTTGCAAATAGCCTTATAAACTCAATTTTTTCAAAAATGCAATTAGTGCAGTTCAAAACAATGATCCTTATGTGCATAATTTCTATGATGTTTCTCCATTCACAAATGAGAAGTGGCTGCGACTGCATAATTTATACTTTTTTAGCTGAAAAGTTATTTTTATAATAATTTAGTCTGTTCAATTACAAATGTACTACTTGTATTTGGTACACATAGGTACCTATATTGTTATAACTATTTATTTATCATTAGTCCTAAAAATATATTATGTACTCGCAATTTGATTTTATACCAGTTTACATGATGATATCTCTCATTTCAGAGAAATTTCAAAGAATTTTTTCCATAAATATGCTTTTGCTATTTTTATACAGGGTATCCCATTTTCTTCTCCTATACCGCAAGGGTATGATGGAATTCGTTCAGACAAAATAAAAAGTTCGCTTCACTTATGCTCTCTCTTAAAAATTGGCCAACTTATAGACCAGTGAAAAAAGATGAAGATAAATTACAGGATAAAAAAAATTAAAAGAACTGCTTATCCATAGTGATTGAATCAAAATTGCACTCAAACGTTTGAAACGAGAAAAATACGTATGTGTAATATAAGTTGCAAAGCGCACGTTAACAGGCAATTTAGAGAAAACATGTCTGTGTGGAACTGCTTTTTGTGCGAATATTTCAGACTACAAAATAAATTTATAAATTTAAAAAATAATGATCATACCCAGTGTTTGGTCCACACTCCGTTAAAAATGGCTGGAGCTAAAGAACGAACTGGATTCATACTAACGCCGTATTGACCCTGAAAAATAATAACGTTCTTTTACTCAATTGAAATTCAGTTTCACCTACTTACATTATTCTCGTCGATTTTTATATTTTGAGTTCAATAGGCAACTGAGTCCATTATCCTAGAGTTTAATAAACTGGTTCCACTTTATATCAAAAATGCATATTGAGTGAGATTCTTTTTTTTTTTCGAAGAAAAAAAAGTAATAAACCTCTCTTAAACTTCTTACAACCTATAAGAAAAATGTTTTTTTTCTGTATTAAAAAAAAAAAAAATCTCACCTCACCAGACACCACCAACCTATATTTGAAAAAGGCATACTTGACTTGGAGAATTTTTTTTTTGTGTTAGAAAAAATTAAAAAACCACCTTTCTTCATTTTCCACTATATAGATTATTGTTACTGAACTGTAGTAAAGTAGGTACTACATCTTATATTTTTGAAAACGAATCAGTTGTTTGTTCAATTGGGTCATAGATGAATAATATAATTATATACTTCTTATATAAATGGGGAACTTGTCACTTTTTTACATTACCCGTTTTATTCGCTGTGATCGGATCGGGTAAGATCACATTTTTATTTCGTTTCTATTACTTGTTAAGTTACTGACCAAAAAGTGGTAGCCCACTGTTAGGTAACTGGTATTGGTACTAAATTGTTGGATGGTTAGATATTGTTTCTGGCAGTGGAAGCATTGCTGATTATGGTTCTGTTGGGTAACATTACTGAACTATTCTTGTTTTGTTATCATTACTTTTGTATTAACATTACTCAGATTTTTGGTTCTTTTCCACGGGTTAGTAACGTTGAAAAAACAACCAAGTGAACGCCCTATGAGTTGGATCTGATCAGACAAGAATAACTAAGCTAATCAAAAAAGTTATTTGATTTTGAAAATTATTACCTTGTGATCGTAAATCATTTTAACAAAAGAACTTATCGAACAATGGTTGATTTTGAAAAGCAAATAACTTTGGTCAAGATATTGTAACGGTACATAATACTTTCCTAAATTCATACATTTATTATCACCATCTTCATTACTCTCAATCTATGTCCCATTCTTATCTTGTTTGAATATAAACCAAAAGATTTTTGTAGTTTGTCTTTAGTCCTCCCTCAACAACTTTACCTAGTCAGCCTCTCAATAATATAAACAAATTAGCTTAAATTTTAAGTGTGCACCTTCAAACTTTATATTTGGAGTTGTAACCACAACCACAACCATAACCAGAACAATAACAACTAAAAACCTAAACAAATTGACAACATTGATTTGGAAACCAATAACCAAAACAAAAGAATTTCATATAACCATAATCAATAACCAATTCCCACATAATGCTGAAACCATAACCAGAACAATAACAGGAAAGAATCTGTTTTTATTGGTTTTTCTGAAATATTAATATTATTGATTATTTTTTTCAAAAATTACCAATTATTGCCTGGAAAATTATCAATTATCAATAAATTGACCTGTTGAAATTTTTTTTGTTTATTTTACCACAAATTTTGTCTTAACCAATTACCAGTAACCACAACCAATAACCAGAAAAGTTATTTTGGTTAAACAGAACAATAACCAGTAACCAAAAAAGTACATTTTAACCAATAACCCCAAAAATCCCTACTTCGTATGTCCAAATAACTAGGCTACATAAATTTTGTAAAATAATATATACGTACCGCTGTTAATACAATACCAACAATAGCAAAACTGAATTTAATGGGCAAAGTATCAGGTTGACTATTGCTACGTGGATCAAATGCTCCGCATATCATGAAGATGAGGAAAAACGTGCAAAAAAATTCCATAAACAGAGACTGCATGGTAGTCAGGAGCGGATTTGGTACAGTGGTACAAAATCCAAAATTTTTGTCTACACCATGAAATATAATATCGTGTGGTGTTATGAACTGTAACAAATCTCCAAACAAAATTAGTTGTTATTATTGAAAGCTGAAATTTTTCAAACAAATATAGGTATGCAATATAAACGTCAAACAGAGTTTTTAACTTAGCCTCAAACTGGTATTAAACTCACCATTTTGTATATTTGCTTGACTAATTTTTGTCAAAAATGTAAATTTATTTGTTGGCCCTTTATTTGTTGAATTAATGTTTTTCTGTGAAGTTAACACAGTCAAAATCCAAAATCGTTTAATATCTATCAATATAAGTAGGTTTGATTCATGGATTATAAGCAAACTCCAGAATCATAACTGAAGCAAAGTTAGTATGACTCCCTTTAAAAAAAAGTGTACCTGAGTCGCACTACACATGTTAGAAGTAAAACTTTGCACTTCAATAAACATATCCACAGATATACCATCACCCAATAAATGGAAGAAAATTTGTCTAACCAACCATTTTTGGATCCCACAGGGTCCAATGAGTGGTTCAATCCAAAAATTAATAGAAAATTTGAACTCAGCACCTCAAAAAACTTTAACACCAATATACTTATCACTCAATTTAAAAAAAAAATTAGGACAGCAAGCCTCACTAGAAAAAGTAGGTTTTTGAGAAAAAAGAATTATGAATTTTGGCATGTTATGATTAAATTGTATAAAATTTGTCAGCTTCTGACAAAATATTGGACAATGTGAAATTGAAAAGCATTATTTTTTGAAATTAAAATTAATTAAGAAAATGAAGATAATCATAAAATTTGAAATAAAATCAAAGAAATACAATAAAGTTATATAAAAAAAAAATTAAAACAAGTTGATTGTTACGTCTCTATCCAGGATTACATAGAGACTAAACAAAATAAGTAGAGATATTTTATCTACTTTTATTTGGAAAAGAACATGTCACAAATTATCACATCACAATATCTTATACTTAAAGTTCTCTTATATAATAATCTTATTCCTAACTACGTCTCGCCTCCACTAGGGCGGACTATTGACTTGTGACATCTATTACGTCTTCAGACTGTACGAGCTCAGACAGAGCAGTTCTGTGCTGGAACTTGAAAGAAAGGCAAGTGAAGTCCTAGTGTAATTCGAATTTCCAGGTCACTTCTTTTGTGCCTATTTTGTTTACATTTACCAAAAGTGTACCTACTGTACATACCTATATTGTGCTGACAGATATGCTGACTTGTTGTTTGTCTGCATATTTGCTAGCGCTAATAATTAGGTTAGTGATTGGAGGTAACGGTGAATATTTAGTAGAAATATTTGCCATTACTTGTTACAAAAAATTTAGGTCAGTGAGTGTTTGTCTGCCTAAAAAAGACAGAACATTGATAATTTTTGTAAAAAGAAAAGTTAGTGCAAATTAAAAAAAAAAAAAAGAGGAAAAAAAGATTTATCGAAAGTACCCTCTTTCAATCAGTATCAAAACTGGTGGCATGCTGCCACAAAATAGAATAAAATTTTTTTCATTTTGTACATATTGTTCACAAAATTACACATTATTTTTGTAATAAATATAAAAACAAAAATATCAGTACTGGAAGTACCCTCCGGCCAATCTGCACCAAAAAAATAGGTCTTGTTTGCTTAGTACAAATGTTTGTACCAAATTTTGTGATTATCAGACAAAAATTGTGATTTGCACTGTGGGAACAAAAACAGTATATATGTTATATGAATGTAAGTTATTGGTATCAAAATTTTCCTGAGGTCATAAAATGAAAAATCTACCCCCCAACCCTGGGGGTAATATCGCACCAAATGTAATAAGTCGATTTTCTAAAGAAAACCTATGGTACTTAAAAAAATATGTGAGTTTTGCTGGGGCTACATGGGCTGTACTCATGAAGGATTGATGTGTAAACATAATAATAGTGTGGTTGTGTGTGTACACACAACTACACAACTACACATCATATAACATACACATACGAGAGTTAAGTTTGTAAGAGTTAAGCAAAGTTTAAATCAGGAATGAGAAATGTTACATTTTTTCATTTTGTTTCCATTAGTTGAGTTTCTGAAATTTACCATGATGTTCGTTTCCATTTCTATCATTTTGGTTTCTGTTTCAATTAGATTTCCTGATTTTAACAAAAATTTTCATCCAGTTTCCATTTCAGATTCCGTTTCAGTTTCCATTAAAAAACAAAATTTTTCTTTACGTATTTAAAATTTTCCAAATCTTGTCTAAATATCGATGTGGGTTTACCTCTAAAACCCACAGGCAAATGGATGCGGACTTGCGTGTTCGGATATTACCAATTTGGTAAGGCAGCCAACCTTTTATACTATCCTGAACCGGCGACTAGCGAAAGACATCGCCGGTGTATAAGCTAGGCTAAACACGTACGTCATCCGCGAGTATCGAGAGATAGGCGCGCGTTTCGTGTTTAGCCTAGACCGCGGCACGTGCGTATTTGTATGCACGTTTGCGCTAGGCTACGCTCGTAACACGTCGGCTAAACAGAGAACAAATTTCGTCTGTTTAGCCTAAGTGCTATGAGCGCTTAATTTGTTTAACGTCCGTAGACTTTATTATGCGGACTTGGTGATGGACCAAGTCCGCGGTCTGTTGACTGGGGCCGAGCCCCGAAAGAAGGGAGGACATGGTCCCCACAATCGATATATCAAAATTTTTTCGATATTTAACAAAGAGTACTTATCGATATTTTTTCAGTATTTCACAAACAACATCAATATTTTTTCTAATTTTTTTTCCCAGATCAAAAATTAATCAGTTGAGAAATGGAAATGGAAACTATTTATAATTTGGTTTTTGTTACATTTCTATTGTATGGTTCTTGAAACTAATTGGTTAATTGTTTCTGATTCCATTTCCATTTCTGTTTCTCAATCCCTGGTTTAAACTCACTTCTTTATTCTCTAATCCATAATCTTTATTATGCAAAGATGGGAAATTATTTTTAGGGAATATATCAAGGGCCTGACATGAAATATATAGTTAGCCTATTCGAAAATATAGCAATAAAAGTTTTGAGGGCCTTCTCTCATTTATAAGTGGAGAGTGAACTTTACACACAGGAAATGTGGTTTCGAAATTACGTCAGAAGGCGTTCGAATTCGTTGAAAAAATTCCTGAACACTGTAACTTACCGTCAATAGTTGGTACCCCAAACAAGCACCCACACAGTCCGCCATAACGTATATCAATGCCATTTCAGGTTTGACTATTCCAAGCATAATGGTGGCGGCCGTAACGGCCGGATTCAAGTGGGCTCCGCTCACGTGAATGAACATCTGAAATCAATGATTTGGCCGTAGTTAAGAAGATTACAAAAAAAAAGAAAAAAGATCAGTACCTAGGCTAAGTCGGACTGCCAATATTCTGAAAAGACTCTTTCTCATGAGAAATAATGACGTACCGAATTTGAGCCCCTATATTGGATGAAAATTTATCTATTTTTTCAAATTTCCCGAAACTTCAGTACAGTTTACCAGTACTTTATCCTCCACCTAGAATCCTACATGTTTGCCAATGATTGAAAATTATACCAACCACTATAGATAGTAGATAGCTAGATTATACCTACGTAGGTACACAAATTTTCAAGAAAGCATTAAATAATATTTAATGGCGTGAATAATTTATATATTTGGCCACCAACCCTTGGAAATCACCAACAAACTGAACTGAAAAATTTGTATTTTTATCTTTAGAAAAAGAAATCAGTCATTTATAGGAAGAAATTGTTGCGGCACTGAGTTGCATTAAAATTTGGAAGCCAATTCTTAGAAATTATAGATTTTTCGTAGAAAAGAAAGATTAAAAATCCAAGAAAGATAAAAATACCTTTGCGACCAAAGCCAACCAAATTATTTCAAAGGTCAAAAAGACTGTAACAAAATCACTAATTTTTATGAAAGGGCGGGTAACAGTTCCGCACAAGTAGTCAAAACATGCCTTATCTCATATAGCAGTTCCGCGCCTTTTCATGTATTAGTTTTACGCAGTATGCAATTTTCACAATTAAGATAAAAATTTATTTTTCTGGGCGATTATAGGGAAAAAAAGAGAAAATCACGCTATACAAATATCTAATTACTTGGGAAACAACTGACCAGTTGAAAGCTAAATTGGTAGGTTTGATCCTTACGTTGAAGGCAATGTTTTCAGCAAATTTCAGGCCTATTTAACAGAAATTTTAATTTTTATTGAGTTTCACATAAAAAATTAGCCTCTTGAACATCCCAAAAGCATAAACCATAAAGCCAATCGCAACCAAATTTGATAGCATGTTAGAACAGCATCGAATTAATTTGTGTTTCTCAAGTTTTGTGACTATTTCTTGAAAATTATTGTCAAAAATACAACATAATTACATAATCGCCCATACCTGATGTATTGTACAGCCAATAGGTACTAAATTTTAATAGTCTTGTCCTTGACTTAGTACCAGTGTTTCATCTAAATTTTGTGACCAAAAATTACACCCTGTACCATTTTAATAGGAATAGTACATACATTCATACATACAAACAAACATAAATACATGTTATGAATTTTCAAAAATGGTGCCAAAAGTTTCCTTGGATCATGGAAAGTGCGTAGAACTGTATTGTTAAAATGTGAGGAACTATAGAGACAAAATACGCAGAACTGTATAATTTATAAAATAGACTTTGCGCGGAATTGACCCACTCCTCGGAAAGTTTTCACGCAACTGTAGTGCTCCCTTGTGGAAGAAAGGGAGTGTAAATAATAAAAAAAAAACCTATGTCCTTCAAACTCCTTAAAATTATTTTACTCCATTGCTCTCTAACGAAAATCATTTTGACACTGGTGCATTTTAGAAACCATTTTAAGATTTCTTACAATTTTGTCTCGAAGTAAAATCGTTGAAATTGAATAGATTTTAAAGTCTTTAATTACGTACGACATCATCTTTTGGCTACAAACTTACGAAGAATTGCCAAACTGGTCCGATAAACATAGTTTTGCATCACCTGTCGATAAAGTTAATGATTATGTGTTCCTAGACGGTTCATAAAGAAGACGTTTTTAAATCAGTGCATAATGTAAATTCCTTATGCATCGTTTTTTACTTTATGCACCGTCGTGTGCGAATGCGTTACTTTATGCCCCATCTGTAAATTTTTTATGCATCAGTTTTTACTTTTCGCACCGTCTTGTGTGCATGTGTTACTTTATGCACTGTCTGTAAATTTTTTATGCATCAGTTTTTACTTTTCGCACCGTCTTGTGTGCATGCGTTACTTTATGCGCTATCTGTAAATTCTTTATGCATCGGTTTTCACGTTATTCAACGGCTAGTGCACGTATGCGTTACTTTATACATTTGTCTGTATATACATTTCATACTTCATTTGTCGTTTTAAAATTATTTTTCCTTTCCTTTTTTTATTTATTTATTTATTTTTTTATAGGGGCTGCTGTTGCAAAAAATAATGTGTGACACGCGTGTATATAGAGGGTGATTGACACACGTGTGATTTGCATCACTCGTCTTCAGCTCGTATCAAAATCACGTACTTTATACACTTATTTCACAAGTAACAATTTTTCATTCTGTATCTCTGAACGTATAGTCGATTTTTATCGTCATTTAGGCCTATGCGTTTTTGTTTTTGTTTTCTACTAAGCAACCTTAACAATAAATGCGCAAAGCTGTAGGCTTAAATACATATGTGCATTGAGCACCTTTCCGCATCGAAGGTGGCTCGAGCAGTTAAGTGTTTACTAAAATCGACCCCAGAAGAATAGAAATTGGAAAATTTTTCACTTCTGTTGGCACGTACGACGATGACGGACGATATGACGAATGCGAACGCGAATCCGGCTTCCAGAGGAACGATGGGTCTGTTGGTAAAACCGGTTATCAGACTCATGCAGCCAAAGAACATAAAGAAGGCGCTGGCGAAAACCTCGGCCAAGAAAATTTCCGCGATACGCCATAATTGCGACCGCATCGATTCCAGCCGCGTCAGTTCTTCTGAATAAAAAGTGGGTGACAGCCATTTAGAAATCGTAAAAATACGCACGCGCACGACATAAATTTATGACCGCTGACTAGGTACTGACCTCGGTTGTGCGGACGATAACCTTTTTAGGTATGCTCCAGGGTAAGCCTAAAATTCGGAGCCTTATCTCATGCCACGGAGTATTAATTTTGATAAGACAGCAATAATAGCTTGTAGTTAGTTCTGTTGTTTTTGTTGTTTCTTTTTTACTTGAATTTTTTCTGCAAATAAACAATAAACCGAAGTTAACGTAAGTTCCGTATTAGACTGTGCGAGGACGGATGAGCTTCCGATAAGGACAATGGTTAAGTGCGGATGGACGTGTTTGGTATCGTTAATGAATGAGGAAATAAGCAATAGACTAAAGGTAGAAAGGACATCTTATCGCACGAGCTTCCTTTTCTATGGTATTTTTCCTCCCAGTGATAAAGTGCAGTCTAGGTACGATTGATTAAAGGTGAAATACATTCTCAGCCATCCGTTTTATTTATTTTTTCTTTTCTAAACAAAGTATAGTTTCAGGCATCATAATTCATAATGCCATGGAAATGTTACGAAAAATGTCCCAAAAATTTATGGAAACAATTATGTCAGCGTTTTGGAGCCGATCCAAACAATTATCACAGATAAAATGTAATATGATGGACCCCTCTGTTATTTCTTACTGATAACGTTAGGTAAAATTTTTTCTGTGAATAAAATGGCAGTACTTGTATGACGTAGGAATTGTATGACGATCAACGTTCTTTTTATAATAAATGTTTTTTATTATAATTAATGCGATTATTTAGTTAATTTCTATCAAATTAGTCATAATCACGAAATGATCTCTTAGGCTGGTTTTATTTTATACCAAATAAGTGCGAACAACGAACGTTTTCCGAGGTGTTAGTTAGGGCTTGTAATCACAACCATAATCAGAACAATATCCACTAAAAACCTAAATAAGTTGACAACATTGATTTGAGAACCTATAACCAAAATAAAAAAATTTCACCTAACCAATAACCAATTCCTATAAAATGCTGAAACCATTAAGCAGAATGATAACTAGAAAGAATCTGTTTTTATTGGTTTTCATGAAATATCACTATTTTGATTATTTTTTTCAAAAATTAATAATTATTTCGTATAAAATTGTTAATTATAGATAATTTAAACTGGAGAAAACTTTTTTTCCAATTTTAACCCAAATTTTGTCTCAGCCAATAACCAGTAATCACAACCAATAATTAGAAAAGTTGTGTTGGTAAACCAGAACAATGAACAATAACCAGTTATTTACATTTTTAACCAATAACCAGTAACCAGTAACCAATATAGATTTTTATTGGTTCCCAGTGACCAATAAGGCCAAAAATGTTTTGGTTACAAGCCCCAATGTTAGGTATCTTTGGGTGCGGTTTACAGCAGAGGGATAAATTGAGTTAGCTTTAAATTTAAGAATGTACATATGAGTTAATCCGTGAAAATTTGAAAGTTATCTTCAGATTAAAGTTGACTCACTACTGTACACCAGACCTTTGTGGTATGCCAACCAGGGTGGCAACACGCCACATGAAGTAAACTAGGTTGACTACATATTTGTTACAAAAAATCACCCATAGATTACTGTAACATCCCAACATGTCTCCAAAACTCATTCAACATGTCCCCAGAAATACAAATTGAGAAACCAACACTAGATATAGATCAAAAATCTAGTGCGCCTGGATAGCTAGTCCAGGGTATGGTTCCTGGTAACCCCTTGAACGTGAGAATTTTGGAATAACAGGCCAAAAGATTTAGAAAACAGCTGGTACAAAACGCAGAAAACCCACAGAGAAAGAATATTTTACAAATATGAAAACATAACCAGCCCCGCCATTTCACTCACGTGTAGAAAAGTTCAGCACATAATTGTAATAAAATAAAACAAAGTGTACATACCTGGACCTTTATTAACACCAACAAACATACAAACCATTGAGTGAGGTAAATTACAAGAGATCATTCTCATGAATAGGGATGAATGAGAATGAAGCGCATATTATATAGTTGACATAAGTAGAACATGAAAACATGAATATCTAATCATGCCAATACCAAAGACAAACATAGAGTGATCGCCAAATATATCACGAGAATGGACTAGCCATAATCGCAATAGATAAGGCTGTATCTAGATAAAAGTTTCCCTACTTTCGAATATACGCCTATATTCAAAAGAGAGAAACAGTCATCATAATAATAAAACCTGGTTACCTATAAATAATCAACTAACGTTGATAGTTGGTGGTAAACACAGCGTATTTTACCGAGATACCTCACCTTTCACCGTCCCAATTTGGTATCCTTATTTGTCCCTGTTATATTGAGCCAAAATCAAATATTCAATAACTATCACAAATTACTTACCTATAAATTTCAGCTTTGTAATGTAAGCAATCCTAAATGACGTCACAGGCTGTTATTATCCTTTATTTACCTTATCTCGGTGGAAGTAAATATGTCCATTGAAATAATTAATACATATTATTAAATTATGTATTTTAAAGGGATAAATGAATGATACTGAAATGAAATCACTCGCAGAGATCAGGGACTGAAGGTCAAATGATAAAACTTTCACTTTCGGTTTTTGGCTTGTAACCTTGACAATAAAGCTATTGTTTTCAGCTATCAGCTTTTCAAATTTCTTTCAGCTTCTATTTTTAGCTTTTGCTTCTAAAAAATTGATAAGCCTTTGGCTTTCGCTTTCAGCTTTAGTTTTTCTTCCTCTTTTTTTTTTTTTTTTAGATATGACATTAGCGACTTATAGGGCTATCGGCGCTATCGCCAAATTTTCAAGCCGAGAAAATAAAGCTTTCGTTTTTGGCTTTTGGTTTTTGGAAATTGATCGGCTTTTCGGCTTTTGACTTTAGGCTTTCGGCTAGCCTTCAGTCCCTGGCAGGAATAGAAAATATGAGTATGCCGTAATTTGGATTGCCTTATTCAAAATACTTACTGCCTTAGTGCCTGCTGATAAGGACTTTAAAAAAAATTCTACGAATCAACATCCTACCACACGCCACGTTTACAAAAAATGATCGCTCACATGCAAACAGTAATTTATTGTGACCATGCTACCCATAGAACGGCCCATCAATGTGACTATACGATCTGACAATCTGATGATCTGACAATCTGACGTTCTGACACTCGAAATCTCACGTACTCCCTAACAAGAGCTAAGATGTTATCACGCACACAAAAAAATATTTAATATACCTGACCGTTTCCTATTAGAAATGATTGCTAATAACAGAATGGTATTTACTTTCTTTCGTTACCTACGTCGAATAGTTGGGAAAATAATATTACAAGCCAAAAAAAGAACATGTGATATCAGACGTGTGCTCGGATATACAGACGAGCGTTTTTGATGTCAGCCACCTGGTTTTTCATCTTTAAATGCAATGAAAAAATGTACGAATTAGGCAATTAGTCCTTGCCGACACAAATGTATCAAAAAGCTGTACAGCTCATTTTAACCAAATTCAACTATTTACTGCAAAGACACATTTTAAATGCAAGAACAAAAATTGGAACAACCATATTTTATGTTGGACGCAGCTTATTCCTATGAATATGGAAAATATTTACAAATGTGGCGTCAAACGAAAGGATCGTGATTATTGAAATTTACTGTCAACTAGCAAAATTTTTGAATACTTCAGTTCTTTATTTTTACATGAAACTTGAGAATTAGTTACCGAATATTTCAATCATATGAGATTGTAGCAAAGGACGCAGAGTAAACTAAAAATCTATAAAAATTTACCATCGTCTTTTAATAAGGGAAGTATGTTTCCTAATATTGAAGGCGTGAGGATGGCCTTAATACCCTGTACTGCTGGAAGTGTTTTTCTGCGTATTTACGCCACAAAGGCTGCGATGGTTGTCAGTTTCAAGCTACGAATTCTCAAAATAAAGTCGTTCTTTCAATATTCGAAGGCATATGGGTGGATATATTGTGATGTTTGGTAAGTTACTTTAAGCATTCTTGAAGTTCTGTTTCAGCATTATCAGCAAAGAATTTTTCAAAATTTCATTTTTCGCCGCTCGGTTTATGCCAATACGTTACTCAGAATTCGAGGTTTTCTACATCGATGTACCGTATGTACTTACATATATGAATTTATAAATACATAAAGGTATATGAATTTATTATATCAACGTTATTTCTCTAATGCATCGATTTGTGGTCCACTTGTTTGTGGGTGTCGAATTTACTCTGTGCATCGGATGCCCATTACAGCTACAAGGGTGGCGCATCTACTGTTATACAACGCAATTGACAAAAAAACTAAAAAACATAATTTGCAGTGTCACTGAGATGGAAAAAGGGGCCATTCCAATATGAGAAAAGGTTGAAACGAACATAATATGAAAAAACTTTTCAAGTGAAAATTAAAACTTCCGTCTGAATTTCACCCACCTTGAGAAAATTTTGCCATCAGCACAGGTGAAAAGTATTTTTTCTCTATTCAGTATCACATAATGTGGAAATATTAGTTACAAAAATGTGATTAATGTGAATTATTACGGCAGGGATGAAACACGACATGAGAACCCTCCTCCAATAATCTATTTTCACTGTTTTCCAACTAAATGTAAACATTCAAACTTGATGTTCCATTGACGTTGCTACACACTGATGTGTATGTTAGAAGCCAAAACTGAATTTACTCAAAGAGTGAAAAGAATACTCAGAATGCGTTCTGTCATTTAAAAATTGCCAGAATTCAAAAATTCGTGTTCTGGCTGTTTTTAAAAGCTCAGAACGCAAAAAAAAAAAATTGTGTTGTGGTATTATCCTAAATGCATAAAATATGTTGTGGAAATTTCTCAATTAAACAACGCATTCTAGGCACATTTTATAACCACAATGCAAATTCGCATGGTGGCGATAAAGTAAAACTGTTCACAATAAAAAATAAAATAAAGCCTAAAGTGTAGAGTGGCGGTTTCACGACACAAGATTTTGCAATCTGCTGATAAAAATGTGATGCTATTCCACAAGAAAACAGAGCGTAATGACTTGAAAGACGTGAGTGTTAATGAAATAGCATTTCATTTTTATCAGCATATCCCAAAAATATGCATCATCTCTGTACGTTTTAAGCGTTATTTTTTGTATTATGAACAGGACTTAACGCCCAGAACGCATTGTGGAATTGAAAGACTTCCACAACGCATTCTGTGCATTTAGGCTAATACCACAACACAAATTTTGTGTTGTGGTATTAGTCTACAGCTCAGAACACATTCTGCGCATTTAAAAACTGCCTGAACACAAATTTTTGTATTCTGAGTATTTTTTTCACTCATCGAGCGAATTTGGTTTCTGCTCCTAACACGTATGCCAGGCCAGCCTTATGACATTTCCATGCAAGGCCACATGACTTTTACAAGCATATAATATGAGTTTCAGTATTTCGGAGGGAGCAGGTTGTAAGGTTGTCTGTACTGGCAGTAAACCAGAACAACTTTTCTGTCAACCCCCTTTCAATGGCAGAAAAGTATGACCTAACCAGTACTATACTAGAAAATATACAAGTAATGAGTGTAGTGGTATCTCACCACTATCTTGTTATGCTTATAAAATAATGTGTTTAACGTCCGAAGACTAGAAAAATATCGCCGTTGACACACACCTTACACTCTCGCTACGTGACAACGGTTTTAAGCGGCCGCCTCAGCCCGGTCACATGCCTACCTACATTTCTTCGGTAGGCATGTGTCCTTTGCGCACGCCAGGCGCGCAGGACTCGTGGGGGTATCCCCACGATACTGGGGGCGGTGTCCATCACCGGTCTTCCAAGACTGGTAATAAGGCCCTAATGATCTGTAAAGGAAACAATTAGGTACATACACTCAGATACAATTTTTCGTTTATTTAAGAAACATAAAAACATAAAAAATTATAACTACTGGAAATCTATATATAGGAACAAAAATCATATTTACAATTATTATACAAATTGTCTTATGCTTTATTATTGAAACAATAATAAAGCATGGACGAAGAAACATAAGTATGTTTTTCTTCTTGTAGATGGAATCTGGTTCAGGTTCCATCTTGTATGATTTGCTTCCCGCTAATTTATTATGCGTTGCATGATAAATTAGTACAATATTGCTTACAGGCGGGAGCAGGATTCGGACGGATTTTTAGCGCTATTCAGGAGTGACTCTGTAAGAAGAGAATTGGTAATTAGCAATGTTGTTTCCGAACTTGTGATAATAAGTTTGTTATAAAGGATTTATAATAAAGTTATCATATCAAATTCAGGTCAGTTGGATCGCGATCCGCTATCACCTTTCACCCGCTTTATCCTCGAAGGGTTGCTGGATGGTGAAAGTAAGCTTTGAACAAATAGTTTTGCCATATCTTCAAAGATAGCTAGGTTCTAATGTGGTGTTCCGCATTAGAGTGGTAGCTCTTGAGTGTATTTTCCATTTTCCAGATCATTCCCTCAGTTGTAAGTTAGTTGCTGGTGAACTATCTTCTGAGGGTGGGATGCTCAGCTCTAATGGTGCCAAGAACTTTATGGGTCTCGTGACTATATTAGAGCTGGGTAATCTGACATCCACGTGGCGGACTTTACCATCACGTGATGTCAGCAGGCTGACTACAGTTGCTAACTTGTAGACTCCTGGTTTTGACATTATGTCCAGAACATGGACTATGTCACCAACCTTAGGTTGGAAGGCCACTGTGCGGTAAATATTACTCACACCTTGTGGAACTCTATCTCTCAAGTATGGGAGATAGAGGCCTTTCCATGCTGCCCAAAGATGTTGTAAATTATCTTTGTCCTTTTTCCATAGACTTTGTAAATTTTTAGCCGTTACAGTTGTTTCTGTTATTGGCTTATCAAGGTCTAAGGTGAAATTTCTAAAGTTTGCATGCATGAAATGGGCGGGAGTAAGTGTTACTTGCTCCGCTTCATCTACAGCTGGGCAAAGCGGACGCTCGTTCATCATAACTTGTATATTTTTAAGCGCTGCTTGAAAATTAAGTTTATGATGTGAGTGTGGCCCCATAACTTGCTCGAAGGCTTGTTTGTAGATGCCTATGAGTCTTTCATAGGTTGCACCGTACCAAGGTGCTTTGGGTGGCGTGAAATGCCATGTTATCCCTTTTTGCTGCAGTTTGTCTTCAATGCTGCAGTCTTTGGTAAATGCATCCCAGAATTGTGGCAAGTGTGTTGCGACAAGTCTGAATTGGGTTGCATTGTCGGATAGTATTTCCTTTGGCGTTCCCCGATCAGCAAAGAACGTCTGGAATGCTATCCATATCTCTCCTGTCGTCAGTGACGATAGTGAGAGAAAGTATACTGCTCTCGTTGAGAGACAAGTAAATATCAGCACCCACTTTTTATAAGGAGGTGTTGTTGGGGTGGCTAGTGCTTTCTTCTTTTTTGGTAGATATTCGTCAAAGACTGAATACGGGCCAAAAATATCTACACCTGTATAAGTGAACGGGTGAGTGAAAGGCACTAGCCTAAAGTCCGGCATGCTCGCATGAGTAGGTTGAGCATACGGTCGTTTGTCTGATTTCTTACAAATCAGGCACGACTTTTTAAGGACACCCGGTAGAATTCTCATTGCTCTCGGTACAAAATACGTTCTGCGAAAAGCAGCCATTGTGTATTTTACTCCGGTGTGACTATTCAATGTGTGTACATTGAGTAGTATGAGCTTTGTCAAATGAGATTTTGGATGTAACAGTACTGGAGACAATGTATCTTCAGTAAAAGGTGTTACTGGTATATAGTTTCTCAATCTCAGTAGTCCTGATTCGTCGACGATTATGTGAAATTTTTCATATGCTACATAATCTGGTGGATTTGGTGCCAGTAATGCTTTAAATAAATCAGAAAAATGTTTTTTCTGATCTGCATAAATAAAGCATAGCAGTGCAAATTGATAGTTGTTAGGTAATAAAACCCAAGGTGAAACCGATCTAGTTCTTTTGATTTGTTTTTTCGCAAACTTTCTGACTGCTGTTATGCAGTGGTAAAAAGTTTGCTTCAAACTGACTAGAGTATTGAAATTTGTTATGTCTATATTGAATGGAGTATTTGTTGGTTCGTGTATGAATGTATCATACGGAGTTGGTTTTGGTTGATCTAACTTTGATTTTGTAGATAAGTCCAGAACCTGTTGTGAACCAATTTGGGATGTGGATTGTGCAGAATGTGGTCCATTATGGTCCAAATCCTGTAATCCTTGGTCAATTTGTGTAGCAAATATTTTCACTGTACAAATGTGGTTGACCGATCCCATTTTGAATTTAGGTATTGCAAGTTTGCTTGATTTCAGTTGTCTGTGTAATTTAGCAGTTTTGTGACTGTCAAAGAACATATCCTGCTCTTGAGGTATAATTTTTGACAAATTTTCAGAAATTTTTAATGATTCTCTGAGGGTTGAAAAAACTGGTACAGTTTCATCTTCCTCTGAGATATCTGGTAGAGACTGAATTACGTGTAAGTCAGTCTCTGGCCATGATTCCGGATTGTTTCTCAACCAGTCTGGGCCTGACCACCAGGTAGAGTGAAAAAGATCACTAATAATTGAACCTCTTGAGCCGATGTCTGCAGGGTTGTCTGCAGATGGGACATACCGAAATTGCAAATTTGGAACCTTTTTTATTTCTGTTACTCTATTCGAGACAAATTGCGTTAGTACTCTACGTTCTAATAACCATGTTAGAACGCATTTACTATCTGACCATAAGTAAGTAGGACAATTACTTAAGTCTAACGGTTTCCTAATATTTTGCACTGCTCTTGCTCCTATTAATGCTGCCAACAGTTCCATTCTTGGAATTGTTACATTTTTCATAGGAGCAATTCTGGATTTTCCAAAGACAAATCTGACTACTGCATTATTGGTTTCAGTATTGCTGAAACGTAATAATGCTACAGCAGAGTATGCTATTTTTGATGCATCCACAAATATATGTAATTGACATATATCTGGATTAAATATACCAGAATATATTTGCCTGGGCATAAAATATTCTGTGCAGTTGGACAAATCTTTAACTAACTCCGTCGCTATAGATTGTAGCGTTGGAGGTAGGGACTCGTCCCACTTATAGTTTTCATTCCAGAGTCTTTTTATAAAGGCTCTAGATGGAATAGAGGCTGGAGCAAACCAGCCATGTGGATCAAAAAATTGTGACACTGCCTTAAGGAAGAGTCTTTTTGTCCAGTTTTGATCTAGGTTTTTCAATTTGGGAGAGCTGATAAAGACGACATCTTTATCCATATCCCAAGTTAATCCTAGGACTTTAACTTGTGGTTTAGTTAAAGCATGTTGAGGATTGAAGTTTTTTCTCAATGGAATACAGTTTGTTCCCCATTGGGACAATTCCATCGAGATATCCTCTATGAGGTTGTTAGCCTCATTATGCAAATCCAATAATCCTTCGTAAGTTGGTAAGGATGTTACTAAATTATCTACATAAAAGTTTTCAGAAAACTTTTTGTGAAATTCAGGATTGGCCGTTTGAAAATGGTGTAGCAATATAGCTGCCAGTAGAAATGGAGCTGTCACTATTCCAAACGGTACCCTTTGAAATCTGTAGATAATTATGTTGGATTTGCTTAGTGGTTTTGAAGGGTCCTTTACCCATAGGAATCTTGTTACATCCCGATCATCAGGATGTATTCCTATTTGGTGAAAGGCCTTCTTTATGTCTGCAATTATAGCGTATCTATCTTTGCGGAAAGATAGAAGTATTTGCATAAGGTCGGGTAGGAGATTAGCTCCTTTAAACATGCAATCATTTAATGAATATTTTGATTGCTTTGTTTTTGCAGACCCGTCAAAAACTACACGAAGTGGTGTACTTTTTGTTAAGTCAAGTATTCCCTTGTGGGGTAGGTAGTGTATAATGCTGTCGTTGGCGTTTGGATCAACTTTTTCTATCATTTGTAGATTGAGTAGCATGATGAAATATTCATTATACCTCTGATAGAATTCTGGCATTTTCTGCATTTTAGGGAGCTGGTGTTCTAATCGTTTAAAAGATAGGTTATAATTATCGGCCAATGGTGGCGGATAATTTTTGTACAACCATCTAATTTGATAACGATTGTTTACCAACTCCACATTTTTGTAGAATAACTGTAAAGCTTGAGCTTCCGCTTGAGCTTCTTCTAAGTTATTCGACTCAATGCCAATTGCATCCAGTCTCCATAGATTTTCTACTTCCTGAGGATTGATGAAAAATACTGGAGTGAATTTTTCATCGATATCATTCTGATTTGGAATGATACCTCCTAGCATATGGCCAAACTCAGTTTCTATGAGGGTAAGGGTAGGTGTTATATGTTCAATTCGCTTTACAAATGACCACATATAATCGTTTCCTAATAATAGGTTGATTGTATGCTCATTCTCCGTTTTTGAAAATTCAATGTTTGAATATTGCGGGTAATGTTTGCGAAATCCTGTAAGATCAGGCTGTTTCAAATTGTGGGTTATACAATTTATTGTTTTTGCCGTGATCTGTACATTTTTGCCTTGTGGAGTTTGAATTTCAAAATCCACTAGGCTAGATTTGAAAACATTAGATTTTTGATTTTCTACACCTTTAAGTCTTATGAATTCACTTTCATATCCTTTTAATTTCAAGGATTCGAATGCATAAGCCTTTGTTACAAAGGTGTCGATACTACCGCAATCAAAAAATCCTTTTATTTTAATCGGTTTTTTTGTAAACGGAGATTGAGCATAGGCCTCAAACACAAGAAAAGTAGAATTTTTATTGTGTTTAATAAAAGATAGGAAGTACTCACTGCTAACTGGCAAGCACTCCTTTTGTTCAGCACTGAGCTCCAATGGTGCTCTGGATCGCAACCATTTATCGTATTGCTCGCCTGTGTGACAAAGGTATTATTAGACATTGCAGAATTTTTCGGCATGACAAGTTGTTTATCAATTTGTTGCTTACTGATTAATTCCTTGCGCTCCCGAAGGTTCGCATACCACCTCTCCATATGCCTCTCCAAGATCGGGTACGGCGCTTTGGGGCACAGGTTTGCATGGTGGTTTGATGATAGACAATCAAACCACTTGCAATGTGCCTCCGTCGTTTGTCGGCAATTTGTTGCTGCATGGCAGCAACCGCATTTCCGACAAAGCTTTCGCGCTTCGTATACCCTCTCTCTTTTCTGGAGGGTATTATAGCGGGTGTCGAAGCAGAGAAACAAAGGGTGCCTGCTTGTGCAAAACAAGCAGGGTTTGTCTGGGGTAAGCGGCATATTGGTGATGCTCCGTGGAGTATCTTGAGCAATCTGCGCTTCCACTTGGATCTTTTGTTCTGAAACATTGAAGGTATGTGCGTGTTTTCTGTTAGGTTTTTGTTTTCTTGTTTGTTTTTTATTTCTAGGATTAGATTTATCTTTTCCTAGGTCCGTATATTGATCGTTGTCAGCTTTTTGAAAAGTTGCGGCCAAAAATTTAGGACTGGCTTTAGCTTGTCCTTTTTTGTTTTGGTTAGTATATCTTGGAGGATATTGATTCATTGGATGTTTGTTTTCAAACATTTCATGTATCTTAATAAATTCTCGGATAGCTGAAAATAGGTGAGAGACATGTCTTTCACTGCTTTTCAGATTGTTAATATAGGCTCTAGGTGGGAATTTCTTCACCGTGACGTTGAACAATTGTTCTTCATCAACTACCGTAGAAACCAGCCGATATCGATCAATTAGGACAGCAATACCATCCATTCCGTCTTGGATTGACGAAATGGTGTTAGTGGAGGTAGGAAATTCGGTTATATTATACCAGATTTCCGCTCTCACTTTACTCTGATCCCCAAACCTGTCATGCAAAAATTGAAGTCTCTGGATGTAGCCAACATCATCTGGTGCAAAATGACTAAACTTTTGGACAATGTCCTTAGGCATTGCATTTTGCAAGATGTTAATTTTTTGAGGAATCGCAATGTCTGTGCGGAGATGCACATACATTTTGAAACTTCTTATAAATCCTGGATATGTCAGGGTGGCTCCATCCCATTTCTCTAGGTAGAATTTGGGTGGTTTCAAATTCGCTAGAGGTTGCTCAACAGTGTCATGGGGGTCCAGTTCCCAACATCGGGGAATTGGGTCCACGACTTTTGGGTGTTGAGTGACTTCAGTGTGGTTTCTTGCAGTTACAGGTCTGGGTACCAGAGCTGTTGCTGAATATTGTGAGTTTGGTTTTTCCAAGCTCGCAATCGTAGGTGACAAACAATTTTGGTTAGGGGTTGAGGTTGCGATGCTTTCCTGGTCATGGTTTGAAGTGTCCATACATGTTCTTTTACATGATGGTTCTTCTTCCATATCCAGAAATTCATCCGGGCAATCTCTTTTATCGGTACTAACTGAATTAGGAGTTGTATTACCTCTTTCGATTGCAGGCACTACGTATCGGCTTTTGAATTCGTCAAAACTCAAGCCGTAGTTTGCCTGCGCTCGCTGCACTAGATCCTCCTTCGTTTTCTCAATCTCTGCTATCTGCGCTTTGTACCGCGCTCTACGCAGGTGGTCATAGGCAGCCTTTTCGGCCATCTCCCTAAGCTCCTCCTCCCTCTTCTGTTCCTCCGCACGTCTCTGCTCAGCGCGGAGGCATGCCTCCTCTTGACTTACTGCATCCTGTCGGTTTGTACAGGATGTTGAGTCAGCTGGAGTGGCGGGAGGAACTTGGGGCTGGTTGAGCGTCAGGGATGAGATCGGAATCAGAGGGAATCTGGCTTCGATCTCTCCCTGCTTGACCAAAAATTGTTTAATAATTGTTTTGGCCAGGAGGATGAACTGTTTGGCCGCCCCTACTGGATGGTTTTTTAGCTCTTCTATTGTATTGCTAATAACCGGCAGTTCCTTTCGTGCTTGCACAAAAGTGAGTTCCGGTGTGTTCAGCAATACAGCTAGGTCGAGCAGGTATGTATCAGCCGCATGAAGTGTCTCGGTGAATATCTCTAGAGCGAGTTCATATTCGTCGACACCACTCATGTTGCTGATACTATACTCCGTACCGTCCTTACGGGCGCTGCTTGCTGCTTTTGCAAGCAGGCTTTTCTCCACCTGCGCCAGCGGCCGCTGCGGCCATATTACATGGATTTGACGATGACGTCGGTGGCATGGTAATTCCCGGTGGAGGAGGCGTCGATGTTGGCATTGACGTTCCCTGCTCCAAGATCTGTTGTGGAGCGATAAGGATTACCGGTGCCGGCTCTGTTGGTGGTGGTGGCGGTGAACTCGATGTCTCCGATGTGTCGTTATTTGACGACATTTTTCTGTTGAAGAACATTTACAATAATATTTATACAAAAATTATACAATTTTTAATTATTTGTTGTGTTCTTCTTAATGATCGTCTAAATGTGCTGTGTACTGCCAGAGTAGTGAGTTTTGTGTGCATTTTTGGTTCAAATATGCTGTACCTGTGGTTTCTTGCGTCATAATTTTTATATGGCGCAATACCAACGTAAGAGACTGTATAATCGAAGTTGAAGTGGTTGCATTGAGTTTATCTCGATGCAACGCCATGACAAGCATTTCACACTTTGTACCCAAAGAAATTTTTGACTATTGTAGAAATGGTTGTGATTTGCTAAATACATGATGTACCATCATGTTAAGCATTTCTACGTTTAACATTATGTGGTAAAAAAGAATGTTTTCTTTTTTCATTTTGAAAAACATAGAAGTGGTTGCGTTTTGTTGAACGCAAAATGCAACATCATGACAAGCATTTCTAGGTTTGAAAAATAAGGGTTACAAAAAATTTAATTCAATGAACCAAATTTTTTGTCATCTTATTGCACACAGGTTATATCTAAAATTTTTGAATTTTATTATGACCTATGGCTAAAAATTTAATTTTGTATGATTTAGTGTACATGTACAAAATTATAAAATGCAATGTTGTAGTATCTGTAGCTATGCAACATTGTTGTTTTTTGAACACCATGTGATTTTGTATGCAAGATCGTATGGTGGTTTGTTGACTCTGACTTTTCAATTTTTTGTCAGTGTCCACGAGGTCAAATCCATGAAAATTTGGGCATGACCCGTGGGCGCAATGAAGTTTTCCAAAGTCGCGGCTGGTTTGTACAAAATTATAATTTCAAATTTTGCTCCAGAAAAAATTATGTTCGCAATCTTGAAACAAATTTGCTTTGTAATTTTTTAATAGTGTTGTCCGGGTCATGTCAAATTAAAATTTGGGCATGACCCGGGGGCGCAATGAGGTCTCTCTAATTCGCGACAATTGTAGATTAGGTACAAATATTACGAAAAGAGCAACGGCACTGCGCCAACATGAACACCTTTTTTTTTTTTTTTTTTTTTTTTTTTTTGTACAAAAATTTAAAAAATTTTTGTTGGGAACTTTATTTTCTTCTACAATTTTGAACACAAGATTGTTTAAAATCATTATGAAATTTAGATTCACATATTAGTATTACGAAATTATGATGTCTCGTGTGCAATTTTGTGTTCAAGATTGCTGAGATTTCTGATAACGTAATGTCTAAATGTCCCTTTTTTCAAAGTGTTTTCCAGGTCATGTCAAATCAAAATTTGGGCATGACCCGGGGGCGCAATGACATTTCCCTTAGTCGCGGCACTCGTATGTTTAATCGAACCAATTGAATTTTGTCACTGATAAAAAAATTTTTCCCGTACTAACATTTGCAAAATGTTAAAAGATAAAAAATTTTGTTTTGCAATTTTGACCACAAAATTGTCAAAAATTAATTATAAATATAATTTTTGAAGGTTGGGAATACAAAATTACGATGTTTTTTACGCAATTTCTATTATGAACTTGCAAAAAATCATCTTTGAATTTAATTTTTGTATTTTAGGATCACGAAAATGCGATCTTTTTTACGCAATTTTGTGTGCAAAATTGTGTTAACTACTTATAGGGCGATGTCCTATAACTTCCTTGTTGTCGAATTCATTAATTTTTCGTCTGCAAGGAATAAGATGGTAGATGGATTTTCAGTATCAACCATGAGAATTATCCCATACTAATTCCCATGGTCGATGCTGTTCAGAATCCATCTTCCATCATGTTTTGGTTGTTGGCGAAGTACACGAATTTAGGCGACATCTTAATATTTGGAACACAACAAATATTAATTGCACTGGTACTTACCAATTTCGTTTTGATTTTTTGATTTTACAAAAAATTGAGGACCAGTAGAATCCCTTCTCACTGACCGTCGGTGTTGTACGTAAATTTTTTGCTGAGTAGACGCCGAACTTCTTGCGCGAGATTACTTTACGAAAGTAATTTTTTATTTTGTAAAATGGCCGATAATTTGACGACGAATTTGCACTAAAATTACGTCTATTATCGTACAATTTTTCGTAAAAATTGTTTATTAGTTTTAATAGAAGACGGCACAAAAAACTACGTACGATCAACGAAAAAATACACAATAAAATTAATAAAATGGCACACAAAATCACAGTAAGATCGATTGGACAGGACATCGTTCGGAAGCAAATGTACGAATGATGCTTCTGCAATTCCATTTGGAGTTGCAGCCTGTCGATCTATTTTTGTGTGTGTGTATTTTTACGTATTTTTTATCTTTGTTCCAAAGATATGACATACACGATGTATACGTCTGTATTTTTTTTGTGTGTAAGGGTTGTCCGTTGCCGTCCTTGATAATTCTTTATCAAGGATGGTATAGGTTATAGAACAAAAGATTTGAATCAAGTCTTTTTCTATATCGGGCCTTACTATTGCCGATGTCATTTTTTGTATAAAAAATGGTATCTTTTATATTTTTGCCGTGTCGTGTTCTTTCGTATGGGAGTGAGTGAGAAGGGTGATAATTTTTTCTCTTTTTCACTCACTCTTGTTTCGTGAAGATTTACGATGAATCGGCCTTGATTTTTTGAGTTGGCCGACCGTTTTCTTCTATTGCTGCAATGAAGAAAGCCGTCGGCCATCTTTTCAACAGCAGCAGGTAGTCTATAGCTATCTGCTTGTATTGAATTCTCTGAAAAGGTTCAATTCTACGTGATGAAGACCATATGGCCGACATTACGTATTTTGCTGGGGGCGGCTGAAGATTCTTTTCCAAAGAATCTTTAGCCGTTTTTCGTATGTTGGTTACACCAGCATGACATCCCGAGCGATGGCCTTGAATTTTATAATGTAAATTGTCAATTCCTTGTTAAAGGAATATTTCACTCTCTACAATTGGGATTTCTTCAATTGTTTAGAGAGTGAATGTACGGTTATTTGGCCATTTAATTTTCGCCAATACCGTAATTGGCTCAACCAGTCCGTCATCAGAACCCGTATAAGGGTGACTGATAAAACTGCCTCTCCATTTACTTGCGTACTGCAAATAATTAACCCTCGCAAGTTCGTCAACAGAATCTGCTTATAGGTGAAGAAGTCAGTTGACGGCGACGTATTTGCATATGGGAGAAAAAGGAAGGTGTCCATAATGTATTTGCGTACTGCAAATACGTAACAATTGAGGACCAATTTATATTACTATATTTCCAAGCTGCAAATAAGTAGTTCTCTCAACAAGTTCGTCATCGGAATTTGTACATGAGAGTGTTGAAATAAAAAAAATATTTTTTTTGTTACTATTTACCTGCAAGTTGCAAATAAATAATTTTGTTAGCAGGTTCGTTATTAAAACCTGTAGATGAAAGACGAAGAAAAAAATATTTTATCATATTATTTGCTTACGAGTTGCAAATAAACACCTCTCTTAGCAAGTTCGTCGTCCGAATTTGCAGATGAGAGCTATGAAAAGAAGAGAAAAAAAATAAAAATACATTTTTTTTGCTTACTTGCGATTCGCAAATAAGTATCTCCCTCAACAAGTTTGTGGATAGAACTCGTAGGTGAGAGTGGCGAAAAAAATTTTTTTTTTTTTTTTTTTACCATATTATTTATCTGCAATTGGCAGGTAAATAATTTTCTCAACTAGTTCGCTATTGTAATTCGTCTACGAGAGACAAAAAGGCAAATGCCTATATTGTACTTGTTTATCACAAATACGTAACAGACGAAGAATTATCTTTTTTATTATTTATTTACAAGTTGCAAATAATTAATTTCCTCGACAAGTTCGTTATGGGAACCTGTAGATTAGAGGTTAAAAAATAATTGTATCGCCTTATTTGCCTGTGAGTCGCAAATAAGTATTTTTCGTGGCAAGTTCGTCACCAGAACCTGCATACGAGAGACGAAAAATAATGCCTATAACATATTTGTTCATCACAAATACGTAACAATCGAAAACTGAATTAGAACTTCTAATTTAGGCTATTCAAAATTGCGTTACAATTTTGTTTTTATTTACGTCTGCAAGTTGAATTCTTTTTCAAGTATTCAATTTGTATTGACTTTTGGAGCGTAACATAATATGCAGGAAAACAGGCCTGTATTACAAGTCCGTTTTTTCTGCTAGGTAACCAAAATTCACCGAATTTTGTTTCCTTTTATTATATGTTTTAGGCCGATCTTTTACAAAAAGATCGCATTTGCCGATTCACTCCTCTCCTGCCTCTGCTACCATGTAGTGGTATCTCACCACTATCTTGTTATGCTTATAAAATAATGTGTTTAACGTCCGAAGACTAGAAAAATATCGCCGTTGACACACACCTTACACTCTCGCTACGTGACAACGGTTTTAAGCGGCCGCCTCAGCCCGGTCACATGCCTACCTACATTTCTTCGGTAGGCATGTGTCCTTTGCGCATGCCAGGCGCGCAGGACTCGTGGGGGTATCCCCACGATAATGAGCGTTGTCTTGCAGTAGCTTTGGTAGATGGAATGCATACTATAGTTCGTTCCAAATAAGAACGACGTGACATCTTACGAGCAGGTGGATCAGGTGAAAAAGAAAAAGTAAAGATTCACCCTACTCAACGTAGGATGCATCCAAAAATGTTGTTTACAAACATGTTTTTACGTTTTGTCGCTGTGAATTGTGCACATCTTTATGACCCAAGTCTTTTTATTTGGGATAGAATATAATTGGGTTTAACTTCCTGCCACTCATTTTAGAAAACATTTGTATCAAAAAATTAAACACTTTCTAGTTGTACTCATTTTCACACAAAAAGAAACTAAAAAATATGTGTGCAGCACTGCATGTGGAATGAATATTTCTCAATAGCCTTTTATCAGTAAAAGTGATTCAGTATTCAACCTGAAACTATTATATATACACAGAGAATAAGATATTAAACTTTATCATAGTATAGCTGCATTACTATTCCCACTGGGGAAAAAAAAAGAACATTTTACATTGCAAATTGAGTGTAAGATATGTTTTATTTCAAAATTTCTTCTATACAATGAATTGTTCTTGAGTTACGGCCTAAAAACCGAAAATTTGCTCCACATTTATCCCTCTACAAGGAAAAACTTCGCGCGGATTGGTGGGGACTTTTGGGAAATAATTGAGTGAGGGGTCCCCATCAAATACGTATACCAAGTTTCATCTCTGCCCTAATTATTCACATTTCAATGGATGTGTAACTGCCGAACTATAGTTAATCTAAAAATAAATTTAATTGTCTTTCTATTGACGTAATCAAATTTGTTCTACAATACCGACAGTTTTGGCGTTATCGAGTTTATTTTCCGATGTAAAATTTGATTAACAAAAAAAGAACCAATTGAAAAAAATTTTAAGATATGAGAAAAATATGAAATAGCAACTACTCATTTCAAAAATGGCTCATAATTTGAAAATTTTCTGAGATAAAGTTTATGTTGTAAAATACCTAACTGATAGAATCACCTCACCAAGTTTTGAGATTTGAACCTTGGATATTGTAGGGCTTAAGAAGGTTAGTTCTGATATGTTTCTAACTTACGATACGACTTACTTAAGTACGACAATTCAATTTACTTACCCGCAGTAATCACGTTCGAAGTTAAAATATTATGAACATATTTTAAAAACATGTGACCAATACCTTACTGGCACTGAGAATTTCGACGTGCATTTTACGTCTGAATTTGGCTTAAAATGACAACAGATTTTGGCCATCGAATATAAAATAATCGTTTTGGACTTAATTTACCGCGAGTTATGCCTTCGCGGATAGCGAAATAATATTTTGTGCCGCCCATAAGGTAGTATTTAACCTGATGATTACATAGGTCTGAAAATGTAGATTATCTGGCGACATTTTAGTGGTTCTCAAAATTGTTCGGCAATCGGGCACAAATGTGTTCGTTTTTTTTTTTTGGATTTTTTGTTTTGAGAAAAGAATAATATACGAATACGTCGTCGTAAAACTACATCGACGAAATTTTATTACCTTCAGCGTCAAGACTTTAAATGACTAAATGTAGACGAAAATTCAATTTTATGATTCTCTGAGTTATGAAAATATCATTTTTTGCACATGTCTATATATAACTTCAAAAACAGCGAACAAATCGATGTAATTATGTAGCTGCATCATTGAAATTGATTTCTACGAGTGAAGGAAATTATGGTTTTTGGCTCAAAAGAAAGAATCACATCTTAATGTTTGTAAGCTTTTTTTTTCTCAACTAAATTTAAAATAGAAGTTGTGGAACTTAGTTTACCTACAGTTTTTTGTAAAAGCTCTGGTTCATCACAGTCCGCTGGTAACCCCAATTTTACAGTTTCCTAAGTAAAGTTTAGACAATAATAAGTGTAATTAACTCGTAGGTACGCGATGGCAAAAACTTTTAAGGAACTGTAGCAGTAGCTTCTATAAAGGATGGTAATACTCCAGTCAAAACAGAATCGAAATGAGGAAATAAAAAACAAATTACACACAAACTGTAACCGTATAGGGTTGTTGTGTAAGTCTCTGGATTAATATACTAAAAGTTGCACCCTCCCATTCTCTTGAATTTTTGGGGAGGCGGTGTCAATTCTCCAAAATTTCGTTTTGCACGGTTTTCTTCGCTAATTTTGATTTTGTGATAGTCTTGAAAAAGCTATTTTTCGCTGAACATGTTCAATAGAATTATAAATGGGAAATATAACTCGTAATTATCATACTATGTAGAGAATTTGTAAACCCAAAATTTATCTTCTACCCATCCACTCTCTTTCCATAACCGTTTCCCATCCCCTTCTCCTTCAGAAAGTCTTGTAAACAACTATATTCACTGAATTTGGTTGTTTTCAAGACTCTCTGGAGGAAAAGGATGTTGTCAGGAAACAAACTGCGTGTAACCTTCTTTGTTGGAAGGGCGGATGATTAAAAAATGTTTATTGGGCTTACGAGTTATCTACACAGCATGATAATTACGAGTAATATCTCCCATATAATGCTATTGATCATATTCACTAAAGAATGGTTTTTTTAATACTCTTTGGAGGGAAATGTGGGCTTTAAGAAAAAACTGTAAGTTACCTTTTTTGTGGGACATTTAGTGATAAAAATTTTTTTATTGACCTATTTTTATCATAAAATCAAAATTCTTGAAGAAAAATACAAAAAACCAAATTTTAGGGCCAAAACCCCCTCCCAAAAAATGCAAGAGCTGGGGAGAATGCAACTTTTTGTATGTTTAATCTAGGGAACCCACCCAACAACACTATTTAGTTGAAGTTTATGTACTAATAAAAAAATTTTTTTTTATAAGATTTGTCTAGACTATATGTAGGTATCTATTTAAAGACCAAAAAAAAAATGTATACCACATAAATTTAGTCGACTCGTTATTGTTCTTTTTATTAACTCATGCAAAAGACTGTACTCATGGTATGTATGAGATTGATTTTGTTTTTCAAGAGTTGCTTTCTAAATACAGAAGCGTACGATTTTGACAAATATTAGCTTTAAGATGTTCGTTGAATTTGGAGAAAAAATTCTAAAATACTACTGTTGATAATGAAATGGAATTACATGCAGTACCCTATACCGATATTACAGAGATACTTAAAACTTATAAACGTACAATTTGTTTTATTGTTATTTTCATTCTGCAACAAATCTGGAAGGGGAAAATACCTATTAACCGATTCAAAGATTTAAAAAATTGATAACTAAATATTGTTTCATACCATATGAAGGCAATTACAATTTTTCTGTCAAATATTACGCATGGTATGTGTCAACATAATAATATATATGTAGGTACCTATAACTTAGGTATCTTCACAAATCTCAGTACTGTGTAATGTGTAACACGTGCAGAAAGCAGGCAATTTCTCAACAAGGGTGAATTGCCTGTTCGCACATATCTACTCACTCCATTTTTTTCGAAAAAGTGCATGAAATCCTCAATTTAAGAGAAGAATAATTTCAATGAAATTAAAAAAAAAAATGGTTACTGAACAGTGCGCATGTATAGTATATGGTAAAATAAATGTTGGCAGAGTGCGCATGTGCAGTATGCAGTATATAAATGTTATTTCCACACATTGTCACATATTACTGAAAAACTGGCCATTTCGTGTGTGTTTTGTGCACATGTCAAAAAAAAAAAATTTAAACTCTCCCCTCATTTAAGAAGAAGTTTGGTAGCTGGCGAATAAGTTAAGCCCTAATTTCTTTCTACATTGATCCCTTCTGTGTTCCTTTATTTATTTTGGATTCCAGCCCCCAAGTAGCATTAATGAAGGAATATCAATTTTCCTGTATTGTCAAAACAAATTTTGTTGAAAATAATTAATTTTATCTTATAGAGACGTGATTCGGTTTGGTAGTTTCTATTAAATGCATACAGACTATGCCTCCTTTTCATCTCACTCCGTATACATATTGACCTTTCATGCTGACTTTATATCCCGGTATATAGCAAATATAATAGTAAAGTTCTTTTCCCTTTTTTTTATAGGGGGAGTGGCGGTGTTATCAAACACCCTCTCTTCTCGAAGAGAAATTATAATAAGCACAGAAACTGTAGTGAGCATCTAGCAGTTTAAAATTTACTGAATTTACATAGGGGTGATTTTTTTATGTCAGATTTGTGGGTGCTCCGGCATTGATTGGGTCCAACAAAGTGCATCGTCGAGATGTTTGAATGATAACATTAAGATGTCGCCATTTTGCAGCATTACCCATGATGCTATTGCGACAAAAATATTTCTCGACTTACGATCACCGACTAGAAAGCTATGACTCGCGGCGGTGGCTAAAAATTTCTCAGCCACATTCGAGTTCAGGGGCAGATTGTGGTAGGTAAGAATTATTTCTTGTGAGAATGGCATGCTCGTCCTATATGCCTTTGAAAACGAAACACTGCGATACCAGGAAATTGCCTATTTTGGGAAACTCGCCATATATTGGTTGAATGCTAAATAAACACAGAAAATTGAGCCTACAATTACGTAAATTCGGATTACCACGTCGTGCAAAATCGTATATAGAGGCTATAATTAGCTGAAATGAGTAATAATGTCCGACTGAAACAGCGGAATCTCGACGGTAGTATTTACATTTCAATTATTTCGAAACATCAACCGAAGAAGGAAAAATTTTTTAAATCTTTCTGTACTGCACTTTGCCGTCCACCTCTGCATTTGGGTGACCTTGGACTATTCGATAAGGGTGGTTTTTCGTGTTTTCACTCTGTTTGCTTGCAAACGGGGTATTAAAATTGACATTATTGTGTGGTTAGGGATGGGGGTCATGAACATTATCCGTTTCATGAGAAAATAAAACGATTAGTACCATTTATATATGTATATATCGCCCAAAATTTTGTGTTCACGATTTTGAAACTATCAAATATATAGGGCTGAAATTTTTATGAGAGATAGCTATTGTACCGAAGCAGGTCCGAGAAAACTGAAAAAAAATCTCTGGAAAAGCGGTTTTTAGCGATAAAACATCGATAGATCGATATTTTTTTTTGTTAAAGATATAGTTATTTGTGGACAGTTTTTTGTAATTTTTTAACCTGGAAAGTAACTGTACAAAAGAAATAAAGATGTACTCAAAGTAATGTCTCAGAAGTGTGTGTAATTATAGCAAAAATGTAAATCATGTACATGGTATGAAGAGTAACTGATAAAGGAACATGTATGGAGATGAACAAATGAGCGTTGGAGCGATGTATCAGTGTAGCCGCGAGTAAAAGTATAAAAGTGTTCAGATGAAGATAGTCGAGTGTTCGTAGGAGTGAAAGGGGAGGAGAATTGGTGGTCCCAACTACTAGCAATGAAATATCGATATATTGATAACTATCGATATAAATATCGTGTAAACTGGGTTTTTTAGCGAAGCATTGCTGCGACAAAGTGTTTTTTTTGTAGCTCAACGTATAATACATAATTTGAATTGTGATAGATATGGCACCAGATCTGAGTAAATAAGCCCATAGTTACATGCTCTAAGTACGTTCATTAGACATCAGGTAGACGTACTTTAATTGAAAAAACAAGAAAATTCGTAGGCCTAGATTTCGGATAGAATTTGTTACTCGCGTACGTAAAGGTGATATTTGGTCGAGAACTTTGGACAAATTTTCTGCTCGTTTCATCGTTTAGCTTTGAATGATGAATTTCTTATAAAAATTTGAACACAAGTTTTTTCTCTACTTAGCGAATGAAGGACATTTTGATAAAATTTTTAGGCTTCTCGTGCCTTCACTCCTTATATCAAAATAATAAAATCGAAAGTACCTATCCTTAATTTCTCTACCTCTCTTCACACACCTTCGTACAGATACGTATTCAGATCAGAAATTCCGAAATTATGGGCCACGATTTATTTGTTTTAAACTTTTAAAAAATAGATCTTGGAATTGAAAATTGGTCACTCACCGTTTTTACTTTAAATAATACTCCTTTGCAACCAAACTGGGTAAAAACCATAAGTAAGAATCCATGTAGGTGTAGATATAAGATAAAAATAAAATTAAATGAATGGATAAAATGTACCTACCTACCTTAATTACTTTTTTTTATTCATTTCTTTCAAAAATGTTTGCAAATATTCTTCCGTACAATAAAAAAATTATAGTTTTTTATTACACTTTGTCATATTAAGTAGGTTTTGTTTTCTATTTTTTGTGGAAACTTTTTAATTAAACTTAATTTAGGTTTTTCTTCATAAAAACGGTAGGTACACTACAAATAAAACAATAAACAAAACAAATGAGTGGCATTATCATCTTTATCAGGACATTTATTTGAATTAGGGTGGCCACAGATGGTTAAATGTTTCTTTCATAACCTTTACTGGTCATCCAATAAAATTAATTAAAAATTGTTGTAAAAATGAAAATTTATACAAATTAACATTTCTACATGCTAATAGAACAAACTGGAACAATCATTTTCCTTTTAAAAGATGTTTGGACAGGTTTACTTACGATCATTCTTACTGCATTCCTTATTCAGGATTTTAAAAAACAGCTATTAGTGAAAATTGTCTTCACAGATCATTTTTTTAAAGAAGTATCACTTCCAAAATCACCATTATTTTTGTAAATAATTGTCAACCAGTGTTGCCGCTTCAAAACTATGTATAAACTCTCATAAAAAACAAATAATGTGCTTAATTATCACGTTTTAAATATTTAAAAGTGGCCACAAATAGTTTGTTGGCCATAGATTGTCACTTCACCCTTTCGATTAATTTTAAAATAATACTAATTGTTATCATTTGTATTTAAAAAACAAATTCTCTTCTTTAAAAACCTGAATCTTAATCCCTATGATAGTTAAAAAAAACATACGAAGAAACTTGTTTGTTTTTTTTATATCAGGTATTTTTCTGGTGTATCATTTAGTAATTGAAGAAAATTTCAAAAACAAAATTGAAACACAAGGTGCGGAGGTTGGTAGTTTTCATTACTTAATTTAAAGACAATTTAAACACCGTAAAAAATTAAATATTTTTCCTTAACTAGGCTAGATATTTAGTTAATTGGCTACCTTTCACCCATTTCCTCACGTAAAATGTTCATTCTACTTCGAGTGAATCTTGAGTATTTTTATATTTTTAAATATTGGTTGTGGTTCGAAAAAGTTTGGAGACCACTGCTTTAGATATAATATCATTGGTAGCTAATATAAGTCCTTGGGTAACTACATATATCTTACAAATCTATTACCTATGTCATTTTTCAATTACTCCGTTTGTACAAACAATGTTATTTTTTTCTTATCAAAGGTTATTTTAAATAATATTCTTAAAAATTTACAATTCTTCTCGTATCTTCCGTCCTCCATCTTTGATGGTTTACTATGCAATAAAAACTACGTATCCGATAACATTCATAAATTTTGATAAAAACTGATTGAATAAAAATATCATATAGGCCTACCTACGTTGTGTGGTCGTCGAATTTCCGTGATAACAAATTTCCTTCTCATCCAGTGTTAAAAAATAATCATTTCTCTCGTAAGTTTTAAAAACGCTATAACATTAAACTACTCGAACACATCACGCTGATGATTGTATAGTCAAACGCAGATTTATTTATTTATTTTTTCCTTTTTTAATCGTTTTCGAGAAAAAATTTCTTGCAAAAATATACACAATATGCGTACACGTTCAACAGTTAGTGAACATGAAACGGTTGTAGTGTGATTATTTTAATTATGAGTAAATTATGTTTTGTATTTACATACCTACATTCTAAATTTTATTATATAGGTGTTTCCTGTGAGGCACGCAGAATTGTAATCGTAACAGCAGACGGTACCGAGTTACCTACACTTTTTGACGAATAACATTCGATAAACGGGCTTCACGTTATCGATGTTTAAGGAGCCAGATATACTAAAAGCATAACATCAGGAAATTTCCTTTAAAATTGTTATTTAATCATGTGGACGTATGATATTCGCCACGAGGAACATAAAAGGTTTTTTTCACTTTTTTCCTTATCTCATAGAGCAAAGGTTCTAGGAGTTTCCAAACTTGTATTGAGAAATTGAAGATAGCTGCAAGTACCCGTTGGTAAGTATACGTATAAATATGTGGGTATACCCACTTATAGCACGTATTAGCTCAGTTCTTCAAATAGGTCTTAGTGGTCCTAATCAAAATAGGGCAGAAGCGAAGAGAATCTTTTTTGTTCTTTGTGGCGAATATAATCTTAATACTACCTATGGGTCAACATAAACAGATCATAATTTTAAAATAAGTTTGTTTATGTCGTACTCTTAGTATAGGCCTTCCTAGCTATATGTATAACCGTTGAAAATGAGACACTTGTTTGTCGGACTTGTTTTATTTGTCATGAGGTGTACTATCTATTATTAAAGTTTTTTCGGCTTTTCACGAAACACGCTGTATATCTACGGTAGGTTACGAATAACTAAAAGAATCAATGTTTGATATTTTTTCAGCATTACAAAATTCGTAAATTTTACCAGAGAAAACAACTGAAAAATTTATAAAAGAGTCAGATTAATTATGTTTTAATTTGATGATTTTGAAGTAATTAAACCACAAATTTTTCCAACTATTTTTAATCTTTACAACAGATTTGAGAAAGCAAGATGCTCATATTTTCAAAGGGCACCCACGTCTATGAAAAAGATTTAAACTTCAAGAAGAAAACTTTTCTAGACGGAGCCTGAAAAACAGTGAGATAACCTTACAGCCATAAAATATTCAAAGATGATGAAAATGTCAATTTTTCCATTATCCCAGCCGGTAAAATATAGCCGACAGGCCCTATTTCAGGATTTCTTCATTAGGGGAGATTGAATCACATTTTATAATATTCATGCATTTTTATGGGAGTAGTTAACAATTTTTTATGTATTTCATTGACGCAAAATTTATAAAAATGAAAAATTGTGTTTTAAATTGACCATTTTTTTTTAGCACCGGGGGGGGGAATTCTATCTCAAATCACCCTCTTAAAACCGACCTTTGCTAGCCGACGTTTCTTCAAGAAATGGGTAATAAGTTCCCAGGCAGTTTCCCCATGGTCGATTTTGGGGGATTTACCAGTGAGACGTCATATAGTAGAAAATGTGGCAAAGGTGACACATAATGTGAAATATTATCCACTAGTTACTGTAACGGTATAAAACAGTGATGTTATGTTGTTTTTGACTCTTTTATGAATTACACCGTACACGAGTGTACTAACATTTGAAAGGAGTATTAATATCTCTAAATAAAATAATTTACCATCCACGCTTATATGGTGGACCTCGACTTTTCTAGAGCAAGACTTTAAATAAAATAATTCAATTACAAATAGTATTTTGACACTTTAATATTTTTTACAATACAATTTCAAGAACAATGTTGAGAATACTACTCAAACAGAGTCTAGTGCAAAATGTGTCATACTCTAAGAGAGGTTATGATAAAGTATATGTCTTACTCCACGATAGATTATTCTCTTTGAAACATGAGTTTATATACATTTTTACACTGTGGTTAGTGTGTAGTGGTGATATATGAAATGGAGGGATTCGCATATTTGAGGGACCAGTGTAAATGAGGTCACCTAGTACCGATAGGTATAGGCATATGAATACCGTAATTTTTATACGCTTTTATTGTACTCACTCAAATTGTTGAAGTACACCGGATGACCAACTTCAGCTGATTTCACGTGTTGCGACACACGCACACATACACTTATATCCGTTTTTATCAGTTGTTTTATTTTTCTCTTTCGCCGGTATTTCTGTCTTGTTATTATAAACTTCTATTCTACTCACTACTGCGATTTTAAAATATACCAGTACTGCAGCCAACCTTCTGTAACAAAATAGTGTTTATTTCGCATGAACCTAAAGCCAAAAAATAAAAAAAAGCGTATCTTTTAAAAATTCGGTTTTAACCTAATTTATTATTAAACAATATAAAGAAGAAGAGAAATTTGTGAAGAAAGAAGAAAATGAGTGAATGGAATTCAGGGATATTGTTACAAAAATTAAATAAGATAGGCTGTGTACAAATATAGTCATCTATAATTTTTATGGCTGATTATTTCCGTTACAGGTACATCTTTACCAAAATCATAACTACAATATGGACATTGATGCTGGAACAAGACTACCATGATTGTCTTTTGGTGGTGGTTTTGCTCATTACTATTTTTGAAAACATTTGAAAACTTGCAAGCATCCGGTGGATTTGAATAATCAAACATAGAAGTAGGTGAAAAAACGCTGGCCTGATAGATGACATGGTTTATGATTTTGACTTATGGGATTAGAGATAAATAGTGAGAAGATTCTTATTATCGGAGCACATTTATTCGGGCCTTGGAGGTAAAAAAATGAAGAAAAATTAAGTAAAAATCAAACGGAGGACTGGCTCGCAAAGTAAAACCATTTAAAAAAAATAAAAATGGTATTTTATGGTGATGAGACTGGGACAACATAAAGGGGTACTATTCCACAGTATACCTCTGCAGTAATCCCACAGTCTTTGTTTACCCAACGTGTCTGATTCTGAAGATACAATAAATTATCCTTCAAAATATTGGTGCAGCTTCCGAGATCGTAAGTAGTTGTTTTTCAAATTATCTAGATAAACATATAAGGAGTACCTATCTACTTGGAATGAGTGACAGTTTTAATAATCAAAAAATAATATTGATAAAAAACATAAGTTATTCGTTGTCACTTACCAATCATTCTCTTTAGGCAAACTTTCGGTATGATTTTGCAATTACTGAACGTAAGTGAGAGTGTCAAATTGTGGTATGTGACCCTGGGTGGCTCAATCCAACCCAATACATAACCTAACAGTTTCCTCATAATTAAAAAACCACTCAATTGAGTGTTCCACGAGCATCTCCACCAACAGAATTTGGTGAAGATGCGAGTTAAGGGCCCCAAGACCTGCTCAGCTAGCCAGGTGATCGATTGAACTGCTTTATACCATGCAACAGGGAAGAAAAAAAAAGGTGAATTAAAAGAAATTTACCTCATAGCTGAGTGTCTGAGAAGGCGTCTTTTTCTGAAAAGAGTAGCCTGAGTTTACCTCAATTAATTGCCTCGAGCGGGCCCGATGGCCGCGAATATAAAATTAAACCATTATGAAAAAAATAAAAATGTATTAAAAATTTAAGTCTTTATAAAAAATAATGAAGACGAAAAATAAATCAACCTCGATGGTCGATGACAAAACGAAGGATGAAATCTTACAGAGTTCATAATAATATTACAGAGTACAGAAAAAAATATGATTTAGAATAAAATGGCAGGGGAATTTCCGACGAGGTTGTATAGTGTCATTACCACCACTAAAAATAAGATGGTGGTAAGAAAAAGATCAAAGTTAAAAGAGAGGGAAAAACCGTTTAGGCTACGTGGCTAGGCTAAGAGTTTAGCCTAGCCAAAGACGCTCACGGCGTTTTTAAGTGCGTGAGTTTTACTTTAATTTTATTTTATTTTATTATTGGGGGAAAAAAATACGAAAAGGTTTTTGAATTTTGAATTTAGGGGATGGTCGCATCCTACAAAATTCAATTGCTTCGTGTCAGTTTTTCTTCATTATGTGTATTATATTCATGATTCAAACTTTATCGAAAACTGATTTCAAGTTTTTGTCAATTTTAGGCTTCGAACTGTTGCGAAATAACATCTTGAAACTTCGATTTAATGGCGGACCGTCTGCTTCCAACCACGACTGCGGGTGCTCGTAAGTTGAATATTTTTATCGTATTTTTCATTATTAATTTAAAATCAAATGAAATTCTTAAAATATTAATTATTCTCGAAAGAGACAATCTGTAGGATTATTTTCGTGACAATGAATGAGAATCTTTTTCAAAAATGAAAAACGCCGAAGTGAATATTAGTTTTTCAAATTGGTATTTTCGATTTCTCCAGCTAGCATTATTTTGAAAGTATTGATAAGGTTTTTAGCAACTTTTACAATAAATTGGTTTTATTTTTTTCAATGAATTTATCCTACTGATTTGTGCAAATTCTTGCTAACTTTGATGATTTTTGTTGATTCATGGTACTATATTTGCATGATTGTTTTATTTTTCTTTGTTCTATTAATCGTAATTTTTTATTTCATTTAATTTGGCATTGGCCCGAAGATATTTCAATTCAGCTGAGAAAATAGAAAATCCGATGAGGAAACTCTCACACTATGTTCGGCTGTCTATACCTACTATTAACAATACGTACCTATAATGGTTTCAGTTGTGTAATTTCCCAAGCGGATTTTATTTTTGGGTTAAACTGACTCCCAGAGCGCAAAAAAAAACAGAAAGTATTTGTGGGCTAAAACCACCCCTCGAACATTTAATAATTTATATTTATATTAGTTTTTTTTTTCTTTGCTTATCAAAAACTCTTTCCAGAATCTTTTGAGTTATCTATACGCAACTGAATGGTTGCCAAGCTTTTAAAGGAAGTTATTGCAGAATCCATTGCCGGGATTTCGTTTAAAAGTTTTGGTGACTATTGGTCCTTATTATGATTTAATTTTAAAGTTTGTATTTTCAACATTAGCTGCATTACCCAACCTTGGGGCAAGTGTGAGACAGTAACTTGCGTTCAAATGCAGAATTTTTAGTGATAACTTTCGAATCTAATTTCAGCTATCAGTTTTTTGAGTTTAGACTTCTTAGAACTGTTAATGAACTAAAACCTTTCAGAAGAACCGAGAATTAATATCAAATAGAACCGGTGTAAAAATAAAATGTTTAGTGAAAACAATCGAACTTGATTACAGCTCTCAGAGTTTTTGAGTTTTCACTTTTCAAAACTGCCAATAAAATCATAAAAGAGAACTGAAAACTCGCATTTTCAAAAGAACAGGTCCAAAACTAAAAGCTATTAGTGAAAATTTTTTAACCCAGTTACATTTCTCAGAATTGGACTTTTGCTACGAAACTTCTCAGAAACCATGTAAATAAGGCACCTACATGAACCAAAATTTTGTGAAAATTTGTTAAGTGGGTGTGGAGGCATGTTATTTCAATTTATATTAGATAACCAAAGAAAACTACATGAAAATAATAACATAATAGTGTTAAAAAATTTGTTTGATTCGACCAAAAAAAAATCTAGTGCTGCAGGAATGCTTTGCTGAAAAACCCAGTTTGCTCGATATTTATATCGATTGTTATCGATGTATCAATATTTCATTGCTAGTTTCAGGTTAAGAAATTATAAAAAAGCTATCGACAACAATCCATAATGTTGGGACCATCAATCCTCCTCCTTTCACACTCCTACAAACACTATCTTTCTTTGAATACTTTTGCACTTTTACTAGCAGCTACACTGTTACCTCATTCCACCGCTCAATCGTTCATCTCCACTTATATTTGTTTATCTCATACTCTGCATACTATGTACATGATTTACATCTTCGCTGAAATTACACACACTTCTGAGACGTTACTTCGAGTACATCTTCATTTTAATCTCACAATTACTCTGTTGCACCATTCCAAAACCTCTATACACATCTTTAACGAAAATATCGATCTATCGATGTTTTATCGCTAAAAACTGCTTTTCCAGAGATTTTTTGTTTCCAGTTTTCTCGAGAACTACTGAACCGATGTGTATCAAACTTCTTTCAGACCTACTCCCATACAATAGTTATCTTTGGTAAAAATTTTAGCCCTATATGTTTGGTAGTTTTCTCAAAACTATGAACAAAATTTTTTCCAGAAATTCTTATTCTTCAGTTTTCTCGGAAACTACTGAATTAATAAGCACCAAATATCTAAGAAATTTTCATCAACATAAGGAAAGTCTATTATGAAAATTTCATCTTAATCCATTTTTTAATTTTCTCAGAATCCCGGAAAAATGACTTTTCCACAAATTTTTTGTTTTCCAGTTTTCTTAGAAACTCATAAACCGATAAGCAAAAAGCTTCTTTCAGACCTGCACTAATATGAAAACTACCTCTCGTAAAAATTTCAGCTCTATCCACCCGGTAGTTATCTCAAAACCGTGAACAAGGTGTTTTGGGGATACAGTCGTTAGATACGTACGTATTTACACAAAAAAATTAGGTCAAAATGAGAAAATGGTACCAGTCATTTTCTTTTCTCATGAAACCGATAGTTTTCATGACTCCACCACTAATCCCACAATGATGTCAATTTTAAAACGCAGCAATTTCACGTAGCCTAACCACCTACATAGATTCTTTTCATTTGTTTTGTTTTCTAAACTTGCTATTAAATTTGACAAAGTGTGGCACTTGAACTTTGAAGTTTAGAGTTTTCTCTTCTCAGATCTGAATCTAAAACTTTCAAGCTGAACTGAGATGTAACTTTTAAACAGAACGAGTTCAGAACTAAAACTTTCGGTAAAACTTTCTAACTTCATTTTACCTCTCAGTTGTTCGAGTGTGCACTTATCATAATGGACACTGAACTAATACCATCAATAGGGAATGAGAATTAATCTTGAAAAGAACAAGTTCCAAACTGAATTAATGCTCTTAGAAAAAAACTTTTGAAACGAAACTTAACAGAGACCATATCTAAGGATAGGCACCAATACGAGGTAAAGATGTTGTGAAAATCTGTCAAGTTGTGGATGCGTGATGTTGCGACAAAAAAACGCAGTCTAGGTCTTGCAGTCGTGTCTTTCAGAAAATGCAAGATCAGGACTAAAATTATCGCGGCGTTCTTATCGATTTTGACTTTGCTCATCAATAACCCGAGGGCCTAAAGAAAAAGTATTTAGTGAAAAGTTACAAAAAAAATGAGGGGGAAAAAATCATAAAGAGAAAAATAATTTTTATTTTTTTTGAAGGAAAACGTTAAAATTTCTTGCTTTTTCTCGCATACTGACCATTTTCGAAGCTAAAATACTGGTGCAACTAAAAATGGTATTTAATATTAATCTATAGGCATTTTTCTAGGGTGTGTCTTGGATGACAAATAATTTATTTGAGGTGGCCAAGGCCCTTTCAGGCTCCTTATTGATTACGTCATTAGGTATACCATGGTTAGTATAGTGTTTTTTGATTGAGTATTTATAAATTCACTAATCTGACGGATTTTTTCTTACGCATTATTATATAATAAACTCATGAATAGTTGAACCGAAACACTCTATCTGTCGGTACAATGTAAGCGTTAAAAATCAATTCGAGGTTCACGAAATCGATTTGAACGTGTCATAAAAGAATTAGTTGTGCACTCCATGAACCGGTTCGATTTTGATATTAGCGTTGTTTTTTTTCGCGATTAGAATGTCTCATAATCAACGTACAACGATTATAAATTAATTATCGAAGTTGCTATAAAACCTGTTAAAAACAAAATTTTTTTATCGCCATATATGTCACACTTCAAACTGTGCACATTATTTTATTTTTTGAATACCTGCCATTCACGATATTCTGGACGATACTATATACTTACTTCGACGAAAGAGAGCAGTATTATTAGCCTAGGTATATTTATTTTGGAAGAAGGTGGCAAGGTGTTTTTCGGTTCCTTTTTTAGTTTATCTACCTACTTCCCTATGACTGTTGAGAAAAGGACGCATGTTTTCTGGGAAGTGACAAATTTTGGTACGTTGGTAGTTTCTATAAAATTTAAACGAAATCCATTATTTTTAGATTTGATTGGTTTATTTGTACCAAAGTTATTGGCGATTTAGAGTGATTGTTTTGTTACTGGTTCTAGGCTTTCGTGCTTCTTTGCTCCCTTGCTTCAATTCCGCCTGAAACTTATTGTTCAATCGAGGACGAAATGAACATGATGGTTTCTCACTATAATTTAAATGTATAGTCTAATTTTCAAGAATTTTTCTCAAGGAGGAATGTAGCAGAGAGCCAGAACCGATAACAAAAAATCACTCTAAATCACAAATTACTTTAAAACAACTAATTAACAAACCAATCAAAACTAAAACTAACCGATTTCATTTAAGTTATACTAAACTAATAACCAATGAATTAAATTTCATCCCTATTGTGGGGACCATGTCCTCCCTTCTTTCGGGGCTTGGCTTCAGTCGACAGACCGCGGACTTGGTCCATCACCAAGTCCGCGCAATTAAGTCTACAAACGTTAAAAACAAATACGCGCTCGTAGCACTTAGGCTAAACAGACGAGCAATGAAATTTGTTCTCTGTTTAGCCGACATGTCACGAGCATAGCCTAGCGCAAACGTGTGTACAAAAATGCACGTGCCGCGGTTGAGATGCTAGGCTAAAAACGAAACATGCACCTATCTTCTGATACTTGCAGATGATGTGCGTGTTTAGCCTAACATATACACTGGCGATGCCTTTTGTTAGTCGCCAGTTTAGGATGTTGTAAAAGGTTGGCTGCCTTACCAAAATGGTAACACCTCAACACGCAATTCCAAATTCATTTGCCTGGGGGCTGTAGAAGTGAACCCACAGCCTGGTGACACCGATGTGATTATTTTTTCATGTTGGGAATTTTTTTTAGAAAGCAGGCGTGAAAATGCTAGCTGGCGGAATACCGCTGGCCTGCTAGTGCGAGTAATCGCGCTTGTCTAGCGGAAATCTTCGCTGGGCTCTCCACTTGGAGACTGACTATGGGAAATTGAACCCCCCTTTCAAAATAAACGTTGTCCACTTGGAAAGGTAACAGAACACGCCTAAAAATAAAGAAAGGTCTCACCAATTGTGGTAACCCACAATTTGTAAATCTAGGATCCTCAAACAAGTTGAACTTCTTTACAATGGTTAATGAAAATGTTGTTGAAACTGCTGACCAACCAGCTCAAAATATAGCTAGGCAAGCAGCTGTCTGAACTATCACTTCCAAAGAAGTTGAAAATCAGGAAAAGCTTATTCAAGATCTAATTAAAGCTATTGTAGAAGAAGCCTTGGAAAAACAACAAAAATTGTTTGGCCACCTCCAAAATAAGAAAAGGAGAGTCGAACTTCCTACGTTCTTACCAAAAGACGTAGAAATGTGGCTTATGCAACTAACAGGCTGCTTCAGGGTTGAGCAAATTCCCCGTGAAGAACGCTACCAGCAACTTTGTGGTAGCATGCCAGCCAAAATAATTAGGGCCTGCCCAGACATAATGGACTGTCTGGATGATGAAGAAGATCCTTACGAATGGTTCATTGAAAAAATAAGAAGAACCTTTGGTACCACTCAATGCCGAGAAATAAGGCAATTACTGAGTGGAATGTCAATCGGAGATGACAAACCAACCGTTTTCATGACAAAGTTGGTTAAAAAAGGTGACAACCATGTCTCTCCAATGGTAATTGCAGATAGATTCTGTGAGCAATTACCAGCTTCAGTAGTACAATCGCTGGGTGCTCTAAATCTGACAAATGCAAGGACCGATGATGACTTACTAGCACTAGCTAAAGCTGCAGAAACTGCAATGGAGTACACAGGGAAACCTGCCATCCAAGCAACAGCAGCTCCAGTAGACAAATTGAGTAAACTCCTAGCCAAAATTGCTGAGTTAAAAATGGAAACTTGCAAGGCCAGAGAATATACATCTGTTAGGAGTAACTTCAACAACAGATCCAAGAGCAGGGGACGCAACACCAATAGAAATAAAAATTATAAAAATAGGCAGTCACGCTCTCGAGGACAGAGAGATGATAAAAATAGGAGTCCAACACTTCCGAGGAGATCCAAATCTCCCAAAAAAACAAGACCCAAACTGGTCAGCAGCTCTTTGCTTCTACCACAATCGATATGGGGAAAAAGCAAAGGCTTGCAATACCCACTGTAAACGATGGGCGGAGAGGATGGTCCAAGACACGCAGGAGAAGAAAACCCTCCTCGCAGAGATCAAAAAGAGAGAACAGACTAATAAGTCAAACTAGACAGAGGGGTCATATCGGTGGCTACCGATCCCTCGCCTAAATACTCTCGCCGCCTGTTCATCACGGACAGGATAAAAAGGAGAAAATTCCTTATAGATTCCGGTGCTGATTTCAGCATTTTACCAGCTAAAAATAAACATAAGAAATTTTCTCCAAAATCCAAATTAAATGCAATTGACGAACATACATTTGCTGCATATGGCCAAAAACATTGCAAAATAGACATTGGTCTCCATAGGGACATGTTATGGGATTTTACAATAGCTGATATACCACAACCAATACTTGGAGCAGATTTTCTTGCTTACTATGAGTTGGTAGTCGATTTAAAAAATAAATGTTTAATCGACTAAACCACCGGCAAATATGTGGAAGGCATAACAAAAAATTACAAATTACTAGATACTTCCATTGGAAGTTGTGCAACAGTAGACAAAAATTTCCTAAAAATACTAAATGGATATCCAGGTATTTTATTACCATCAATAAGGAAACATCCAACATACAAACATGATACAGTGCACGTAATAGAAACAAGGGGTCAGCCTTGCTCAGCAAGGGCATGTAGATTGCCACCCGACAAACTTGCTGAAGCCAAGGAGCAATTTTCTAAAATGATAGAAGAAGGTATTTGTCGACCTTCTAACAGCTCATGGTCTACGCCAATACATATGACCAAAAAGGCTAATGGAACTTGGAGAATCGTCGGGGACTATAGAGCCCTGAACGCTAAAACCATTCCAGACAAATACCCCGTACCCAATATAATGGATTTCAATAAAAATATGAAAGGAAAAACAATGTTTACTAAAATAGACATTAATTGGGGCTTCCACCACATACCAATGGCCGAAAAAGATATCTGCAAGACAGCACTTATCACTCCATTTGGCTTATTTGAATACTTACGAATGCCATTTGGACTTAGAAATGCTGCTCAAACTTTCCAACGTTTTATGAATCAGCTATTGAGGGACTTACCATTTGCATATGCTTATCTAGACAATATTTGCATATGTTCAGAAGGTGGAATTGATGAACATGAGAAAAATGTAAGAGCCGTATTACAGCGTATACACACTGCCAGCCTTACGGTCAACTTACCTAAAAGCAAATTTGCTAAAACTAGTATTGACTTTCTCGGGTACCAAATAACACCTGAAGACATAGCCCCCCTAAAAACAAAGGTAGAGCCAATATTGAAATTTCCTAAACCCACGAATGTTGCAGAACTTCGAAGGTTCCTAGGAACGATCAATTTTTACAGACATTGCATAAAAAATGCTGCTTCAGAACAAGGCAAACTGTTCGCCCTTATTAAAACCAATAAAAAGCGCGACAAAACACCCATTGAATGGACCGAAGAAACAAAAATAGCATTTGAAAATACAAAAAACATGCTAGCCAATGCAACGTTGCTGGCTCACACGGATGACAGTCTTCCACTCTGTATCCCAACAGATGCATCCAATTTTGCAATAGGTGCAACCTTATACCAAATAAAGGATAACACTAACCAGCCACTCGCCTTTTTCTCGAAACTTTCCAAAACTGAGAAAAATTAAAGTACTTACGATCGGGAGTTATTGGCAATAAATGCAGCAATAAGGCACTTCAGACGTCATGTAGAGGGTAGATGCTTCACCGTATATACGGACCATAAACCCATAACACATGCCTTTGAGTAAAGAAATGAGCATGCCTCACCTCACCAAATAAGACAGCTCGAATTCATTAGTCAATTTACAACTGACATAAGGTATATTAAAGGTGAGCTGAATGAACCAAATTGAAGTCATCACAACTCCATCGCAGTTACCATATGCTGAAATAGCAAAAGATCAGCTGGAAGACGAAGAATTACAAAAATTATTATCTTCCAACACCACTGGTCTCAAACTAAAACTGAGAAAACTCCCTGACACAAAATTATTACTTATATGTGATGTGTTAACTGGTAAAGAGCGTCCATTTATTCCATTAAAATACAGAAAAATGGCGTTTGACAGTGTGCATAACCTATCACATACTGGACCTCGTAGTACTACAAAACTCATGACCTCGAGATTCGTATGGCCCAAAATAAACTCAGACTGTAATAACTGGGCCCGTGCTTGTCTGAATTGTCATACAGCCAAAATTGGCAGACACAAAATCTGCATTCAAAAGGTTTAGACCAACCGATTGGTTTAAACACCTTCACATAGATTTAGTGGGTCCATTACCCCCATCACAAGGACATAAATACTTCCTTATGATGATTGACCATGCAACTAGATGGCCAGAAGCAATTCCATTAATTGAGATGTCAGCACAAACAGTAGCTACTTAATTATATACAACCTGGATTGCTAGATTTGGAGTACCCCAAAGCATTACAACCGACCAAGGTAGGCAATTCAAAAGCCAATTATTCAATGAATTAACCAAAACCTTGGGTACTAAACATTGGGCTACTACAACTTACCACCCCCAATCAAATGGGAAGGTAGAAAGGTGGCATAGAGTTCTTAAAGCTCCTATAATGGCTGCTGACACAAAAAGATGGGTAGAGATCTTACCTACCATCTTGCTAGGCCTACGATCAGCCTTACAAACAGACACTGGCCACTCCGCCACTCAACTAGCATTAGGCGAAGAATTACGCTTGCCAGGGGACTTCTTTATTGAATCAAAAGAAATAAACCCCGAAACCTTAGTGCAAAATATAAAAGATGATGCAAATCAATTTCTTAAGCTAGCACCTATTCACGGTAAACAAAAACCTTACGTCTCAAGACACTTAGCTACAACATCGCACGTGTTCTTACAAGAGGAAGGAATGAAACGAGCTTTACAAAAACCCTATTCTGGACCATACAAAGTAATTGATCAAACAGAAAAAATGTTCACAATACTTGTATCAGGACAGGAAAAGAAGGTGTCGATAGATTGGGTCAAACCAGCATTCCTAATTAGTGAAAATGCAGAATTGGACAAAACGATTAATGAAAATAAAAATAAAAATTCACGTAATTCAGATGAAAAAGACGAAAAAACAAACATAAAATTTGACTCACAAACAAATAAAACACGAGAAACATACAATGAAGTGGTAAAATCAAACACCAAAAATAAGAAAAAAGTCAGATTCAATGAGGAAATAATAACTCACACATATAATCCTGAAAGCCCAATCAAGCCTAAACAAAGAGGCAGGCCAAAAAGAACATAAAAAAGGCAATTAGAAATCAACAAGAACATAACCTCGATTTTGTAGAGAATAAAATATATAGATATAACAAAAATCTAATACCTAGAAATTTTATATACAGATATAATAAAAATCTCATACTCTTATCGCACGTGCTTTGAAACACACTAGCACGTCGACCTCAAAATTGAAGGTAAGATAAAAACACACAAAACACACTATAGACTGACGTCACAAACAGCTGATTGCAAAAGGAAAATTGAACCAAATCATTGCAACAACAGACAAACACATTTCATTCGCCTGTCGACTGTTGTTCAAAGCACTATTCTTTAGTTCAATTAGAACTGTTCGCTTTGATTTCAATCTTCTCTCGAATTTTCTTATTTTTTCTCTCTTTAAACGTCTTATAATTTTCATTATGTCCTCAACTACCACCAAGGAAGTTGATCAACTCCTTGATTACAGGGAGGAAATGTTGCTTTCCAATGCAATCAAACCTCCTCTACCTGCCAACAATAACAATTCTCAATCCTCAGAGAAAGTTGCTGATGTTGAGTCAATTCTCAATGAGATGACGCATCAAACTCCGAAAATTCTTCCGTTTCCTGCGGACCAATCGGCGGCTTGTTCCTCTGTGGCTAACACCACAGAGCCACCTGACGCTAGGAAGGCGAGCAATTTCCTCACCTCCGAAAATCAGGCTCTTTTCAAAATTCCGAAACCAGAGCCAAAATTTTCAAACTTCAAATTTTCCAACTCTGTTGTCCGTAACAACTTTCAGAATACTGGCATTTCCAAATCGCCACTTCTCCAGTTACACTCCTTTCCGAAAAAATACTCAGGCGGACAAACGGACACCACCCACGTAGGAATAGAAAACGTGGTGTCCAATCTCAAACCAATTATCAACAACGCCGTAGACTATCCTACTACGACCGGACTATTGCGGGACATACCCTCGGTGTGGCCCTCCGAGACTTGATCTTTGGAGGAAATGCCAACCCTCGCAATAATGCGAGGCCACCTACCGGACACAAATGAGTCGTCTATGGGTTCCCCCAGACATTGGAACCTGAGTCGTTCGACCAACAGTGAAACTGGGGGGGAGTAGCTGTGGGGATCATGTCCTCCCTTCTTTCTGGGCTCGGCCCCAGTTGACAGACTGCGGACTTGGTCCATCACCAAGTCCGTGCAATTAAGTCTAGGGACATTAAAAACAAATACGCGCTGGTAGCACTTAGGCTAAACAGACGAGCAACGAAATTTGTTCTCTGTTTAGCCGACATGTCACGAGCATAGCCTAGTGCAAACGTGCGTACGAAAACGCACGTGCCGCGGTTGAGATGCTAGGCTTAACACAAAACACGCACCTATCTTCCAATACTCGCGGATGACGTGCGTGTTTAGCCTAACATATACACCGGCGATGCCTTTCATTAGTCGCCGGTTTAGGATGTTGTAAAAGGTTGGCTGCCTTACCAAAACGGTAACACCCGAACATGCAATTCCAAATTCATTTGCCTGTGGGCTGTAGAGGTGAACCCACACCTATCAACAAAAAAAATTGCACTTTCCACATTATGTTAACGATAATAATTTACTTCCCTCGAACTTTCACGACACTTTGCACAGAATACGCTCAAACGAATAGAAAAATGTTTAAAAATTTAAACGATTTGCATTTCTTACACAGTTCGGGATACATTGGAAATGATTTTTGTATTTATCTTTAATTTTGTTAAATAAACCCTTTACTCTCTTGGATGTATTTCATAATCATGATTTTTTCGTGAACTTTGTTTCACTTTTTGTTAGGTCGGCTATCCATTGTAATGGGGACTTAAAAATGGATTACTAGTTTTTCTATTTGTAGGTACGTTTAAAAGTTTCTCATTAAGAAACAGGCTTGGCCTTGAATGGATCATCTTTTTGAGGAAGAAGTTAAAATTTAAATAAAAGTGACCAACGAATGTCATAATTTTTCGAAAGGAATTTCGTCAATATCAAAGATTTTCGCGGTTTACGTTTTTTAAAGCCAAAGTCAAGATGAGGTAAGAGGAAGCTCCAAAAAGTACTCTTATTGGTCGGTTTCCCTTTAACTTACAATTGAGATGTCTTAGGCAAACTTTCGACTGTGAAATTGCATTCTAAATATAATTTTAATCAATAAAAGTTTAATTTATTCATACCATTACCATCCCTAGAAGGATGCGTATTGGTGTACAAAAATTTAAGAATGCCATTCTCATAAAGGTTCAAAATTTTTCAGCCGGCACAGATTGATTTTCGTTGGCTATTTGTAATTAATTTGCTGACCAGTTTTACTGGAATGGTCCAAACATTAAGGGTACTATATCCTACCATTTTCATTAACAGTAATCATATTCTGTCTTCTGTATCGTAAAAATTGTTCAATTATCTGTTTTTAACTTTGAAATGTCGATACAAATCCCATTTCATTTTCACGCCACGTTTCTGGAAACTTCAAAGAAAAAAAAACAGGTGAATATAAAATTTATTTTTCGAAACAATTAAAAAGTCAATTAAACTGATACTTATTGTTACCATACTTTAAAAATAAAAAATCGGAATCAAAGTTTCTTAAATTTTAGTTTACTTAAATACAAGTTGGAAATTTTTTTCAGTAATTCTGATGCATTTTTTCACGCTAAATCCTTATCTGTAAAGCAGAATAATCCTTTTTGAATAATTATGTTCGTCACATGTAACCAGGTAATACCTAGAATTTTCACGTTTCGGTCAACATTTAAAAATTCTTCAAGAGAATAATTTCATTACGTACCCACATATTTGAAGTAAATACTCAAAACAAATCACACGATGTTGCCAGTAAATTAATACGGTACTTACTTGCAATTTCACAAAGAATCTAATTTTCAACGTATAATCTACCCACTTATGTAAAAAAAAAAAAAAAAAACTTGAACTAAAGATAGATAAAAAAAAAGTGTGCAATAACTTTGTAATTTGGTTTAGGTACTGTAAAGTTCACTTGGAAAAAATCCAAATAAAAATAAAAATAAGCATGAAACATTTTTTTTCTGTGTAGTACAAGTCAGCAGATCTGAGCAAAGGTATACTCGATTATCTTGAATTTCATTATCATATTTATAACTTTTTTTTTTATCGAAATTTCTGGTTTTATTTTAAATGAAGAAGGTACGGAATATATCAATGCTTTTGGTTTGGAATTTATTTTAAAAGTTTGACGAGCTTTTGCTGTTGCTCCCTTCCAAAGAAAAACGACGTCAACGGCGACAACAACAATAACAACTACGCAGCGCAGCTTCCATAGTAAGGTATAGTTACAGGTGTCGGTTAATGTTTTGCATTTTATTCGATATATAACCGTCGACATAAACTGCGCATTCGTAGTGGTTCATTTTCAGTGCTGACGAAGGCTGTATAAATGCTATAATTATTAATTTATTTATATTTCTAATTCCGCATGGTTAAATAGTTGATTCGGATTTTTTGTTTTTGTTTTGTTTTTTTTTTTGTTTTTCCTGTTATTTTACTCTGTGATTGTTTAATTTATGGTCTTTGAAACATCGACCGGAGCGATTTCTTTTTTTTTTTCTTCTTTCTTTCTTGGCAATTCATCTAACGGAACCAGGTCGTCGAATTTATCCCACCAAGTACCGGATTCGTTCCACCTTAAATTACAGTACGTACCATTTGTTTATATCCATTCTTTTCCTCGATTTTGTTTTTTTTCTTTTATTGCATTTCATTCTTTATTTTCAATTCGGTAACGAATTGCTGATTCCTACGTTTCGCGTTGATATTTTCGTCGTGCTGACTATTAAAATTTATAAAAGTGCAATGACGAGTGAAAGTGAAAAATCAAAATTTAGTTTCAGTTTTCGCGAAAAATGTAAGTAGAATTACGCAATTTTGTGAATTTTTCTTCTCCACCATGAGTGCGAAAAGATTAAGTATTAAAAATTCAAATTTATTGCTTAAGTTAGCAACAGTTTTTTATTCTAAACAACTTTCATTAAAACGTGAAAGATACTCGTCGATAGTCGATGAGTAAATAAATCAAGATGCTGTGTGTACGATATAATTTTTAAATTATCAGGATCGCCCGAGAAGGGGAGTGCGTGGGGTGGGTGTGACGCCCCCTCTTGTCCGAAGCTGTTATAAAAATTAATCCGTTGTTGTAAAAATCGAAAGAAGTGATGAATTTTTTTTCTGTTCTTCAAATTATCAAATGACTTTTTTTTTAAATTTTTTGGTAAATAATTACGATTTTTCCCCTTGACAACATCGCTTGACGCAACCCCTGCAAATCGGGTCTACATGCATTTTTCCACAAAATTGCCACACATTTTTTTTTAAGAATGGTTGAGTATATGCGTAACTCCAAAATAACGTATTAAAAGTATCACCTTCGTAATATTTTGTAAATTAATAAGAATCCATTTTATAACATACCTATTCTTGTACTTTGTTTTATCTCACCTTTTACCGTGAATTTATCACTACGACAAAGGAGGAAAATCTGCCATCAAATTGGTTTTTCGCTGATATCAACATCATTAATAACTTTGTAGTAGACATTGTTTGATGGAAAAAAAAAAGCAGTCAGGTAAAGCGTTCTGCTTTGTAACAATATTTATTATTATCATTAGCCTATTCAGCAGGCACAATGCACCAATCGATTACAAAATATGAATGGAAAACGGATAGGTCTTTTCACATACTTTTACTGGCAAATCGGAATGAAATTTAATTAGCATTTTCTCAGTTGGTACCTATTGAATTCTGAAAATCAATTTATTTCCTTTTCTATTTTTCTTGTAATACCCAAGCTCCTACTGAGTATGGTGGACTAAAATTTTTTTAAAAAAATTATTTCTGCCATAAAGTTGGACTAAAACTGACTGAGATACCATATGAATAAGCTTGGATTTTGAAAGTTCATACAATTTTGTGTTTCATATAACTTGTCTTCGTCAGCCTCTATACGTAGTTTAATTTCGGGGATGGAAATCTAGGAAAAACATTAATTTAAGAAATATATTTCCACATTTGTCACGGTGTTAAGTAGAAATTATGAAACTTTTCGTAAGTTATCATAGAAGTTTCCAGTCTATTTATAAAATGAAAAACTCGGTGCCAGTTTGAAAAATTGAAAAGCCTCAAACGACTGAACTACGTAGCGTATATTAGAAATTGCATAAAAATTATACTTAGTTCAACTAATATAAGATTGAAAAGGTGTTGATGTTTAGGTGAATAAAACTTTTTTTTCAGGAGGAAGGCGGTGGTTTTTCCATTAATTATGAAACTAACTTTTTGAAATGATTTTCTCATAATATTTTGAGTCTTCCAAACCCCTCAAATTTTGAAGTAATCAAAATTTTTTCTTCGGTATTTTTTTAAAGCCAAGTTTTGCTATAAAAGGATTAAAAAATTATTCTGGCTTCACCAAGATTACATCGCTCTTCAAAATCAGGATCGAAATGAATTTTTATTGTTGGAATGCTTATACACAGGCTCGCATTTCTGATGGTGATACTTGTAAGCATTTTTCTTCGTCCATTCTGACTGTAGGTACACTTGATACAACGTAAATAATATTTTATTTTGGTCGTCACTGCTTTCACTGCGTGAATTATTTTTTAAAAAAAGGTTTAACGATGTCGCACACCTCATTTTTCGATTAATTACTAACCCAGCTTGCATTAACGGTGGTAATACTCATAATAGAATGAGCTACTTTTATGCTATGTTTTCTGTTTCATTTTATTCAGTTTGAAACTCCGAAAAGCCAGTTTTTATAACAAATAACTTTTGAACTTTTGAATCGAATTCAACTATTTTAGGACCTACCATTCAGTTATCTGCTGTTTAAATACATTCCCAGAGTAGATGATAAAATTTCCCGGAAAATGAATTTCCTTTTCATCAGCTAACAAAAATTCAAATTCGCTTATTCAGAAGGGCGTAGCCAACATGAGGTGGGGCAATAGTTCCTCTAAATTTAAAAAAAAAGAAAAAGCCAGCTATAAAAGAAGAAAGGTGGATGTTTTTCTTTATCCCTAATATCGGTGATATGACATGGGGAAATGAAGAAATAATGAGAAAGAGTGAGGCTATCCAGCATGATTTTTAAGTGGGATTTCAAAGAAAATCTACTTATTTTTGTTTAAGCAAACTGAAATTTTTATTTAATAAAAGCTAACTATAGGTAATATTTTTTTTTATTGAAAATATTATAAATTTCTTTGTTTTAATTTCATTAGAAAATTTAAAAAAAATTAAAAAAAAATTTTCAATGGCTGTTTTTTGCATAGCCAGTAAAATCGACTGTGATTGGACTTTCAAATTCGTTTGTTACCAGTGGCGCAACTACGAGGGCAATGGGGTACTCATTACCAGGTGGTTGAGTTTTGGTAGTGAGAAAATTACAAATGGAAATTAATTTTTTTTTTAATATAGAAATTCGTATAGATCTGAACCAAAGCACTAGCTTGGTACCTCGTAATTTGACCAACTGGTGAACATGGTACCACGTTCATTCAATGATAAGTACCTAAGGCTATAAGAAATGTAACTAGGTACTTTTCTCAGTTTCCTAAAAACATTATGTAATTTCTCTCATTTACATAGGTATATAAAGTATACTGTCGTGTATAATAAACTATACCTATACTTCCTTATCTTTCTTCATGGCAGATGATATCTTAATGAGAAAAAAAGAATACCATTAAGGACGGTTTTATATTCGCGAATATCGTATAGCCAAGAAGCTGTCAACGAGCCAAATAATGTAACATAGTGGTACTGTTTGTAATGTCGTACACATTATAAAAGTGATTTTTTTTAGTGGACGATGTCGAGGTTACGCGAAATTAAAGAAATAATTGTATCCTACGCTCTTCCTTCTAACTTCTAGTAATTTTTTGTTTTTAAGAGTTAGTTGCCTTTGGCAGGTCAGTTGTGGTAAGTGTACCTTCTCGTCTATTTGTCAACACTACCGAAGGTATACTTTAATTCAATCTGAAATTTGAATTTTAAGAAACCATAAGCGACTTCCAACTCGAGATCTTCCAATTTCTAGGAAACTACTGGACTAATAGTCATCAAACATTTACCCAACTTACACATATTTACATAGAACGATGTTTTGTGAAAATTTCAGTCCAATCTCTTGTGTAGTTTCCTCAAAGTCCTGGGAAAACCACTTTTCCAGGAATTTTTTGTTCTCCATTTTTTCAGAAACTATAACTGAACCAACAGGCAACAAACTCCTATCAAACCAGGTCCTATAAAGAGAACTTTTTTTGAAAATTTCAGTCGTATGTTGTGGAATACCTTCTTGTGAAGAAATATTCATTCATAGAAGGTAATCAACAGCTTTGTGTGTTCTGCCACATCATACACGAATGTCTGGGAAAGCCAAAATCCTAGGCGAGCATTGGAAATTTTGTAGCCAGTTTTGTGAGTTTATATAGAGAAATTGGCACGAGCATACAGACATACATATGTATATATGTTGTAGAAAGTACTTCATTTCTTATTCATTGTTGTGATAATTGATAAGAAATGAGATAATATGTTCATGTACCAGAGACATCACCAAGATCTTTATCTATCAAATTGTCATTGGCCAAACGTTGTATCTTACTTGTCTGTGTGTGCAAGTAAGAATGTAAGAACAAACAAAGTATATATAAATGATGTAGAGTGTAATATACTTGATAAGGAATGACATCATGCATACAAGATGTATAGTCCTCACATATGTCTTTCATATTTTTTTTTTCAAAACCATGAACACAACATTTTCTCCAGCCATTTTTTCTTTTCAAATTTTTTCAAAAACTACTTCACAAATATGTAGGCCCCAAACTTCTATGAGACTTGTACATGGGCATGTAATAACAATGTACTGCGAAAATTTCAGCCCCACCCCTTTTGTAGTATCCTCAAAATTATGGAAAAACCACTTTTCCAGGAAGTTTTTGTTCTTCAGTTTTTTCAGAAATTACTGGACCAATAGGCAACAAACTCCTACCAAACCTGGTCCTATATAATAGCTAATCTTATTGAAAATTTCAACCCTATCCTGTCAGCAGTTTTCCCAAAACAATTAACACAAATTTTGAGTGAAACATAACTATAATAAATGTATAGCCATTAATTTGTTTTTTTAAATTATTTCACAAAATTATTTCCCCGATATTATTTATTTGAGCGCTTGCAGTTTTTACAGTAATTTGTAAAATCTGTAAGAAAAAGTGTAGAAATGCGTTTGAGTGCTTGCAGCAATATGTTCAAATGCTTTTTCTATATTTTACAGTTTTCAAAATCTGCATTTTGAATTACAGTCTCTCCGAAGGTACTTACATATTTACAGTAGTGGCCATACATTGAAGAATTTGAATCTAATCAAGTGTTATCAAAATATTTTACTACTTTTTTCTAGATGTTTGTTCATTTGTTGAGTTGCTACTCTTGCTGTTATTCTTGTGTGTAATTTATTTTCATTTTTTGATAATAATAATCTTTTTTGAAGAATTTAGGATGAATTAAGAAACAGTTACATTCCTTGTATATACCATTAATGTTATCCAGAGTAATTGCGAGAGAAATGTTTATTGTAAAGAGTTGAAATTTTATGGAGACATCAAGTTATATTAGGTGAAGATTCTGTGAAAATTTGGCTGAAATCGTATGTTTTGTTTTCAAGTTTTTGCTGAAATTCGGTTGGCCTTCTGTAATTATTCAGATGATGTGAACAACTCAATCTAGTTAGGGAATTCCAGCAATATTTCCAGAACTAAACATACAACTGTTTCTAAATTTTCAAAGAATCTGAAACTAGCATATCTTGATATCTCAGCCTAATTTTAACTTAATTAATTGTATGATCTTCACAATATCACTGAAATTCTGTTCAAATACCTATGTGAAAATGAAAACAAATGATAATGCTTGTTGATATTTTAAATTTCCAATATTTTAATACAACTTGACAACTGTGGTTGATATAATGCGTAAAAATACAACCAAATTTTAGTTTTGAACAAAGTCTTAGTTAACTCTTCAAAGAAGTTATCAGAAAGGTATTCGACCATTAATCGCATTTATTATTGAAATATAAAATTTATGTCATCATGTTTGCATACATATAGGTACATTAAAAAAGATATTAGGTGAAAATGGGGAAATGGTACCAATCATTTACTTTTATTGTCCTCAGGAAATGGATAATTTTCATCACCCCCTCCCTTAATTTTTTTGAGAGTTCAATTTTAAAAAAATAGCAATGTTGGTATAATATATCTCATATCTCTCCATACCTATTCCACTGTTCAAGTGTACATATTTTATGAGTTTTTTATTTCATTTCGGAGGTAGGAGCAATTAACTCCCAACCCCTGAATGCGCCAATGGAAAAGAGCAATCCATGAATAAAAAACAGACCGGATTATAAATTTAACAATTTAACCTGATGGATAAAAATGTTTTTATGGTTTCTCTTTGTAAAGTCGGCTAAAATATTACGCTGTGCGAATTTTTTCTGAAAATTTGAATAACAGCAACGAACCTGAAATTCAGTAATTACAAAGACTATATGTACGTTACGGCTGATTTATAGACTTCATTGTATCTTACATGGTTACGGTTAACGAAGCCCAAAAGTTAAAAATAAGAATAGAAAATAAATTCGAATAGTTTTGCGATACGATCACGTTTAGTTGATTTTTAAATATTGCGAAAAATTTTGTAAACCAATCGAAATCGAATAGAATATTTTGGTACAAATATTCTGTAATAGGGACGTTAGAGTGAATTTTCCTAAAATCAATTTTCAGTTAAAATCGTCACATTTTCTGTGAAAAATCAAGTTAAACCATCCCCAACTTTCCGATTTGCAAAATTCATTTTGCTGTTTGTTTGTGAAATGAAACAGAAAAAAGACAACGGAAATAAAACTTCAAACATTGAAAGAAAAAACATTTTTGGAAACAACTAAATTTAGATTAATTAATTTTTATTAGATATTACCTAATGGTTCATAGAAGCTATAGTATAATTGAAAAATTAATAATTTCAATCAGAATCAGAAAAAATTTGTTGAAATGAAAACACTAAAATATTTTCATCCCCTTCTGATACTTTTTTCAATTCTCACGCAAAATTGCGAACATATTATGAGAGTCGTTGAAAAGGACATGAAAACAATGTCATTGCTGGGTCACTCAAAAAAAATTATTGGAGGTGTCCAGCAGCTTTAAAAACCCAAAATCTGGTCTTATGATTAATTTTTCTCTCCAGTTTTCAAAAAAAAAAGAGCTTTTCCATTTTCTTCATTCATTCTCACTCATAAACCATGCATCTTTATGTAAGTTTTCCATGAAAATTTACATTTAATTATTTTTAATTTTAAGCTGAAGTTTTTTTTGTTTTTTTTTATATAATCTCTAATTCCCTAATTAGTTACTTATACCTATGCATCATAAACTTTTAAATTGATTAAAAGCAGTCTAATTTTTTATAAATTGATTTTTTTTTTTTTTTGTTAAAAATAGTCTACGTTTCAAATAATTTCATTGTACTTAAAGGAATTACTCCGAATTGGGCAAGGTACCGCATAGGTAGTGAACTAAAATTGAATACAAAAGTTAAGCAGACAATGTTTGTTCATTTGCACTGAGGAAAAAAAAAGTATAAGTATATCATTATTACAGCCAAACAGGTAGAAATAGTTCCAATTGTGGCTGTAATTATATTTCTTAGGTTTCATTGCCAATCTTACGAGGGTCCTCGAATTAACAGTTCACTGACACAAAAGTATTACCTACATTCCTGAGTTTACGAATAAAGCGAACACGTCTTAAACAAGGACCTACTTCCATTATATTGCGTGAGCTTTAACTTTGATTACGACAACGAATAAATACAACCATAAAATAAATACCAACCTATGTATGTAAATGCTTCAATATAAGGGGAAGAAGATGCTCTATCTAAAACAACTGTTACACTTTTTAATTCTTTGTGCTTTAAGAAAACAGAACCTGATTTATTTGAGTTATAGGTTAATTCTATAGTATTCAAACTAAGAGTTCCACCAGTTTAACATGCACAGGTATCTTACGTACGGGTATAATAATTTTATTGTTCCACAAATTACCACAACGTAACAACAAAACAATGATTTCAATGAAGTGTCAAAATTGTTACTATAAAACGTGTCATTTGGGTGCTTTTCTGGGTAAAAACAATACTTTTAAAAGAACCTCTCCTCTTCAGATAGGTGCCAAATCCATTTTCATTTTGGTATTCAAAATAAAATTACATTTAAATTGAAAAAAATGAATGGAAGTCTCAGTCACCTATAGTTCCAGAAAAATCAAGATTTTTGGATTATTTTTGTGAAAATTTTCCAATCAGCAATCTACCAAGAATTGAGAAAAAATATATGCTTGTACGAAACATCAGATAGGTATTGACTTCATTAATTTTGTCTCATATTTTAGATTTGATGATGGCTGAATAATTTTCAAACGTCATCGGTATCTGTCAATCGTAATTTACATCATTCGTTTATTGTTTTTCCTTTTCTATCAAATATAAGATGGAAAAGCTCGTATTTTATAGCATTCATCATTAGGACGGAGTGGATGGAGTAAACAAAATTTTTTCTAATGAATTTTGCGAACCTTGTATTTCGATTTGTCGACCCTTCACTACAAATTTGTTATTTGCAAAAAGTCAAGAGTCAATGATGACGTAGGTATTCAATTATCTACATTTCGTGCATGATATGTATAATTTTTGACTAACATCTCTTCAGTAATGCATAGAAGAGACTGAAAAGTGGTTGAAAAGAGGCCTAAATAAGAAAAGTTGACGTAGGTAAATTTCAGTGATGGTAATATACTCAATATTGCTCGTGCACTATTCCCTGAGAAGAAGTATTTATTTACATTCGATTCAGACGTATTTCACATGGAACTCATATATTTACCTAGGCAAATAAAAACCTTGGCATAGGTACACTTCCCACGACTTACGGGAATAATTAAGAGTTTTTCATTTATATACACTGACAAATAAAAAATCACGAACAGTATGTTCACCAATTTTTCATTAGATTATGTACTCGCATGGAGACTCGATCTTCCATATTAAGTATGTACCACTTCATATCTAGAAAATGATGATGCGTCTTTGTTAGTCGATCAAGAATACTAAAATACTGTTTTTTTAAGAAGTGTATTCAATGAAACGCTTTCAATTATCAGGCTACATTATTTCAATTATGCATTAGTCATGTACACAAGTGCCTCCCGCCTCCAAGTGGGCTAAAGACTATTGTTTTCAGAAGAAATTGAGATAATAAGCTACTTCAAGGGCAAAAATAAAATTTCTGATTCCACTTGCCTATGATCAGAAAAACTCGTTCAAAAGTTCTATACCATCGCTTTTCTTTAAAAACCTCGTAAGTCGGACTTTTTGTGATTTTCGGATTTAAAAGGTTTTTAAGACAAAAAAAAATCAACAAATTGAATTATAAAAACCTCGTGAGTCTACCATTATTATTAGCCCTCCTAGAAGCAAATTAAAAAACACAAAAGTCCAACTTACAAGGTATTTAATGAAAAATTTATATATTAAGCTGCCAATTTACGAGGTTTTTATTGAAAAAAGAGCCGACTTGGGAGGTTTTTAAATTAAAAACCACGTAAGTCACTACCTGAACTTAAAATTTAGATTAAAAACCTCGTAGGTCTGAACAACTTTGAATATAACAACGGAGGGTGAAAGAAAACAAATTATAATTTATGCTCCTTCGATTTCTCTTCACTTCAACCATATAATGACATTAATTATTACCTTAGGAAAATTTTTTGATTTTTTTAATCAGTTTTTTGTTGTTCCTGTAAAATTTGATTCTTTCAACTCGCGAAGTTTTTAAAAAAGCAAAGACCACTTCCAGATGCTTTAATAATGCACTTCATAGTACAAGAAAGAACAATGACTGAGAGTAGAAACACTCATATACATAAGAGCAGTGATAGTCAAAGTATAATTACTAATTAGGTACCCCTGAAATTCAAATTACTCGTATCATATGTGGTGATTTCATTCAACAATCGATACACTATCATCAATGTTTGTGTATACAACCGGATATATCTAACACAAAATAATTCATTCACCTTATCATTACCATTGGTAGGATAAATATGGTGGTTAACCTCTATTTAATTGCTTTCATTTAGACATTGGTTCTGATCCCTATCTCCATTCTTGAGTGAACGTGTGGCTAATGATTCTGATGGTGAGCTCTCCTTTTTGAGTTCCCACAATTATTAGATATTTCAATGTGGAAAATGAAATACATAGATTATCTCTTCTCATCGCACTATTTTGGGTTTTGAAAGTTTGCAATTTGCATGCTGCATGTAAAGGTAAGATTGGTGGATGACCAATGAAATTGGAATTTTTAGTATTTCTCATGATGTATAACAAATTATTGGGAAAAAAAAAATTTATTAAGGCAAACAAAGAAAAAAGGGATATTATTGCATGCATAATTGGTCGTGTTAACGACAGATATTTGAACACACAGACGAAATTAATTTATTTCACAAACAGTATTTTTGCACTCCATTCATTATACTCTTCTTCTTCTTCCCTTTTGTTTAATAATTTTAAATACAGACAATACCTAACGGTAATTGGTGACCTCTTTACACTTGTTCCTTGAATACACAAATCCCTAGGTACATTGTATTAACCACAGTGGAAATTCGTATACCCAGATTGCATATATAAACTCACGTTTGAGACAGAATATTTGTACTGTTCTACATTGTCTTGTACATTGCTTTTCTATTCCTGAATCATATTGAACTGTTTTAACTTGTTTTAAAATTACATTTTACTAATCTGTACAGTTGAATGTACAAAAATAATTATTTATTATGTTGTGATTTAAATTATTTTGTTTAAAATATTCATTTAAAGTCTCACCCTTGAAGTTAAGATCCTTCATAAAAACGTGGATAGTAAATTATTTAATTAAATCATTATATCATTAGTAATATTAGTATTCACTTTGGATATTAGTATTCTTGAAGGAAATATAACTCCAGAAAAGTAACAAAATGGTACAACAAATCCCTTTCCGGCCGTTACAGATATCAAGCGGAACAATATTTGAAAACTTGTATAATCGGTGGGAGGCTGTTCGATTGGGGGGCTTGGGCCGTGGGGTCTCACCTCTTCTAACTTGATCTCAGTTGACAAAATCATGCAACTGATGATAGCTGTTTGTTTTTTTACTTGTTAATTCAATTTTTCGAAAATTGGTAATTTTCTTGAAGAAAAGTTGGCTAAATTTGGAATTTCACACCCCCTCGTCTGAACTACTTCAAAGACCCACTAATAATAACTATTGATATTTTAGTAAAAAAATGACTCTTCAGATCCAGATCACATTGATAAAATACTACTTATTGAAATTTTATTTGATCCTTATTTGTTTGTTACATTCAAGTACAAATAAATGATTATCATTCAAAAAAATCCTCAAAATTTCTTGTTCTAAACTTCACTTCAAAATATGTATCTAGTTACCTACATAAAAAACTGATATTTTAAATCCTACTTTTAGGCTAAAGGCAAAGGTATAGCCACCGAACTGAATTACAATACGCAAGACTTTGTATACTTAGGGTAAAAAATTCACTCCCACATATTATTTACGTGATATTTCGTCACGTTGTGAAACTATCGACCCGAAGATTTTTTTTTAAAACGCAACTCGATTTTTTTACGAAATAAATAAATTAATTCTAACAGTTTTCTTAAGTCGGTTCATTGTTCCACAAAACTTTTTTCGATGTTCCTGTGTCTCTGTTAGCATTAAACTATTTTTCATGTTTTTTTTTTTTTTTTTTTTTTTTACTATAAATCGGTATTTTATTACTTAGAGTACAAAATGCCAAATAATTATGTGTAGGTATACCTTCCTATTATAAATATGTAATCGCATTGGTGTGTGTATCCCTGTGTGACTTCTTTGAAACCTATTTCGTCGCCCAAAGACATTCTCGTGTAACTTCTTTCGACTTCGAAATCAAATAAAATTATAATTATCGAAACTAAGTAAAAAGTAAACAAAAAAACTTTTAACCTATGTTATAGGTGTAGTCTGCCAGTGTTCATATTATAATAATATACCTACTACTATATTATGTCGTTCAGCCCGACTTCGCACGGGTGAAAATTTTTATGAAATAAAAGCAAATCATAGCCGCATATATTTGTACCGGCCCAGACGCACAAAGGTATAGGTACTGCGAAAACAACAAAATTGAAGAACAAAAAATAATAATAATAATTAAAAAAATTAAAAAACACCACTGCACCGAAACAAACAAATAAAAAAGATAAAAAAATTAAGTAACAATAACAATTAGGTGTGAGATTGAAACAGCATATGCTGAACAGTCCACATAATATATTACGACTTATTTCATCTCGTAAGCATAGCTCAGCTCACTCTACTCTTGAGACTTATATCCTTTAATCAAAATTTCTATGGCAGTTTGGGGCTTTACCTTCATATTTGTTATTTTGTATTGAATATGCCCTGTGTTGCTCTTCAAGACGCCACTTTGGCAGATGCACGACACGATTGGCTGCATCACCACCAGTTTAGAGCAGCATACCTACATCATTTATGAGATAACCAATCTGATGGTAAAGCTCCCAACTGCCATAGAAATTTTAATCAAAGAATATAAGATTTTTGAGTCGGGTATGTTGCGTTATGCTTGTACAAGATGAATATCATGTATTATGTGAACTCTGCAACACATTGTTCAACTCTCACACCTTGTTTTTGTCACTTAATTTTTTTAGCTTTTTTATTTGTTTGTTTCCGGACTAGTGTTTTTTAATTTTTTTAACTATTATTTTATTTAAAGTTATTCATTTTACTTACCAGACAGTATAACGTTCAAAGAGAAGTGATTCATATGAATACTAGGAAGAATTTTCAGTTTGCAAGCAAACTACGTAATCAAAACTTTGGCGAAGTGAGATATTAGAATGACCCATTCCTAGCCCCCCAAAAAAGTGTACTTGGCTCATATCACACATGTGAGATGTGAAAATTTGTAATTCAATAAATATATCTAAAGATATACCGCTAGGTATAAATAAAACGAGCCCCCAGGAGACTTTGCTATGCTTTGGCTTGTGTCAGTTCTCGATTTTTGCTGTCATGTAGGTAATGCTGTTGAATTTGTTGTTTCGGCCGGAAGCAACGAAAATGTTTTTTTTCATGTCTGTGTGGCCGTGTAGGCAGTCGACAATATTGGCAAAATAATTTAGGGGAATAATATTGTGAAATAATTTTGACGAACGAATTAATTTTGGCCGGCTCGTACGTTTATTATAATGATACAAGAAATTTTCCAAATCAACAGTTTTTGGGTCATAGGAACCAATGAGTGGTTAAATCCAAAAATGGACATTAAATGTGAAGTTAACGTCTCACAAAACATATTATCGGACAATGTATCACTCAATTTTTTGAGAAAAAAAATTATTCTAACCATAATTCGGGCTGACGGGGGCAAATTGATGGGTTCAATCTAAAAATGAACTGTAAATTAGAACACAGCGCCTCATAAAACATATCCAATCAATGACAATGTATTACTCAGTGTTCTCAGATAAAATTGTCCCAAACTCTTTTTGTAGTCTCAAGGTAGACTACTCACAGGTCACAGGATGCCCAATGAGTGGTTTGATCCAAAAATGAACTGAAAATTTGAACTCGGCGTCTCTAAAAAGATTACATGTGATGAATTACTCAATTTTTTATGTAAAAATTATTGTAAGCCCTACTCACCCCAACCAGTTCCTCTTACCTGTTAAAGTTGAAATTTTGACAAGTTTAAATTGATTAGGAGACTTATTTACATTGGTTGATTATACAATTTCTAAAAGTTTTGTGTTGTAGTTGGTTGTCAATACCTAAACATTAATAGTAACTGATGACGGAATTTCGGTTTTTCTGCATTTTAATTCTCTTTATCCAGTTTTCGTAATTTATTAGTAAAGGTAAAAAACGAAGTTCAATTTTTTATTACTAATTAGCCTATGTTACTCGCACTTTTGTTAGGATTCATAAAATCAAAATCCTTTCAGCCTTTTGGCTGCTACTGTGGCTTATATAGGAACTCACATACGTGCGAAATCTAAACACAAATACACTCCTTTTTTTGAATAATTTTTGCGAATTCTATCAATAGATTTTAAAATCAGTAGGGAACCAGGACAATTAATACAGTAAAAAGATTCATTAAAATCAGTGCTGCGATTAGGCAGCCAGCTTGCGGCATAAAAAACCGATATATTTTTATAATATATAGAAACTATAACGAATGTAACATTATATAGACCAGCAAAGTTATCACATTGAATATGTGTGGGCTCTAGTTTTTACTTAAAAACACTTTGTATTCACGAGTAGGTTTGGTAGTTAACAATTATTGTATATGGTGGTTTTTTTTTTTTGGTTTGTCTGTTGAAGTTTGTCAATAGGATAATATATTGTAGGATTAGCAATGGCGTGTAACACGATTCAATGATGATACAGTGTTCGTCGATTACAGTTCGTTTTTTTCGTACGTTTCGTGTTTGTAGTATTTCCACATATCTATACAACTATTTTGAAGTTACTATATTATGGATAAAAATGTCACCCAAAATGGAAGATGAAAGACGAAGTCTGTTACCGCAGAGCATTCGATGTAAGAAATTTTAAAATGCCCACAAAATGGCCAAAAATAACTTTAAGAAACCGCTAACACTATACCTCATCTTCATAATATTACGAATGGTAAGATCGTTTCTTAAATATAATCCCAGTTGCCATGGTAGTGTACGTTTTTTTCAAAATATTGATCCGGCATGGAAGACATATTGGCCAAGTAAAATGCTGTAGGTAGTTTCATAATGTACTCGTTAGTTTGCTTCGTTATGGTGCTCTTTACCGAACTGAAAATAGTGCAGAATACCAATATTGATTAGGTATATATTCTTCTGAAATTATGGGTTTCTGAAATCGTTTTTATGAATTTGTTGTAATATCTTATTGTTCGTTGGTTTGGCCAATTTTCATATTGTTTTTCGAATGTTTTTTGGGAAAAGAAATTATACTGTATGACGCATAAAGAATATACATTGTGTAGAATATAGGCTGCATGAACACTATCTGTTTGCGAATAATGCTGAATTTAGCTTATGTTTCTGTAAATGCTGAATTAAGTTGGGCTGTCTAGGTATGATTTCGGTTTTTGTTGCTGTTTTTTTTTTCTATTCGTAGACGACATAATCATTGCTTGTGAAGAATCTTCGAGATACCTCTAGATAATACCATTTTTTCCTCTTTTATAATTGTTATTGTGTCTCGTACAGAGACGTAAGAAAGGTTTCGGCGAGAAAATGAATAAAAAATTGTAACGCAGCATCAGTTCGGTTAGCAAAAGTAGATTTTCAATAAGTATCAAATTAATCGCTAAAAAATTATTAATAGATTATAATTGATGGTTGTATATTAAATTTTATATAATACCTACATGATCAGAATAGTAGCTCTTATCATTGATGAATGTAATCTCGATGTAAAGTGAACGCGCTTCCATGTAAAAACGTACGTAAATCATCTTTTTACATGGAAGCACGATCATTTTACATTGAGGTAGAGGTTATACCAGAGACATACAGCTAAAAAGATGTCAAGGCCGGATCATAAACACATCAAACATAGAACGTTCATAGAATGTTCCAAATTCCGATATTTTTTACTGTGCATGACAAGTCCAGAAATATGCTCATTTTGTAACCAACAGCTCCTAAGTGAATTCGTAAATTTGAGAAATTTTATGGTTTTAAATTTTTTTATTAATTTTATATATCTTTTTGATTGTTTTACTTGAAATCTACGTTCACCCAACAGACTGAAGGGCTAAAGAAACAAGCGCATCTTATCATACACAATTTTATGGAATTAAACTATGCAATCAAAATTATCGAATGCGATTGTATGAGAACCATTGCTTATAGAAAGCTGAAATTTTGATGAAACATTAATATATGTTTGCTAAGAATTCTGTGAAAATTTCGCTGATATTTCCATATTTGTATTTATAGGGCTCTAGCGGATGTATAGTACCTACTTTGATAATGTGTATATATTAGTATGGAGATGTCTATTTTCACAATAAAATATGTGCAGCTTTAGTTATGTGCAGAACGTACAAACGGGGGATTTTACTTTTGATGTCACAGTAGTGGTGGTGCCTCGGAAAAAGAGTTCTACTATATGTTGAAAACCAAATAATCAACCAATAAAAAGGCCCAAAAACGGTAAAATTGAGACTTTTTTTTTTTTTTTCTATTATTTCGGCTTTTGAGGGTTCAAAATAATTACTGTTCTTGGTCTTATTTTATTCATTAGTCTCCTATTTAATTTGGTAGGTCCAATGTAAAGCCAAACGTTCTTTACAGAGAATCACGAAGAAGTATTTGAAGATTTCTATACACTTACCATGCTTTTATCTCATTCGTTTGTCCACGGCACACAGTTATATATAATGCTGCAAACGCCACAATCGATCTTTCAGGAAGAATCCCCCATTGCTTCTTTTCTATCTTTACAGCGCATATATAGTATCGGACATTTCTTTAGCCGTATATCTTGGGTTACACTTACTAAATGAAACGTTAAATCTTCCACAATGAGGAGGTTGATATTTTGTTCCGTTTTTTATAATTTTTGTGAATGCATGACTCGGGAATTGCTCAATCGCTACGCTCATTTCGCAAACTTTCTTTCACTTGTAAACACTCACTTCTGAACCTCAGTGTGTAATACAGTATTGTAACTGCAGTTGATCTAAAATTACGCAGTTAAAAAAAATTATCTCTTTCAAAATAGAAACAAAAATAGATTTTTCGGAAGTACCTTCTGGCTAATCCGTACCTGAATTGGCAGTATATTGTAATAAATTATAGTTAATACTTTTTGCAAATTTAGTAGTTATTGGTTCAAAGTCAAGCATTTTATAGCCAAAATAATATCAAAAACAACTGCCAATCCACGCCAAAATTAGTAACATGTTAGAATAGATTATGATATGTACTTGTTCCGAATTACGTTCTTATTGGTTCAAGATTAGGCGTTTTATAGTCAAAATAAAAACAAAAATTTTCTGTTACGACATACCGTTCGGGTACCGTCTGGCCAATCCGTAAGAAAATTGACAGCAAGCTGTAATAGATTACAATAGAAATTTGTTCCAAATTTCGTAGCTTTTGGTCTGAAATTAAAAATTTTGTAGTCAAAATGAGAACGAAAATAGCTGTACCGAAAGTACCGTCTGGCCGATCCGCACCAAAATCAATAGTTCCGGTCCTTGGTTTTGTACTAATTTCGATTCGAATTTCGTATCCATCGGACAAAAACTGCGAATCTGTACCGTGGTAAGAAGAAATTGGTTTTTATATATACGTATGAATTTTTGGCGCAGAAATTTTCCTTAAGTCATGAAACGAAAACAGTACTTATCTCCACTCTCAAGTCGTTCCATAACACCAAGAATTATTAGTAGATTTTCATAGAGAACCTTCTTGAAAAATTTATTGTCTGTCCGCGATACCTACCTATCAATGAGCTAAATTGATAGGTAATGTGCTAATTTCAAACAGCTGTAGCCCAAGAAAACAACTCGTAGGTATCTCTTTTCTGTGTATCTTTGTAAAAATGCCTACATTTTAATTAGATTCAACCATAAATTCAGCAAAATGATACGATACATTAAAAAAATGGAATCCCTGATCCCTTCTATAAAGGTAAAACAGACCATCTTGACGGATTATAGCGATGCGTAATGATTTGCTGATCCAGATGACATTATGGGTGAAAGATATGGGTTGAAAACTTTTCAATTGTCATTTTTATAATTTTCAATAGGTCAGTATAATTAGCCTACATAAAAACGGCGCTACCATCGACAAGAGATCCACCTTATGCGAAACATCTTGTATACCTAGGTAGAAACTTATCTAAATTTTATAATATTATTTTTATATTTGTTTTGGAAATTATAAATGTACAAAAGTATTCACAGGCAGTATTAGGTGACAAGGTACTTAGGTTTCCACTTGGAAAGTAAATTTCCATTCATCCGAATTCGTAGCCATACTGAAATTAATTAAACCAATGAATTTGTTGACCGACTTACCAAAGATATGCTGCGTAAATTGTAAGAAACTCAAAATTGTTTTCGCCAAATTTAGCCCAAACGATACTTATAAATAGCTGTTACGAGGAATGAAAAAATTCTTATTCTGAATAATTTTCCAACTTTTTGTCAATATATAGCACCAAATTTAACCGAAACCATAGAAAGCCAGGATGTTCTCTAATTTCCCCTGCTTGACAAGAAAATCAATGTGAACAACGTTCGAATCCTCTTCGCAGAATCCATCTAACGAATCCCTCAAATTACTCCTATCATGATAGTGAATCCCTTGCGAAAACCATTATTATCATAATAATTGTGAAATTTTTCCACAAATTACGAAACTTTTCCAAAATATAATAACCTATGAAAAATAAATATGACCCCGACATCAAAACCTCGATTACTTCGACTTCCTGAGCCCCATAAAATTTCGGACTTATTTCTTTTCATGCTAGGTACGTTTTAAACGTAATTAAATAAGGTTTTTCCCAAAAATATGATTGAATGGGCATGAATAATTAAAGGCCGATCTTCTTCCCTGTTTCCCATCCCAAAAATGGGGAAAATATCTTAGTTTCTGATATTTCATGAAAAATTGGAGAAACTGAAGATAAACCATCAAATTTTGCTTATGACTTTATTACATTAGTACTTTTTAATGTTGCTTCTATTACTTCAAAAGTGGGAAATAAAATGACACGTTTTATCGTTTTAGACAATTTTTGTCCTGTTAAAAGAATTCTAATGCTATTAAAGAGTGGGAAATCGTTGATAAATGATTCAAGAACCAGAATCTATGGTTCTCCTTCTCCAATGAAAGTTCATTTTCTTCACAACTTAAAATCCAATATACATACTTAATCATGTAGGCTATCAGCCATAAATTTAGGTTTGAAAATAATGGCAAAATTCCATATTTTAGCCTGAAATAATTGTTTTTTTATTTTTTTATTTATTTGCATCAGTCGATTTCATTTAATCTCGTATCTTCCTAAAGTGAAGTGAAATAATTATATTATTTCTCTTGTTTTAAAGAAGAAGAATTGCTGGTATATTTCTTTTTGAATAAGCAGTAACTTTTCAGGGTCCATGCGAATTGTTGTTGAATGTCACTGTTACCAGGAATTAATTAGCCCTCATGAATAAAACATGTTGAACGAAACAATTGACACTGACTCATCGAGTTCTACGGTCAAGAGGAACGAAAAAACTATTTAGGGCACAGTTTATTAATTGAATTACAACATTGTGTAGAACTTTTGACTTTAAATTTTCGTTTCAGTTTACACACTTATTGCTTTGTTTTGTTGCCTTTAATTTTTATCAAAAGTGCAGCTATCATACTTTAGCTTAACGTATATTTCTACGAATTTTTCGTGAAATTGTTGTATTAGGTAGCTATATAGGTAGGTTAGGTATGTCTTTCCAAAAAACGACTCAGCAGTCATCATTGTAATAATGAATGCTATTTAAACTCAACGACGTGACGACCAACTCTTAAACTTTCCTATAGCCCTGCTGGAAATGATATTTGATCCCTTTTCGAAGAACGTAGGCCGATTCAACTTTTTTTTTCATGTCAAAATACGATTGAAATAATACGATAAAAAAACCTTGTGGAAACTTTTTGTAGAAAATAAAAATACAGTTTCTGAGTGTTCGAAAAACATTAGCCTAAATGTGTGACGCTACTTTGTTGGATCACGCGGTGAGTCAGTTCTGTTTCCATGATAGGTGTTCGGGCAAATTGAGTAATAATATTTATTTATTCAGCCACTTTTACTGTTTCAAATTACGAATTTATTTATTTATAATTTCTGATTTTAACTGATTTGTGTTTTTTTTTATTATCTTCGATTTTTCAAGAATAATTCGAAAATTTATTTTTTCTTATAAATTTATTATTTTTTTCGGAAGTGTTGATAATCCGATTAAATTTCAGCGACAAATGGAGCAATTTTTCAAGCTATTTAAAATTCCGTATCATTCTTTAATTTATTTCAATGCCATCTTCGTGTTTGCTGTCTATACTGTCTATATACATACCTATTTCGTTCTTCGAAAAAAATTCAAAATCGAATGTATATGTATAGGGTCAAGGTCGAGCTCCCGATTCAAATATGCGAGGCAAATTTTCGTGAAATGCAGTTTATATTTAATCGCAGTTGCTGTTATTTTTATAAAATTTAAGCTCTTTTTTTGTCCATTTCTGACCTCAATGTAACTTTTCGTTGCCTTACATCTCAGCATGTAGATTTTTGTCTTCGAATATATTTAGAATTTGATGAGGTCTCTTGGCCTTTCAGTGATGAATTATTCGTTGAATACTGACGCAGGCTGTAAATTAAAGGAAAACAGATGCGTTACAAATATATTCCTAATTGACTAGATTGTTTTTGATTTTCGTTCTCAATTTGTAATTTGATTTGACTCCGTTCAGAGATCTGTTTCGTGAATTCACTTCAACTATATCTTTTAATAAGCTTCGACAATCAATACATCAGAAAAATAGAAAGTTAGTAATTTTATTAAAAGTAAAATGTTTATCGTCGAATCAAATTTTGATTGGTAGAAAAATTTAGGAAGCATAGTGTGAGAAAAAGGTCTAGAGAATCGAGATGATACAAAAGATAATCTCTCTATTGTTGTAACCTCTTCAATCATATCACTGCGATTAATTTTTCAAAACTACCATTTGTAGGTACCTAATGTATACCCCTTACAAAGTGGACGTATAAGTCTATATTATTATTCAAATTAATATTGATTTAAATTAAAGTATGAAAACTTGACATCATTACACAGAGTTAATAATTAAAAAGGAAAAAAAATTCAATCATTTTTGGTTTCTTATAAATGTTACAAAAAATGTTTACAGGTAAAAGTGACAAATAGAAAGAAAAATACAGTTTAAAAATTTAGTTATCTAACTGCTTGTAGGATATTTTATAGAAATGATTTTCACCGCCTTTTATAGGTATCGGAGTGGGAATACCCGAATGGCCAAAAACGTGATTTTAATCGTTGAATTGTTCATTTAAAATTTAAATTCGTTCCATGCGAATTCAGCAATAGGTAATTGATGTTGCTCTTTTATTATTTATACTGGATTTAACTCCCTGACGAACGAGCAACTTTTTTGTGTATAACTTGAGAATTTTTTGCATAACTTAATTTACCATCCACATAATTGTATGATTTGCATTAATATGGCTTTACTGCAATTAGATAGGTAAATTCTCAATTTTTGTTTCTTCAAATGAGGACGCTGCTCGTAGCCTCCTGTCTAATGAATCGAATTAATCCAATTTCTCACTCTAATTTCTTATAAAATATAATTGGAGACTATAAAAAGTGGACTTTTTTTTTCTCCCGAAATACATAGTAACTCGATAATGTTTCTATACAACCATATGGCCTACCTCCTTCCAGTTTGTGGCTGTTTGAGGAGATTTTTATTTGAAGACTTCCAAAATGAGCATCTTTGAAAATACCTACCCACGAAAAAAAAATTAATATAGGCTTCTCTGAATAGGTTATAATAAAATAGACTCAATAAAGAAGTCACAAGAAATTCAGAAAGGTAGAAAAATTGTAAATTTGTAGGATGCGGCCGTTTCCAAAAATAAAATAAATTAAAATTTTCAAAATAAATAAAATAAACCTTATTTAATAATAAACGCAGTGAGCGTCCTCGGCTAGGCTAACCACCTAGCCTAGACTTGAATGTAATTTATCGACCTCTTCCTGTTGATTTCACTTTTATTTTATTTTCTATTTCCTACACCACCATCACGTGACACTCCCTGTTGTTGGTGGTAGTCGTGGTATTATATTAAATACAGTTTAACAAACCCAGCTGTTGGCTTCCCTCACCTTTTTTCACGAAGCAGCAACTTAAAACACATTTCTCTGTACATTTTCTGCTGCTTCATTTTTATCCATCGTTTTGTCACCAATCAGTGGTGGTCAATTTATTTTTATCTGCTGTTCTAAATAAGTTTTATCATATAACGTATTTTTCTAAGATGGTCTAATTCTTACCTGCGAGCAATGGGCCCACTTGAGGAAATAAAACGAGGTTTACTTAGGCAGGATCATTTCTAGAAATGCCTTCTCGGACATCAGCTATTTTTGGTAAATATTATTCTTCATATTTTTGTTGCATGGTATAAAGCGGTACACACAATCACCTGGCTAGCTGAGCAGGTTTTGGATTTTAACTTGCACCTTCACTAAATTCTGTTAGTGGAGATACTCTTGGTTTACTAACGGAGTATTGTTTTTTGGGGAATTTATGTTGGTTTGTATTGGGTTGGATTCTGCCATCCAGGGTCGCATACCAAAAATTTCTCATCAGTACCTATTCACAAAATTTAGCTTCTTACTCTGAAATATCCCTTAAAGTTTGGTTTACCTGGAGAGAATCCTTGAAACCAAATATTGGAATAGCTTTTTTTTTTGTAAATCTTAAAAAGCAGCTTAATTGTGACATTTTCCCCCATTTTTTTAGTTGGTCTTTGGAATACTTTCTTTTGAAAGATGAAAAAATTGCATAATACTGTACTAACCAACTGAGTCTAATCTGTATAGTGAATAGTCTACTTGTTAAATTGACGAAGTGATAATTTCGGCGCACTTAATCGGATTAATATTTTCTGGTTTCTGATCATTTATTTTAAATCCAGTCCATGAGTCTAATCTGTATAGTGAATAGTCTACTTGTTAAATTGACCAAGTGATAATTTCGGCGCACTTAATCGGATTAATATTTTCTGGTTTCTGATCATTTATTTTAAATCCAGTCCATAGTGTGAGAAAAATTGATAATTCGGATAAATTCTTTGGATTCGAATCATTAATTTTAAATCAATTCATATTGAGGAAAATTGATTAAGTGTGTATCTCTATGAATTAATTGTGGCAGTGACCCAGCGATTTTGCAAATTTATGAAATCATTCGTGACCCTTTACAGCTTTGCTTAATAAATACATCTATAAAGTTCCTTTCTTTTACCAGGGATTCCAAAAAAAATTTACTACAATCCATTCGCTCTGATAACTAAAATTTCAACCGGGACCTAGACAGTTTTTATTTTATTTTATTGCCATTACCATATAACCTATATTAGTATCCGTTCATTAAAATACAGAGCGACGATAGATACAGCCCATGCACTGAAAAAGCGATACACAATTAATACTACTTATAATGTCACCGAAATTTCATATCACTTAGCTGATAAAAAGGTTGTATATTTTGCACGAGAAATAAGAAAATTTCACAAAATCAACATTTAACTACATTTAGCCTCTTCAAAAATGTCACTTGCTGTCCTTCTCATTCGTCGAGATATGATAATTTAGATTTTTTTCATTTATACTGCGTTTCTGTATTAAGTAAGTATAACTTTTCTTTCAACCTTCAGTAATAAGAAAATAATATTGAAAAATTGTGTGAAATCCAGCCGAAAATCCCCTGAAGGAGACCACGACCCAGAGGTTTCTCTATTGTCTTTATTGAACGTACTCCTAGGTAGTTATATAATACATATTAATAAAATAGGACTGTGAATGTAGTGGCGCACTCATGGATGATATTAGTATCACGGTGAAAGAAATGAAAAAGTCCAACTTAAATGAACATTAATTTATAAATAAGTATATTATATTAAGTACCTATCAGGTATAGCTGATCCATATTATTTCAACTTTCAGCGAAGCTGAAAAACTGGAACCTGTAGCCTAACGAAATTTTTTTTTCTAAAATTGGACGTAATCATAAAAAGTGATTTATCATTGTCACACTTATTCCTTAAGAAAATTTTTGGTGTAAAGAATACTGAGTCCTGCTATTATATTTTTCTTAGAGTCAAAATGAATTGAACATTTTTATGGTAGGTACACAAAAATGTCAAAATGATTTTTTTTAAATGATTAAAAAGTTACTTCTCTCCAGTAGATCTTAGTTTAAAATACGATGTAGTTATGATATAAGTTGATCCTTTTTAAACTGGTCCAACTGGATTTGTTCTGCCGATAGTAGTGTCGGATTTATCGCAGACTTTCTAATGTCAATTTGAGTAATGTAAAAAAAAATTACAAAATATGTAATTTCTGAAAAATGGCTGAGAAATTGCGAATTCGCAAAATCACTAAAACCAATTTTTTGAAATAACCTATTGAATCACCTCAGCAAGTTTTACCATTCGAATCTGGGATACCCAGTAGAAATATAAATGATAACGCTTACCTTGTCCATGCAGTATATGCTACTTTTTCATTCAATTGTAAATATTCACATTAATGATGTCTCATAAAATCTTTTCCGTTTAACCGTCACTGCTCTGCCTATTTTCTGGTGCGTGTTTAGTAACAAAATAGTTTCGAGGAGGAGACAACAGAGACTTCAGATAATTTGTGGTGGTCATTTAGGGGGAGGAGTGAAGGAATTATAAGAATCCACTCTCTTTCATGTTCGAATGCGGGTAAATCTTTAAGGACCGAATAGAAGTTAATGATACTTAAGTAATTCTTACATTTTCCCCATCGATAATTTTATCTGCAGGAGCGCAAACATAACATAGAGATATAATTTTGTTAAGCTAAGTAATTCTGAAGTCACTGTTGACATTTAAGTAAAAGCTCGGTGGAAATATTTAGGCTATATGATCCCTTATTCTCGTTTATTTTTGTCAATTTTTAGCGAAGTTAAATCAGATTTTTAATATTTTTTTCTCCAATAATTTAGGGAAGGGGGCTACAACTCGCAAAGAAAGAATTTTTCAACAATTTGCAAATGTGAATTTTTGGTTTCTTCGACCGAACAAATCGATCCTCGAAGTTATGCTCTTAATTATTTCCGGACACCCTGTATATATTTTACAAGTACGGTACCTAGTAATTATTACGAATGTATGCATTACCTATCGATGTTATTTTAATGAAATTGGAGATACTGTGTGCACCGCGTGTACTACTTTCTTTAATTTTGATAGGTATGTGTCCATATTAGTTCGCGGGTAACAAAAAAGTTCTTTAAAGTCTACCGTTTGGGCACACCTAACGTGCACCGAACTAAATTACCAAAAAATACATTTACTCCCTTCTGTTACAGTGGTCCTTAAAAATAACTTCAAAAATAACTTTTTTTTAGTAGTGGAACGAATCTGTGATAAGCCCAGCTGATAAACTGCAAGGATGGCTGATAAGGTCAGACGTTTTCAAACTTGATTTGAAATTTTATCAGAATAAGCGTCGATATAGACATATGCGTTGAATTATATAATTATTTAAATAGTACAGACAGTATGCAGCATATATTAGGTACTATTTAAAGCAATTTAAATTGAATACATGTTTAGTTAGTGATACATTCAATTTTGTTTGAGTTAGCTAGTCAGTCAGTCAAATGAAATGAACGAATTCGATATTAAGGTGTAATTTATTTAGAAAACTGTTTTAACGTGCGTTGAGAAAGTGAATTTATCAATTTTTGAAGTTGAGAAATTCGTCAATAGATGGGGTAGCGTACGTAATTATTTCAAATTGAAGACTTCCGAAATTTCTCGAATTTTTTGATTTTTTAAAACCACTTTTTTGTTTTTGAACCTCCAACAAATTAAGATGGAAAAAATTTAACTCGTACCTAGCGTAACTATAATACGCAGTTAATTGTGATTTTTTTATGATATTTTTCTACTGGTTGTAAAGAAGAAAATTTTTATTTTTTTCACTGTAACGATCCTCGAAAAGAAAGCTTAGTGAATTTCACCTCATATCTATCCTTGGGTAGGGATCTATTTGAAGATTATAGTTAAAACAATATTATAGGTATATCAAGTAGATACAGTGCTTTGTGTATATAGGAGAGGACTCAACTAAGGAGCAGGCCTGACGAGTGTAGGAAGGGGTTTTTATTAAATCCCTCCCACAAATAAATCTTTGATACAGCACCTGAAACATAGACGCAATTTTCAATTATTTAAGGGTCCCTTAAATTTTTTCTCTTCCTGACTCTAATTTCCTCACTGCGGATCTGTCAGGAAGAGGAGCGACAGATTTGGTATATAGGCTAGTTAAATTTAAAAAAAAAATTAAACCGGCTGCATGAAGGGACAAAAATAATAGAACTAAAATGTTGAAAACAAGTTTTCCAAGTTTTTGTAATAGTAATTTTTTTACAAAGTGGAATTACTGTTAACGCAGTCGTCAGTCTGGCAGAAATGCCTTCCAAGTAACATGTTATAAATAAATAATGCAAGATTTTTGAATGAAGCAATGTAGATCCCTTCATATTAAATATTTCCCTGATTCAATTTTTTGTGAATTTAACATGGATTTGACAACCTTGAAGTACATAGCATTATTAAATCTATTCAAAACATTAGGAAGTTTTATTTGTTAAGAATATTTAAATTCCTTAAATGTGTTATCAAAAACTCTCCACTTTCCATTTGATTTCAATCAATTTCATATTAGGCTTAATGATAGGTACTTATGAAATTAACATTCATTTACATATCATTTATCGCGCAATTTAATTTGTGAAAACCAAACAGTATTGATTTTCATATTAATATCAGAAGGTACTTCTGCCTGCAACTGCGTTAGTTGTAATTCCACTTTGTAAAAAAATTACTATTATAAAACCTAGAAAATTTGTTTTCAACATTTTAATTCTATTACGTTTTATGTCCCTAAATGCAGTTGGTTTTTATTTTTTTTCAAAAATTTAATTATTTGAATAATTTTTTATGAAGTGCAAAATGAAAGTCTCTAGCAGTTTTTTACAATAAGAAGAATTTACTCTAGAAGTGACAGATAATTGTTGATATTGTAATATTTGACAAAACTGAATTTAGTTTTCAGCGTATTGTTTTTTTCTCAATTACAGTAATTCAAATTTATTTATTGATCAACAACCAAATTCCAATCAGACGCAGAGGAAAACAAATTCAAAGTTTAAAATTGATTTTAAATACTGCCCAGATCTACTATACTAGACTATATTATTAATAATAGTAATAATGATTTGACAAAAAGGCATATCAAAAAACGTATGCTATGATTTATCACACAATAAAATGTGGAAACTCAAAATTTACCCCCTTTTGGGGCCGATTGGGGATTGAAGAATGGGTCAAATAGAATAATGAACACCAAATTTGGACTCAGTACCTCAAAAAACATATTTTGTGATGTATCATACAATAAAATGTTAAAACTCAAAATTTTGCTGGTGGAATGTTTATATGCGCATAATTCAGGAAGGCTAATATATAATACTGAGAGAATGGTGTTATCTAAAATATATTTATATAACCACAAGAAATACCTTATCCTAGACAGTTTTGAGTGATCCAATCAGAATGCGTTATTCCGTTTTATTTGGAATCGGGACTTGTGATTGGTCATCTTACTTTTTTGATTAAAAAAATTCCTGAATTTTGAATCCTATTTTTGGGTCATCTATGGGGAATTTTTCGGATTTCTTTGGCCAGTGTTACTCACCATAAAAATACCAATTTTTTGAACCATTATTCGTATTTCTAAGATGAACGTTGAATGCTGCAGAGTGGCACAAAATTTCATTATACTGCCAGAAAACGGGTCAAACACAATAGGTATTTCTTTCTGACACAGTCGGTAAAAAAAATTTAATCACAGTTAGGTAGGTAGGTATTCATATTTTTTATAAAGTAACGGCGTAATGATATTCGTATGATCCGGCACTTACCTACTAACGGAAAAATGCTGTCTTTTTTCTTTATTTAGGCCACGTCGGACAATCTGTCGAGAATATGCTTTTTTTGGCATTACCTACTTTTTGTTTCATTTTGACGAGGGCATTCGCGATGAAAGCTTCACTTTTCTCCCATTAGGTTGGTGGATCAATCTCACGTCTCCAGGGAATTTTCCATAATTTGTGAAATACTTCAAGTTTTATACTTTTCGGAGTTATTTTGGAAACCTTATGTAAGTCCCTTCGGACTATCTGACCAAAAATCACGAAAAATATTTCACTCATCAATTGTTGCGTATGTATTGTCGTTTATTTTTCTCCTTCGTAGACGACTAGACGTTGAATGACCGTTCCAACAATTAAACTTGAAAAAATTCGTCTTTGTCTTTGTGTACCTACCTATGCTATATAATTACTTATTTCAAAATTTCTGCGTCGCCATTACCAGTTCATTATCGGCGATTTTGTCATTTTTAATTCCGTATATTTTGGTAGCTAGGCTCTCATTCCAAATACTTTGCAGAAGTCGACGAAGTATAAAATTTAAAAAATCAAGGAATCTTTGATGTTACATCGTGTGGTATAATCTTGCCATCGTCATCTCTGTGAAAATTTTCGCCAATGTTGTGTTTGTGTACTCGAGTGCATCCACTAGTGAGAATTTCTTTTCAGTTTTCACTGACAAACCAGTCAATTCTAATATTTACATGGTTACAAGTGGTCTTACAATGTTGTCAATTTGAACAGCAGCCACGCTCTTGTTGTTCGATTTAATCACCTGGCGCCTTTTCAACTGCGCATTATATTTATGTGTGATTTTATTTTTATCGCGTAGGTATAGGCACTTATATAATATTCTTGCCTCTGATTTCAATAATAAATTATTTTAAAGAAAAAGTGAGACGTTTTCCATGGTACTTACTCGTCTTATTGGACTTGCGAGAATTTATTTTCACTTAACAAATTAATCAGCTAATTTGTACGGATAAGATAATCTATACGTCATAATGCTGTCAATTTAAAATACCAAATGGCAGGTACGACTATGATCTTCTGTCATATACTTGTTCAATTATTGCTTCGATTTTATTGTCTGGTTTCTTCGTAATTACCATTTGTTGGGTACTTACCCACAACAATGATTGAGATTTCCATACTTCTAATGAAAATAATTTTTTTCAGTCGTTCGTCATAATTATAAAGCCATATGGTAACCTTTATATAACTTAGTAACGATGATGATGCTTCACAATGTTTCTCCCTTCTCCAGAACAAATACCTCATTTGATGACCAGCAACTGTTTTAAAATATTTCTCCATTCTGAAGTGGACATTTCGTTTGAATTAGTGAAAATAAGATCTTGGCTTGGCTATAAATTAGTGGCGTTAACTTGACCTCATTTTGATTTTCCAACATGTTTCGAATTTTCAATCGTACTTTATTGATAAGAAATTTAGAACTAAAGTCTGGAGAGGAAATATGTTAAAATTTCCGACCATTTTTTTCCAACTAGTTAGAATAAAAAAAAAATAGTTTTCTTTTTTATGAAAAATAGAAAAATTATAATTTCTTTTGGTTTTTTGTTTTTTGTTTTTTTTTTTTTTCATTTGAGAATTCTGAGACGGCTTTCCTAAAACCACCTCTATAGGTATGAAACATAAGAGTCTTTAAATTCCTTTTAGCCTGTATGGTGTCTGTAAGAATTGAACGACTAAAGGATTAAAAAAATTAATTTTTGCAACACACACCCTAAAAACAAAAGATTTCGCGCGTTCAGTAGGAGATTTTGCCTGATTTTATTTTAATGTTAAAATGTAAAATTTCGCGCATGCGTATTACTTCTTATCCAACACTATGAAATTTCTGTACTTCTGGATTTCGTAAAAACTAACTGTCTAGTTTTCACCTCAATTGAACACATTTTAACTTTGAGATAAACTTCCCTTATTTTACTTAATGATTACTCAGCTTCTATTTATGCTATAAAAACGTGGTTGGTTTTGCTGGAAAGAAGATAAAATTTACAAAATTTCAGTAGAATTTTTTAATTATCTTTAATTGTTAGAAAATAAAACAAACAGCAAAAACGGTAATCAATATAAAATTGACTGGTTTTTGGAATCTAGAAATTTCTCCTCATTCACTCAATCAACCACTATTCAAGCTAGAGAGCTGAAGTTAGCATTTATGGAAAGAATGAAAAATTTTCTCGAATTTATTGATAATGTAATAATTCAATCATCGTTAGCTGCATAAAAATAAACGTATGAAAAAAATGCAAATTAATAGAAAACTTTTCATCTTTGGAATCTAGAAACCTCTCTGATTTCAATCAATATTTCCTCGTAGCCACTATTTAAACTAGAAAGCTGGTATTGGTACTACTGGAAATAAGAAAAAATTTACTCAAACACGTATTCCAACAAAATTTTTATTCATTCTTACCTAGGTACTTGAAAACAAACCAACGAAAGAATGCAAATTAAAGGAAAATTTTCAGTTTTTGTATCGTTTAAATACATTTTCAAAAATTCACAGGTTTTACATTTTGTAAGAATGAGGGGATTGAAAATTTAAAAAAATTTAGAAGAAAGGGTTGCTTATTTTTTCAGTTTCTTTCAGTTTTTTATTTTCTTTATAAACCAATTCCACTTTATTTTTCATTACCAGTTTCTCCTTCCACTTTTTTTTTTACTGTTGTTATTTACTCTTTCTCTTACTCTTCACGCATAAAACATTTGTAAAAATTGGGTGGTGGAAATTTTCTCATAGACTAACTCTATAAGCGTTTTCAATGCTAAAATAGTACAGCGATATATTTCGTTATGAGAGTGCGAAGTGAGCGATCCTCGATGAGTTGCAATTTGTAACACCAGCCATGGGCGAGTGTTATAAATTGTAGAAGTCAAAGTTACTCACATTGCGCTCAAGTTTCGAATGCTATTTTTTGTAATACCCGCGCATGTGTGATCAGGGAAAGTAACTGATTGGCTGAAAGGAAGCGCCAAACACTCATTTTCATTACAAGAGCAAACACTTGTTTTGCTCCTATTGACGTTTTCTGACTATAAAAAATTTTTGATCTCAAATTGGAAATTTTACGTTTAGGGCCTTGAAAACAAATACCTAATCGCGCATTTTGCGATATGTATTACGAAAAAAATTTTCTTGGTGAAGTTTTCATTTGGTAGGTTGTTTCAAAAAACAGTTTATGACACTGCGAAGTGTTGATTTCTACGAGTGTTATCCTTGCGGCACGAGTCCAATCACAAATAACTATTTTTCCTCCGATCAACCATGGAAAATAAGCAAAAAACGAGTATTTGAAAAAACGTTTTCAAGTCGAATCCACTCTAGAAGGGGAAGAATCGTAACTGGAACCGATATAATTTTATTTTTATTCTTAAAATTTATGGATTCGAAACACAGATAATACGGTTCTTGAAAACACCGCGGTATTTCTTTTCCCTATGCTAAATATTTTAATAAGTGTGAGAGAATTCATGAATCAGATACCGATAGTACGTCAAATATCGTCTAAAATTTGTTTTGCCAGCTTGAAAATCCCATTAGATAGGCAATTGTAACTGTAGAAAAAAAAAAGGTAAATTTACATAACTAAATTGAGTTTTTGTTCTACGCTCCCTCTCTTTGAAATTGTAGATCTCAGGATGGAGAAAGGACTATTCTATTTGGAAATTTCTATTGTTTAAGGACACATTTTGTTTCTGTAATGAGGAAAAATTTTCCAGCCACTAACTTTCGTAGCAATCGTACGTACCTAGATATTGATTATTTTATTTAGGTGTGAACTTGAAATTTTGAATTTTTCATGATGTTTCGAATCTTATACGCTCCATAAATCTTGCAATTTTTTTTTTACTTCAGCTATCTCTTGCGTCAAATGTGCTGATATGCAAATGGTAAATTTTTGATGCGAAAAAGTCAATAATTCAAGCGCCGTTTTATTATTGCGTAATAGTGAAATTTGTCATACTTTTGAAAGAAGAAAACATAACACCAAAATCACGCACTCGGAGAAAGTCGACGGCTGGCCAATTAATTCGCAGTTTACGAATTCAGCATCTAATTAAAAAATTGAAATTGATGTATATCGCTTTTTCATAACAGCTAATTTTTTCTCGTATTATTCCTACCCATAAAAGTCGGTAAAATAAAACTCTTTTTCTAGACGTTTCGACGATATTTTTATTTTAAGATTATTTTTTCATGAAGTTTCATTTATGAAAAGAAATAGTTTAAACATTCTGAAAGAGTTGAAATTAGGTAGTTACCTAATAAATAAAATTTATCGAAATTTCGAATGAAAAATTAGTTAGGGCGATCATAAAAGTAGGAATATGAACTCACGTTTGGCGAGAAAGGATGAAAAAATATTAAAAAAATTAGGTGCCGTGCCGTCGCATACAAACCAACAGGAAAAATAGCGCCATAAATTGGGCTTTGAACCATAAATTGGTTATTCGTTGTTCGAAGTATAAACATAATGAGAAAAAGTTAGGCTATCCAGCATGATTTTTAAGTTGGTTTTCAAAGAAAATCTACTTATTTTTGGTAAAGTCAGCTAAAATTTTTATTTAATAAGAGCCAACTACATGTAATTTTTTTTTTCTTGAAAATATTATAAATTTTTTTACGTTAATTTCATTAGAAAATTAAAACAAAATTTTCAATGACTGCTTTTTACACAGACAGTAAAATCGACTGTGACTATACTTTCGAGTTTGCTTGTTACTAGTGGTGCAACTAAGGGGGCAAGGACGTACTCATTCTCAGGAGATTGAGTTTTTGGAACAGAAAAATTACAAATGGAAATTAATTTTCAAACTATTTATACAATAATTACAATGTGGACCAAGGCCTCGTGTATCCACCACTCCCCATTTACCTAAAAAACAAAAATAGCCCTCTACACATAAATGTTGCAGAACTCAGAAAAAACCAAAATTTTTTTTTCGATAGCTCCGCTTGCGAAATAATTGTTTTGTCATCCTATAAAACCCCGTCCAGAGATAAATCCTGCATACAGCCCTGTTGCACTGAGAACAGTATATTGACAAGTCCCCACGGGACGAAATTCTATAGTTATATCACTGCCTGTTAACCCTCCTACCTAGTCTTAACTTTGATAAAACTTGCTTAGCACCTCTAGAAAATTTTCTAGCTCCCCCTTGCCTGTTTGCTTGCAAACGGAGTATTAAAATTAACCTTATGGAAGTTAAGGTTTGGGATGATGAAAATTTTCCATTTCATGAGAAAAGAAAACTAATGATACCTTCTCCCAATTTTAACGTAATTTTTTTTGTATGTAGGTATGATATGTAACTATATTATATGTAAGTATATATGTATCACCTAAATTTTTGGTTTACGATTTTGAAAACAATAGGAAAAGGATAGAACTGAAATTTTCGCGAAAGGTAGCCTTTAGATGGGATCAAGTCTGAAAGAAGTTTGGTGCCTATTGGTCGAATAATTTTGGAAAATACAGGAGAACAAAACGTTCCTGGAAAAGTGATTTCTGTAAGATTTTGAAGAAACTACAAACGTGATCGAATTGAAATTTTCACGATAGATTTTCTTTATGTGAGTACAAGTGTGGTGAAAGTTTGATGCTTATTTATTCAGTCATTGGCGTCTAACCCATGTGGAGCGAGGAGTAGTTGCTCCACATGAAAAAATTCTATAAAATCAAGTTGCAAAACTAAACAAAGTAAAAAAGTGGATTCTTACAAGACTTTTACGAAAATTACTTTTTCAGTCTTCCGGTGAAAGGGTGAGTTGGCTGGAGGGCCAAAAAGGTGGAGGATATCAACTGTCAAAAATTTTGTCTCGTTCCATACGGGATTCAGAAACTTGGTCGCCTTTGAACAAATTGCGGAAGAAAATTTTTAGTTTATGATTTTCATGAAACTACCAAAAGAAAAGATTTGAAATTTTTACGAAACGTACAGTCTTTATATGGGACCAAGTCAGAAAGAAGTTTACTGCTTATAGGTTCAGTAGTTTTTGAGAAAACTGAAGAACAAAAAATTCTTAGAAAAGATGTTTTTCCAAGATTTTGAAAAAATTACAAAAAAGGATATAGCTGAAATATTCATGATGCATTGTTTTTATGCATATGCGAAGCGGATAGAATTTTGGTCCCTTCAAGTTCAATAGTTTGGCGAGAAAACTTGAAAAAAAAATTTCAGAAGACAATTTTGTGTTCACGGTTTAGAAAAAAACTGCGAAAGGAATAACGTTAAAATTTTCACGAGAGGTATTCTTTGTATAGGAACAGGTCTGATAGACGTTTGTTGCTGATTGTTTAAATAGTTTACGTTAAAAATGTAGAACAAAAATTAAAAAGGCGGGAGAAAAGCAAGTCAACGGTGTTGCTTGAAGTATCTTTTACTTATTTACGGCGTGCGAAGTTACGAGCGTCCTTTCTTCATTTCGTTAATTTAGGTTTTATTTATTTATTTATTTTTGAATATTTTAGATGAAAATTGCAAAACTTGGTTTTTTGGAGAAGTATTGCTGCGCTAGAGTTTTTTTTTTTACTTCTTAATTTTTCCTAAAGTTGGGAATTTTATTATAAAAAAATGTTCTAAATTGTGAATTTCACCGATAGCTGGACTGCTTCGAAAAGAAACTGATTTTGACTAACCTACCCAGTCAAATAAGCGGTTTGAAATGGAATCACTGTCTAGCATAGGTTTAACGCCTTCAAAATGGTGAGGGTGGTCCCCTGAAAGAGTTATAAAAACGTTATACCTCTGGACTATGTGCTTCCACTCCCGGGGAGTTTATACAAATGTGTGACTAATTTTAAAACTAAGCGATATAATATACAATGAAAAAATGCATGTTCATAAAAATAATAAACTTACGCAAAATTTGAAATAAAAATGCTTGTATATATTTTTTTCGTTTCTATCATAGGGGCTGAGATACAAGATAGTTAGAAATTGATACTTTTTCTTTTAAAATCACGATGAGGTACAAATGAACCGAAACATAAAAATTGTTGAAGAATTGGCACACTGAGATTTCGCCTAAATATGCGGTTATTGGTACATCGTATTTTAAGCCAAATATACAATACATGGTACCCCCTGTGATAGAAATGAAACTCCAGAAAAATAATTATTGTTTAAAAAACTATCGATTTATTATACTTATTTCTTCACAGTTTCACGCGATTTCCCTAATGTTCATTTGCATTATTGGGAACACCATGTATACGTACAGGCGTGAAATTTGATGACTATAACTTTATATTGATTGAAAATCTCAGTATACTAATTTCTTCGGCTTCTTTTCTAGTCTATGTTCATTTTTAACTTCCTAAAAATGATAAAGTAGGTGCCTACAGTGGTGCGAAATATCGATATTTTTTTCGTACCGATGGAAAATATCATAATTTATCGGGTAGATTCGAGATTAGTTCCGTAAAATATAGATATTTTCCTATATTTTGTTGAGACCACCAATCCTTCTCCCGTCTCACTCCTGCGAACACACGATTACTTTAATACATATTTTATATCTCTGTTCGCGGCTACACTGTATTACCATCTCCACCGCTCACTCGCCCATCTCTGTACATATTCGTTTATCTTACTCAATCTGTACTCATATTTAAATTATGTAACTGTTACAAAATACACACGCTTCTTGGACGCTACTTCGATCAATACTTTATTTTATTTTACTATTTTGTGTCTTCATCGGTTCTCATCCTCTATATATTTTTACGTGTCAATACCCAAAATATCAACCTCGATAGTTAGGCACGAGATAGGAACTATAACAGTTATTACTATAACTTACAATTTTGACAAATAAAACACCATTACTACCCTGAATCTCAGTCCCTACAATAACTACAAAACAAATACAAGTACAGAAATGTTTTGCACATTATTTTTATACAGAGGTATTTTTGTAGTATAAGCTTACGAGTATTGCTTAAGTAATTAATGGTAAAAATTGAAAAAAAAAAGTCTCACTTTCACCTTTAAGCCCCATAGTGGAAGCACAAGTTACGGAAGTAGGGTATTTTCACCACTCATTCAGGAGACTACCCCCACCATATCGCAGGTGTCAAAATTTTTCTAGATATTAATTTCTTTTTAACTTCAGTTTTGAATCTTTTATTTGCTTTGACAATGCAGATGTTCTGTGGGATTTTCAACTTCATAAAGCTCTTTGAGTAGAGTTTCACCAACTGTCTTATTTTCAGAGAAATTTGACAGTCGAATTGAATGAAACTTAAGCTAGTACTTTTCTAAATTTAAAATGTAGTCAGAATTCATGTTAATGAGAGCGAGGACATAGGTCAATAAGAAAATAATACTGAAGTTAAGGGTGAGTACAGAAAAAGAACGTGGTATACTTAACTATATAGGTTAATTTTAAAATCAGTTTTTAAATTTTTCAAAAATTAATTTTTCGAATTTCTCATAGCCCTTAACATTTAAAGATACTTAGAAACTTGAAGATTTGTTCGTTCGAAAATAATATTTTTCAGCGACCAGTCATGTCATTTAGACATATTTTCAGATTTGAAAGACATTTTTTTTAAATTACTTATTTTTTAATTTCTGAAAATCTGTACAAACTAATTCAATTCTTCAAAATGAATTACGTGACTGAAAGATGACGATTTTGGGCCCGAGGGAGAAAAAATCTATGGATCCTCTAAAAAAACTGAAAATTGTATCTGTGTGGAGGTGTATAGTATCAGGGATGTATCTTTGAAAAGTGTTTTATTACACTGGGAAAGCTTACTTCGGGTTAAAACAATTATTCAAAAGTTTCTCAGCAGATTTTTCATAAAAATCTACTTCTTTTTCTCTTTTTTAAGAATTCCGGGCTCCTAAAAATCCCGGGCACGGGAGAATACCCCCTCCCCCATCTCGTCAGGCCTGATATGTTCTGAGAAATAACGACTATATGTAACTTGGGTCGGCTGCAGCAAGCGTAAAATGTTCAAAAAGAAACCAAAAAAAAACCTTGCTATCATAATTGCTCTCGTTGGAATTTTTACTTATTTCTCATGATAAGATATATAAGTCGTGCAGGTGATTCAGATACTTATTACATTTTTATCAAATAAAACAAAACGAACGTAAATTTACATTTCTTTATATTTTCTTAAAAATCATCCCAAGCACTCTGTGGAATGAAAATAATAGTTTTGCTTCGGTCGTTTCCTAGAAAGTAAAAATTTACATTTTTATGTTTACACTATACTCGCGTGTGTGTGCATAGACTACTTAACGTTCAACGAACGTTTCATTCCTCCCCAAATATGAATGTATAAGCTAATATTTACAGAATATTATCTATAGGTTCATCGACAATAGCAGTTTGAGTAAACTTGAAAAAAAATGAACAAATTGGTAGCCGATTCTCATTATAGACTTAATACCCAGTACCTATTTTGTATTTATTTTTTTGTCATCTAATACCTACCATAAAATAAATTATAAGTGACAGCAATGTCCATTCGAGTGGTATTAAATAAAACGAAATTATGTTTAGCAACTGATGAAATTTTGATAAAACTGTGACTGGTTTGTTATTTTTTCATTTCCTACGATTAGACGATAAAGTTCATGACAATGTTTTTTATTCGAATTATCGTAGCGAATGAATCCCTCAATTCTGTCGTAATAAAAACATTTGTTTATTCGGATTACACGTATTTGTATACGACAACAGCGATATGAATTTATTGCCGTGTCATTTAATAACAACTGTCAAGATACTGTCATGTAATTTGCTTGTGATTCTTGTACAATCTTCTCATAACTAACGTTTTCCCAGCTAACAAAAACGCTGCGTGCTGAATTTGAGTTAATTGAAAAATTATTCGGTAAAACACCTCTCTGAACGAGGAAAAGCATAATTGTAAGCATTGAAAATTTCCAATCACCTTAAGTTATCCTTCCGAAGTCTGTTCAGTGTGTTTCGGTAATCGACTGTAAAACTTTGGTAGATGCCTATTAATACTGGTGATATGTAGGTAATTGATAAAACGTGTCAGAAACCTTATTACCTCCGACATAATATGGCCGATAATGATTTTCGACAAGAATATTAAAGCTCGATACTTTTATGGCTTTTTCAGTACTTACGGAAAAAAGGCCACATACTTACAAATTATTTTTTACAGCTACCACTGAAGTTTGGCAGTCGATTCCTAACGTTTTAAAATTACTCCTATCAAAAACGGCTACACAACTTTGTATGCAAACAAACACAAAATATGGAGTACTAGCTGTTAAACCTGGTATTGCTCTGGTAGCAATGTATAAATTTTAAGGATTCCTAATCTGTGAAGGTTATGCAACTATTTTGACATACTTTTTGTTTCATTTTCAAGACCTCTAATACATAAAGTTATGCAACTGTTTTGAGATAATTTTTGTTTTTGCCCTATTGCTCCCCCCCCCCTCATGAAAAGCCGTTGTTATGAAACTTTCTTATTATCAATAAGAGACCAAGGGCTATATAATACCGTAACCCTGAGTGCTGGAGAGTGAGTGGTTTTGGAGAAAAGTGGGCACATGCAAACAGACACTTTGTTTTTTATATAATTATATATAATAATTGATTGATTAAATTCTTTCGCGTGGGTATTTCATTCCTAATTTTATCCAGAACTACCAATCATCGAAGCTTGGCAGTTGATTGGTAGGACACACTGTATGTCTAAATTGAAAATCGAATCAAAGTTGTAGTGCTTCTTTAACACCAGTAAAAATTTATGTCAAGAGTTTGCATACGGTTTTGAAAATAAGTTTGAGCTGAAGTTTTCAATCGAGTGTTAGTAACTATAAGTACCTACTGAGGGTACACAAATAATCGTAAAACTAAGGTAAGTAGATAAAGAAAATATTGGGTGAGTCCTACTTAAGAAATATTGTGGAAATACAGCTAAATTCATGTAATCTTTCATCAAAAATCAATCATAGACCAACATTCCAATTTTTTTCATTATCTTCCTTACATTAAAATTCAAAATACCTATGATAAATTTGAAATCAGAGTCTCAAAAAATATGCCTCACGGTGTATCATCCAATAAAATATGAGAAGTAAAAATCTGGCTTCCTTTTTGATCCCCTGGGGCTGAGGAATGAGTTGAATAAAAAAATGAATGTCAAACTCAGAATCAGTGCTCCATAAAACATACCTGCTGATGTATCATAGAACAAAATATGAAATGTCAAAATTATTCCCCCCTTTCGAACACCCTGGAGGTTGAAGAATGGATTGAATTAAAAAATAAATGTCAAATTCAAAAGAAGCGCCCCTAAAAACCTACCCCCGATGTATCATAAAATAAAATGCAAAAAAAACCATCTAAAGGCTCCTTGTTTTAATGGGGTTTTTGTCTTCCAAAGCACTATTTTTCATTCATATGCTTATTACCTCATTGGTATCATTCATTAGTGAATGTTGTGTAAGTAAATTACTGAGTCCTGTTTGAGTGATGCGTAATATTGACATTTTCTCATATTCATAGTTTTTTCAAAGTGGCAAAAAAACATCTAAAATGAAACGTTTAAAAATTTCTGAAATTGTGAAATACTTGAATTTAATCATTATTACAGTTCGATTTATTTGCATATTCCACCTCGATATATTTAGTTTCATTTTGAAGTACAAACTAAAAAGTTGAACATATAAATTTTTATTTTTTACTAACCACCCGTTACAGCTTTGCACTTTTACATATGTTACAGACATATAGTTTTTTCATGACACCTAATACTTGAAATGTTATGCAAATATTTTTACCTTTTTACATGTAATATAAAGAGTTGCTTATCACCCAGATTTTTGTTTTTGGACTTTTGCTCAAAAACTGTTGAAGTTTTTGAGAAACCTACAAATTAGCCTATATACTATGTCAGGAGATACTCTACCTATGTACCAAGTTTCATTGAAATCAGTTCAGTAGTTTTGGTTTGATTATGACACAAATTTACCCACACTACTCATTTTCATTTATATGTAATATTAATAGGATTTAAAAATACAGTTTGAAAACATGTAAACATGTGCCTGTAAATAAACACTGATATGTGGCGAAGATATTTTAGGCTAATGTTTTTGAGCAATTTTGTCGTTAACATTTGTGAAATACCTTGTCATGAAGAAATATTCACAGAAGAAGATAATCAATAGCTTTGTGTATTCTGCCACATCATATACAAATGTATGGGAGAGCCAAATCCTAGGCAAACACTGGTTGTTTTGTAGCCAGTTTTGTGAGTTTATGTAGCAAAATTGGCATACGCATACAGACATATATATGTACATATACATATGAAATTGTTTTTAATTACTTTGTTTCCTATTTCGTATAGTAATAAGAAATAACGCAGCAGGTTTGGTACTGGGCTGCAGCATCACCGAGATTGTTATCAGGCAATTCATTACTGCCTGAACAATGTATTTTACCTGTATGTATGTACAGGTAAATTTATAACACCAAAAAAAAAAATATATATTGAACTAAACCTATGAAAAAAATTAATTAAAATGTATATATATAATCTCATACAATTGAAAGAAGAAATTATTAAAATTGAAAAATTTATATAAATAATTGATGAATAAGCATATACAAACTTACATGTGTTTATTTGTTTAACGTCATAGAGATGAATAATACGCCAGCCTTTTGGCAGCGACTGTTGTCAAGGGGTACAAGTCCTTTTACCTCATTCGAGTAGAGTCCCCACAACGTTGTTTTTATGTTTTTTGTATAGACGTAAACAAAATAATTAGATTCTTGCTATGATAACATTATTTTGTGTTGTTTCAATTCCTGTGATGTTTATATCTTTGTTTCATTTTCAGTTATCAACTCCCACTTATCTATTATTGTAGTCTATTGTAGTGTAGAATATGTTTAATATTTTGGCAGGATTGTGGTTTTTTTTTCTGTTTTGACTCCCTGTGTCTGGGGAGTATGATTGAAAAAAATATGGTGAAATTTTCTCAAAATCAGAACATGCCAGCATTTGTGATGGGTAGAATCTACAAAATTTACCTAAAAATGTATCACTAACAATCAATAAAATGCAAAGAAATTTTCTTTAATCTGTGGCCATCCACAGTGGCTGAGTGGTTCAATTTCAAAATTGATGGTAAATTTGAACTCTACCCAAGAAAATATATTCGATGTTAACGTTACCTAAATCACTTGATAATCATGAAATAAATTCTCTTTGTCCCATTCTGTGGCCATAAGAGGCTCACTGAGTGCTTTAATTTCAATCCCAAAATTCAGATGATGAACACAATGCCATAAAGCTGGGTTTATACCAAGAAAACATTCGCTTTTGTTCAATATTTTCCTATATTCACCAGGTAACAGGATGTTCGTTGCTGTTTGCTCCAGTAGCAAATTTTGTTTGTTCTTATTGGATTGCTTGATGGTCATTTGCACCAAAAAGGCAAAAAAAAACATTCGTTGTTTGTTTGGTGTAAATGGAGATTTAAAGAAACAAAATGAGAAAATCATAAATTGTATACTCATTCTCAGTTCTAAAATAACACAAAACCTCATCCCCTTTGGATTTCACTTTACAGTTGTTCTTGCATTCCACTATTTGCTCTCACTTTACAGCTCTACAACTTGTAATAAAAATATGGAACATCAACAATGTACTCTGGTGTAATCAAAGATGAAATGAAAATATAAATCATCATAATCATCATCATCAATGTAAATATGTTAACTGCAAGTAATAATGCATAGCCTTTGACTATATCATAGTAAAGGACCAGTAAAAAAATATGATTTCTGGTTAGCTATGCCGGCACTAAGTAGGCAACTAGAGCGTACCTTTTGATGTACTTTGCTTTGCATTTATGTACCCTATCTTTCGAGAATATATATATGATCAAGATAACACGGAACAGTTTTAACATGGGGTTGAGTGTCCAGACTATAGATGCCACTTGCTGGGGTACAAAGTACCCCATACTGAACACCTCAACCAATCAGAATTGAAAATCAGTGTAAAATAAAGGTACTTTGTATGCCAGTGTTTATAAACAAATGCACTTGCAAGATTTTTCTCCAATCAGATATTTAGTTGGAAGTACACGTGTTTGTAGAAGTGCTTTCTACAGGTAGGACACCAAAACTGCCCAGGCGTCATCTCCATCATATATATATATATCCTCAAAGACCCTATCATTGTGAATTTAGGTGATGTCTTTTTCAGATGTATTCTAAATTGGTGAATTCAAGCAAAACGTCAAAAATACGTAGAAGGTATGCTGTAGTTGCGTACTTTTTCACCGGCATGTCTTGACATTAAAAAGTACATTGGTCTTATGGAGCTTTACTGGTCCAGTACAATGTAGTCAAAGCCCATAGCAAATAATAAATACATCAACTATAAGTAAATTTGCCCACAAACATTTGACCAGAATATTCCCGCCACATATCATTGTATATTCATAGGCAGGTCTTGAAAACGTGTTTTCCGGTCAATTTGAAGCGTCGAAACTATCGATAGCTATCGATAGTTATTTTTGATCTTGAGAAAAACTAGCTATTATGAATCACTATCACTATCATATTATTCATGCAACATGCATTCTTCAGGCGGGCTACGTGTATGTGCATGTAACACCTCGAGCCCAACTATTATATTTAATCAAGATAAATTTAAATGTGTCCACTAATTTATTAAAATGAACACTTTTATTGACCTAGGAATTCTTGTGAATTAAAATTATTTACAACCACATGCATTTAATTATTGCGGTATTACAGAGGTGTCGCGATAATTTTTTTCCCCTGTAGTATTCCATTCGGCATTTGCAAACTATTTCGCTTGCTATTGTTGCTTCATTACCTCATCCCTACGGCATAAACACAGTGGAGAGGGGCTGTGATTTAATTTCGCTGTTCAGTCACGTGGGTTACTGTGTACGACGTCTGCGTCTTCCGTTTCGTCTGAACTTGTCATTTCTTTTCACTCTTTTTTTTTTTTTTTTTTTTTTTAGTTAGTCGAATAATATTGTCTACGAGGGATGTGCACATGTATTATTTGATGGTTATAAAAAAAAAACAAAGAAACCGCAGCTGGATATTTCTGGCAAATGATGGTTGACGTATAAATCGTATCTAAGCTGCTGTGCGTTTCGACTTTCGTTGCGTTCTTTTCGATTTTAGTCGTCACACTACTGTCATAAACGTGTTCGTTACATGCGCGTCGGATGTTGGGTGCTCATTAGTTCGATAGTATTTTTGTTTGACGCCCAAAAGAATTTCGTGCTTTTGCGAAATCATGGTTGAAAACCAACTGTAAAACATACTCGTTTGTGTTCTTTCAGAGGTAATTGATAGGTACCTTCTGTGTGCGTTGTTCGCGTAGGCAATAGAATATTTATACATACTTGATATCGGTATTGGGTGTGATCACTAATTCGTCGTATGAATTTTTTCCGAAAAACATAAAGCTGATACACAATTACAGAAACAATACGGTAGCAAGCACACTATAGCCGATATGAACCGTTTAACAGAATCAGCAGGTATCATAATTTTCGACTTCCTTTTTACGACCATTCAAAAACGGTATTTAAATATTTTAAATCGATAAAATGTATTATTTTCTTCTGCATCGTTTCTAATTTGATGTTGTTGTTGTTTTAAATGGGATTTTGATGGTTTGTGTGTTGAGGAACTTGAAAAAGTTGAAAAACTGTACACTTATCTAGGTACCTATCTTATATATAAATGTCTTATTTAAAAGCCCTTTCTGTAACGTTATCGTCTTACGTATAAAAGCTACTTCTGTAAGATTATCACGTGACCGTAGTCACAGATATATGTTCGGCTGTGTATATGCGAGTCTAACTCGAAATCACTCTTTTCTTCACCACATCTTATCAGTGCACTTAGTAAATTGATATTTCCTTCCGACATATTTATGTAGATGTGTGTAAATTATAGCTGCGAAGCACGAGCAGCATTGGGTCCTATCTAGTATCTGAATGTAATCTCGCTGATAATTTACGGCGTAGATTATGTTTGTACAGTTAATCGTATAATTTTTCCTAAATCACTTTGATGGCCGAATCGAGTGAAAAATTCTCGTTAGTGTGATTATGTTATTTTCTTCACGATTATTTTAGCGTACCTACTTGCCAATTTTCAAATACTGGGCTACGTTTAATTTTTAACCTGATTATAATATTAATTAAATGCTCGTTATCCGAGTTGCTATAAACGAGAATTATCATTATTACAGTCGGTCTTATAATATGGCTTACTTGCGAAACTGGTTCTCATGTCGTTGTTGTTGGTTGTTCGTCTCTTTATATTTTGTTTCTTTTCGTAGGTACGTTAAAGCACTTAAGGTTAATGGAATAAAAAATGTTCATCCGTTTTTAGAAGAAAACTTTCCATTTTAATTTGGCGTTTAGTTTGGCAACAGCGATTTCAGATTTCACGATCTATTTCTTTATGGCAAGAAAGTATGGTACTTGTATTTTAGGTTCTCGACATAAGTGATGGGTAGTTCGTTCACGAGTTAGTTCTTTTGAACGAATCCTAGAAGTGAACTAATCGATCATTTAGTTCACTTCTAAATGAACTAGTTCATTAGTTCTTTTTTTTTTTGGATAGTTCTTAGTTCTTATCAGTCTACTCTACTCAATCCGTTGATCGAACTGAAGTTGAAGTAAGTAGCAGTCGATGAGTGAGTCAAACAATTAACCAATAATTCTAGCATGAATTTATGAATACGAGTCGATCATAATATCATACAATAAATCAGTTGATTTAAATGATATGAGTCAATCATGAATCAGTTGATTGAAGTGATCGAGTTGAAAAATTTACTGAACTACTGAACTAATTGAACTAGTTCACTTTGGTAAAGCAGACTCAATGAACTAAATCCGCAAAATGAACTAAAATTCCCATCTCTCCTCGACAACTGACAAGTTAAGCTAAAAGCATGGGTGGGAAACTCAGGAAGGGGAATGGGGATTAGAGTTGGATAACGTTAGGTTGTTATGCAAGCCAACGAGCATATGAATCATACCAAAAGCACAGTTCGGTCAGTCGGTGAATTAAACCCCATGAAATGCCCAGGAAATATGCTCTTTCAATCTAATCTTTGGTTCTAATTCTTTTATTTCAGTAGATAGCTACTTTTTTGACATAAATGAAATTTTAGAGTATGCTTTATAAAATAAAATTATCTTGAGAAAACAAGAAGTTCGAGCTAGTAGAAGTCAAGAAGAAGTCAAGAAAATTGAAGAAAAAGGTGAGATCATAAATCAAATTGTTTAATTTAATGTCACCACTTACCAGTAATCTTTTCCCTAAGACAACTACCTAATGATAATGCTCAAAAACAGTTAATTCGTGAAACAGTACTTTTGATTACCTAGTTGTCTTTAGGTTAAAATTCATTAATAACAATAAATTATACCTATTTGGTGCACGATTTAATCTCTTTCAATTTTCTCGGCTTCCAAAGGTAAAATTTCATTTATGTCGAATATATTGTAAGTAGCTATCTTTTGTTTTAATTCAATTACTACCAAAAATTCGAATCCTGCCCTATACTCGCAATGCTCTTCGAAGGGTTGGGTTGGTTTTATGGAAGAAGGCTGTCTGGCCTTACTAAACGCTGCGTAAAACGTAGCATATTGTGTCTCTGTTGTATAATTCATATACTCGTTAATGCAAGCATTCCGTGCTGTTATCTAATCTCTAATGTAAGTTAACCTCGAAAATTTCCCGGTTTTGTTATGGCCCTGTAGTGTAAGTTTTCTCATAAAATTCTGGTTTTATTTTTCATACTTCCATATTTTTCGTTGAATACTTCTCCGTTTTTTTTGTTTTTTTTTTCATACATATTATCCCTGGATAGCGTAGAATTTTCAATACGTGTTATACAATAACGGATTACAGCCTTGGTTAAAAGACATAGGTTTTAGTACTGTGAATTCTTTGCAGTGATCTGATATAGTATCTGTATCTTCAACTACCTATCGTAAATATACACATTGCAATAAATTTAAATCAAAATAGCCTACGCGTATACTTACATGTACCTTATATATATGCATATATTAAAACATATGAAAAACCTACGAAAAACTATTAGAAGTTGAATAATAAGTCCCATTTAAATGAATTTTTTTCTAAAAAAAGGCTAACTAAATACCTACCTACTTATTATTTACAAATTAAAAAAATTTTTTCAAATGTTTGACAACGAATTAAATATTTTTTCCTCGCGTATTTTCCTAAAGTGTAAAATTTTATGTTGGCTCCCATTCGAAAGCTAGTTGACCGATTTTTCTCAAATTCGATACCGAACCAGTCCTTAATAATCTCTTTCTAAGTGCCATAGAAATTTCATGCCAAATTTTTGTGGAGGGTGTGCAACCAAGGCGTAGATAGCTCCTTCCGAAAGCGAGTCCAAACATTCTCAGTGGTCTCTTCTGACCCCCCTCAACAAAAAATCATCATCAACAAACTAACGAAAATACACAACTTTTTAGAGGTCAAGTCTTTTTTCCTTTACCAAGGGAAGTCCAGATCTCGAGCTCACCCCGTATGTTCACCCTTGGTTTTCATTTTTTAAATGATCTTCATTTTCTTGTATCTCCCCTCCTCGCTTACTACGTTTTTTTTTTTCGGAAAGTTGTTAAGTCGCACGCTTCCCGAAAGTAAGTACCTATACTCCATAAAGTTCGAATTAATAGCTTAAATTCACTTAGTAAGTCCCTAATTGATTGTATTATACGTCGTCTACGTTTCTTCTCGAAGTTTGTCTTATAGACGTTATAGCTGTGAACGAAATTACGTCTGTTTCATAAAATTCAAATAAAAACTTACGATTCAATTATAATGAAATCCTTAATTGATTGCGTATGTGATCGTATTTTTTGTTAATTTACTTCAATTATTTGACCGCATATCCTTTAGTGAATGTTGGACGTTTTAATTTCCAGTCGTGTATTTCAACTAAATGAAATGGTTTCGGTTTTGGCCGGTCAAAATATAGATGGAGTGTTGCCATGCCAACGTTTTCATCGAATGATGAGGGTTTGAATTTTTCATGAATTTTATTTGATTAGGTTTATGATTTAAAATTAGATTTTTTACATATGGAAGTTTTTCTTTTTTTTTTGTTGGTATACTGAGATCGAGGATTGATCTCCCAAGTGTAAAAGGCGTGATCAATCATTCATCCTTGGTTGTGTTTTATTTGGCCAACTTTCTCGACTTCTAGTTGAAGAAACTTAACCTTCCTATAGTACTTGACTATTAAAAATTTTCACAATTGTCACGTGGATTTCGTGAGTTCTAGTTAGCGTTAAGTGGCAGTTAAACAGCCAATAAGAAAATCTTGTCTTTTTCCTTCTGTTATCAATTCACTATGGATGTTACAGAAAAATAATTATTGGAGAAGAAAGAAACCCCTAAGGGTTCACATATTTTTTCTTGTGTAAAAAATTGTAAAACTACACCAAATTTAACTGGAAAAAAAAAACTAGAATTTTCGAATTTTTTATTAATTTTTACGCATTTTTTAAGTGCTTTTCAACATCTATCTAGTGTTTTAGTTTGACAAAATAAGAGAAAAATTTTAATTCGATGGAAATTCGACTACTATACAGGGTGGTTTTCATTTCGACGCACCATTGAAAAATAACATTTGGTGCGTCAAAATTTGAGTCACTCGGTGCTGGTTGTGCCAAATAGTTAAACCCCCGATGAGTAGTGTTTAACTTTATTTTACCATGCGTGTTATCGTTTAAACCAAGTTCATCTCGCAGTTTAAAGTTGGTATAACCTGGTGCCATTTATCTACTTGTTCAGAGATTCACAATAAGTTGAATGTACTTAATAATTTTATTCAGACAAATTAGGATCCATTCCAATAAAGATCTTTCAAGTACAAAATTTAATCGTGCACCGCTAATATTGATGCAAAGAATTGAGATAAGGCTCATTCAAAGTAAGATATTTATGGGCATGTGTTCGAAATTCAAGGACCCTTAAAGAATAGGCCCTATAATTTGTTTGAACAAAAACAGTAAGGTGGTGCAATAAATTGTGAATCACTCTCAACAAGTAAATAAGTGATTCCAATGGTGCGTTAAAATGTGAATCACCCTGTTTAATATTTTATATAATACAAGGAAACAATAAGTTGCGTAAAAATTAATTTTTAAAATACACTTTTTATAAACATAAAACACATTCCACCTAAGTCCCTTTTCAAAAACTCCGAAATTAAAAAAAAAATCCTTCGGGATTTGAACCTAACAGTACAGAGATGGATCGAACTACGTCACAATGCAGAAATGATAGATAGACACAAGTAACTGATGAAAAAATAAGTACCTTCATTCCTTGATAAGCGATTACAACTAGACCAATTTTAGCACAGCCAGATGGCCATTAAACAATTACGTTATACTTTGTCGCATTAGTAGAACACCGATAACCCCAAGTGATAACATAAGTTTACACCATTTTTAATAAATGGGTCTACATTAGTGTTTTTTAAAACGATGATTAGGAAAGTTCCATCGTGGCTCCCTGCTATGAGACAGGTGCTACCAGTCCATTAAACCGTGTTCATATCCATGTTTTTACCAAATTTTTTTTATAATTTTGTTTTTTCAGTTGGTATTGTTTTATTTTTACATTATCTTTCAAAGTGGATGGGCCAAATTCAATATTACATTTTTTTAAATTGCTAAAAGTGGCATAAGTCTGACTATTCTCGTCTCGTATACTTTTTCCAATATCCTCTTAGTCTGATCACAAATGTTTATATTTTCGATCCAACGAGAATAGAATCAACAAACAGAAACCAACGAACTATAATATGGTGTTGGTTTTATTTCTTCAATATTTAGTGGATTAAATTTTCTGTGAAAATTGAAAATTTGTTGATAAAATTTCTAGAATGGATGATAGAAAAAGATTTCTCAATTCAAAGTTTGATACTAATGTAATTATTAATTTGATCTTTTGGATTAAAAACGGTGTATGTCATCACTCATTCTTGGAGAGCCTTGGGATAGAATGCAAGAACAATACTTGAGTAATTCTCAAATTTTTTTCATTATCAATTATACATATGTATATGTAAATAATTTTGTTAAGATAAGTAATTTATAAGTCACTGTTGATAGTTATAGTATCATTCTTACATTCGGTCCTTATACCATAACTGTAATAAAAGTGTATAAAAAGAGAGTATACTGATGATTAGATCAAAGAAATAGTTGGTAGGTAGATAGGCAAGAGTCCTATAGATAAAAGTATGGCAGTACACCCCACTTTGCATTCACAGTTTGAATCACATAACCTTTCCAGAAGTTCATCTATATCTCAAGAATCATTGGTAGAATTTCAGCAAAATTTGCATAAAATCTTCAGTAAACATATGTTAATGTTTCAGTCAAATTTTAGATTTTTACAAACAATGGTTCTTGTAGGTTTTGTCAGTTTGGGGAATCAAACCTGAGACCTACATATTTGCTAGCTAAAAGTGGTGAACTTGACCACACCACCATCTCACCGCCGACTGTTACTGGCGAATGTATTAAGTATTAGGCAAGGTATGGTGGTTCCCACACACTCCCTCTCTAAAAAGACTCAACACGAGTTGAACGACATTAGATGTTGTGGGAGGTTGGGCGGAGCCAGAAACACCTCTTATACCTATACACACAGGCTTCTATTACCTATATGGGTTCTATTTCCACTATATAGGATGCCATCTATCGGCAACTCAAGTTAGGAAGGAGAGTTGTGAGTTCCACCATGCACCACTAGGGTGCGTGCATGTTCAACACACGACAGGGGTTACCAGATGTAAGTTTTGTCGGTTTGGGAAATCAAAACTGGGACCTACATATTTGCCAGCTAAAAGCGGTGAACTTAACTGCATGGCCATCTCACCACTGTCTGTTACTGGCGAATGTATTATGTATTAGGCAAGGTATGGCAGTTCCCACAGTTCTCTTGATATTGCATTTGATAATTTTAGCTATGTTTTATTTGCCAAAAGTAACAATACCGGGTTGACACTGAGGGAAGCTATTCCACTACTTCGGAGTCAACTCTGCTTTTCAATTGGTGCATTTATCAAGCAAGAGCGGAATAGCACCTCTAGGTGTTGACCTAGTGTCAACACCACGTGGTTAATAAAACAAAGCTTCTGATTGTATAGGTTGTTCCAATCAAACTGAATGACTAGTGGCTTGTTTCTTTGACCCTTCAATCTGTTAGGTGAAAGTCGATTTCAAGTGAAACAATGAAGAAGCTCTGTAAAATTATTGAAAGCATCTAAAACTATAATTTTTCAAGTTCAATATAAAATATCAACGAATTCACTTACGAGCTGTAGGATAAAAAATGGCATATTGCCAGATTCGTATTTATAGGGCTTTGGGTAGGCTACTCTATTTTTTGCCATAAAATGAAGTAAATACTCCGCAAAAAAAAAAAAAGTATAACTGAGATTGATTGCATTTAGACAATAGTCTTTGATACCTTTTCTATTTTCGAACTTGGTTACACGAATATAAGGGAATGAATAGCTAAATTTTTGGTGGAAACCACCCCTCCCCCAATTTTCAAGGTATGTAAAAATCATCGCAGTACAATTAGTGCAAAATGTCAAAAAATAGCCGGGACTGTAAACAAAAAACAAGCCCTCGCGTTGCTAGAAAACTGCAAAACAACATAATTTTGTGAGCTAATGAACCAAATTTGCACTAAGTTATTAACAAAAAAAAAACGGATAATAATAATGGAACCGTAAAATGAATAACAATTGTTTTGAATTTATTAAAATAATATAGGCATATTAATAGTGCAAGAAAAAAGAAATATAATTTCATAGGTCATACTCTCATATTATTCAAAATTGTTGAAAATAAAAAGAACATTCTAAGAAGATAGATTATATATTTATTACGAGGAGTAATATGTATCATTTTAGTCCAAGTAATAATATAGAAAATTTCGTGTCGTGACTTAACTCGAATGGTTGGTAATTATTGCTGAAATAAAGAATGACGAAATTCGACCGTATCGTCCTTCATTTCACCTGAAATTATACTTTACACCTAGAACGTGATGTGATCAAGTTTTTAGAATTTCGAAAAATCAATTCCTCGGTCCCCTCCCATAATACTTGTCACTGTTTTGTGACCATTTGCCTCATACATCAACAAAAATAAAAACTTGGTAATTAAGTTAACTTTCGAGTAGCGCTGACGTCATCGCCTATCAAAATTTTTAATGTTCGTCTTTTTTTTTTTTGCGCTTTCCTTTGGCTGATATGTTGATTCGTGACTTGAATCAACAGCCTAACCCTCAACTCCATCCGATAATCGACGTACAAGACGAGAAAAAAATTCAAGACTTGGTTTTCATGAAGTATGAAAATTTACCTCTGGTTTTTTTTTTTAATTCTGCAAAAAACTAAATCAATTACCCGTTTGATATGAAATCAGTTGAACAATCTCTAATAAATATTTTTGCTCTCACTATAGTGTAGCAGAGTGATGTAATTATTGGTAGTTTGGTAATTCAGTACTACATATGGTATGTATTACTTGATATTCAGAAACTTTAGGTTAGAATCAGATATACTTACAAGTATGAGGAGGGAAAGAAGGGAACATAGAATTCGATAGGTTTTTTTTTAAAATAAAAAATTCATGTATTCAGGTACTAGCCTCAAACTTCACCATGAGATTAATTTTCAGTAACAAAGCTTTGCAATGAAACCTTCCAAAAAATATTCCAACTGCTTTCAATGTTGAACATTCTGAGACGGGTTTGTGAAAATAAGAAGTTTTCTAATGTCACCTTGAACATATGAAACCGGTATGATTATCTGTACACTTGAACTCTTATCTGAAATTTAATAAGTCGGATACGTACTTAGACTTCTCTAAATAACTGTATCAGTAATGAGTTTATTTATGATGATTCATTAAAGAATTAAGAAAAAACTGTAGATATGCAAACTAGAATGTATTAGCATCGATCTCTTCTCTTACAATTGCTAATTAATAATAGCTTACAATATAACAATTTAATGGTTGAAACGAATTGTTAAAAAAAAAAATCAGCTTTTTAGCGCAGTACGTTAGTAGTAAGCAAGAATTTTTATTCTGTGTCTCGCAAGTAAAGTTCAATTCTTCTCTTCTTTTTTTGTTTAAATATTTTTTTATAATGCACAAGCTGAAGTACCCGTCTAACCGACGGGTTAGACAATAATACCACAAAATATCACCAAATATCTGACTTATTTTTTAAGTTTTCTTGATTGAGTAAGAAACCATTCTGTAATTCAAGAAAATTTCACTTTTTTAACCGTATTATTTCTTCAAAAGATATGCCCTTACAAATATATTTTCGAATGTATTTGTACTTTATTATCAATACGTGATACTTTTTATGAATTGATTGTACTTCTTGGTTTTAAAACGGGGAAATAGCAGACTGAATTATTAAGGACTTGTTGGTAGTTCATTTGGAAAATGAGGATAGTAAAAACTGAATACTTTTTTTTTCTTAATTGTCAAAAAGGTACATGTATTGCCGTATTCTAATAAACCTATGTCACTTTTATTACCAAAGGATGGTAAAAATTACTCTCTTGTTCTCAAGTTTGTAGTTGGATAATAGATGTAGACTATAGTAGATGGATTCGTGGAATTTTTAATACAAGCATTTGTGCAAACTCAGACAAAATCTTCTGCCTAATTCTAAAATATTTCGTAGCATTGAGTGTATACCTAGACGAGTACATTAATTTAAATTGTCCAACATTATTGCATCTTTTTACTGTTTTCATCCTAAGGTCCACTATAAGATCGTGTTCAAACAGGGCTCTTTTACAGTTTGATTCTAATGATCAGATTTTTCGTAGCATGTAACTTATCATCTGAAACCAACTATAGGTCCTCTAATTGTTGAACTCGGCGTAATCAAGAAAACGGAAAGTGACATGTACGTAGGACCTAGGTACCTACATACAAAAAGAAAATATTTTTGAATTACTATTCATTCATATAGCTATTATGTATATTAAAAGAAAAGATTAATATCTGTGATGATGAAGATACGAATTTTATCATTTTTTTATCGTACATATTCATATCAGCTTGATACAAATACAATGACCGCGACAACAACAAACAAAAATGTGAAAATTATGACGTCACAAACCGTGAGTCGTAAAAATACGCTGTGTTGAAGCCCTCGTACGTTACGAGCTAAATCTAGTTGCATGAGAATGCATATTTATTCACCTTAAATTATTCGCAGGCAGTATTAAGAATGGAAATGTTTTCGTTTATTTTTCCAGGTAATAATAGTCGAATTGTGTTAAAGAAAAAAATCATGAAGTCGCTGGACGGACGAGGCAAATTGAACAGACTGTTGGAGATTTTTCTGGCTGAGATTATTGGCACGGGATTGCTAATGTATTTCGGATGTATGGGCTCGTTTGCCAGCGTAGATGGTTTTCAAACTCTTCCACCCATACAAAGTGGACTTGTTTTTGGATTTGTTGTCTCATCGATCATCGTGGTACGTACCAGCCTACCAGCCATTTGCAATGTATATACTACAAGCTCCTGTACTTTTCAGCGTGAATAGTTGAAACGAAAAGAAAAATTGTTAAAGGTAACTTAGGGACAGGAGAAAGAGGAAAACGTGGCCTTTTCTCGACGAATTCGTTCCTGTAAGTCTTATTAACAATGTTTGACAGTTTATGCTGAAAGAGTCAAAAAAAGAAACAGTACGAAAAGAGGGTGAGAAGTTTTACGCCTAAACTAAAAATAAATGAATAAATAATATGTAATTTCGTTTTTTTTTGGTTATTTTTTTTTTGTTATGAGCCCTTGCAAGGGAAAGAGTAGGGAAACATTAGTTTGTGGGTTATACATTTGGGTAATTACCGTTGGGTTAGTTAGGTTGTTGATTTGTTTGGGGAAGCAATTGATTAAGATTTCCAAAATAGTTTTCCAGCTTTAATTTTCCAATTAAAATATGTGAGAACAACAAATGGACTTAACAGAATTGCTCGTTGCCTTCTTGGGGTGGAATTTGGTGGCAACTGGTCTCAAATATCAGAATTTCCTTCAACTTTATGGTTGAAAAACCAAGTGCCTAATCGCTAAATCATTTTGATCTCATGACATATTCGTTATACCATCAGAATTCTTGTTAGAGCTGTATAAGTGTGGAAAAATATCTCAAAATTTCCCAAACCATAAGAGAAACAATATGAAAATGAAATTTATGGGCTTACCACAATGATCAACAATATTTTCAACTTGAATCAGAATGACTGATGCATATAGCTAAGGAAAGTTAAAATATCTTATCTAATACTTAATTTAGAATAAACATTTGGCTTGAACCAATTTAAAACTTTTGAAGCAGGTAATGCTAATTTTGAAAGCTGAATGAGAAGAAAATAACAAAAAAATGGTCAACGTGTTTGCCATTACTAAAATAATTTGATAAAAATGACTATAGACATTATGTGGGCAAAAAGGAAGGTTTCAAAAAAAAGCGAATTAGTTTTCATAGAAGTTAAACGTTGTAATTCATTTTGTTTATTAGGTATCTAAGTACCTAACTTCGAATAGATCATGTAATCAAAGAAATAAAAACAAAAACGCACAGCATAAAATTCACAAGTTTCTTCTTTTCAAAGGCGAAGATAACTCCGTCGTATGGAAGAAGATCCGTATCTTTTCGGCCATTTTTTCAGACCCTCAGTAGACCACCTCCAACCTTCCACGACGCCGCTTCCACCGACAAAAACACAATTTTTTATTTTTGTTTTTTGGAATCAAGGGGTTGTGTTCAGACCCTCAAGAGAAGACCATTTTCTCTACGTCATTATTTTTTTCAAAAAAATTTTCATCAATTATATCAAACTTTTATAGCATCCTATTTTGTTTATTTCTCAGATTTCATTATGTTACATGTAATTTCGTGGTTACTCTTTGGAAGAAAATTTCCCTTTACAAACTGAACCAAAAAAAATGTGTCTGACGTGCAATTTTTTGTTGTCTTGTTGTGGCGTAAATAAATGAACCTATTAAGAAGGCATTATGCATTGTATTCAGACACGGCCGCAGAGAGGAAATCTGAGCCCGAGGGAAAAAACATTTATGGACCCCCTAAAAATTGAAAATTGTATCGTTGTGCAGATGTAATATGAATAATTTATCTTGGAAAGGGGTTTTATAATATTGAAAAAGTCTATTTCTCGAGCGGAGCGAGTGAAAAAATTTTTGTTAGACCTTTTTAGTAAATATTCCACAAAAATCAACTTATTTTTCTCTTTTTTTCAAGAATGCTGGGTTCCTAAAAATCTCGGGCCCCGTGGAAATCCCCCTTCCACCCCCTCTTGTCGGGCCTTTATTCATAAAACTATCCGAACAATAGATTGTGAGATAGAATGATTAGTGATAATAAAAGACAGGGAAAACAGATAATAGACTGGTACACAGTGTTGCCATTTGGACAGATGTGAAAATCCATAATATTTCCCCTGTATTTTCTTAATAAGCTCTCTAGGTAACCCTTCATTATTGAAAAAACCAATACAACATAATAATTATGGTATAGAATGTATAATTATATACAGAGATGTCTATTCTACAATGCATGCTACTAAATTAAGTTAAATTTTTAAAAGTAGGCTACTCGCTTTGAAATCAATTAATCGATTCTGACTACATTCACATACTGGTATATTTTCAGGCTTTTGGTCACATTAGCAATGCGCACTTGAATCCAAGCGTTACTCTTTCCGCCTATTTACTTGGAACTATTTCCCTTTTAACAACTATTGTTTATTTGGTGGCAGAGTGCATCGGAGCCATACTAGGGATATATCTACTACAAGTAAGTTTTTCATATCTTCCATTTTCAGCCATCTTTTTCTACATAACATATTTTTCGTTTTTATCGGAGCAGTCTGTTTTTCTGTTTTGAAGTGTAGGGCTACGCCCACAGGTTTTGATAAGGGCTTCAATCCATTACCAGTGCCTAACCTAGTTGTTTTATAAGTACCTATAATTAACAGTTTTCAACATAAACGTACAGCACAGTATGACAAAAAATTATGCGCGTTTGTTTACCGACTCTGCAGTTTGACGGGGCTGATATCTATTTTAAAATGTTATCTTCAAATGACGGGTGAATAATCTTTCAGATAGGCATAAATTGAGAAAATGTTTTAATGGTTCAATAATTATTATAATTATTGACTCTGCAATAATTTTCGTTGCTTTTTGTTCAATTGGATTTTGTTTCGAATGCCTGAAGTGTTATCTATACTTGCTCTGATTAGTTAGGTATAATCCATTTTAAGTTATCAACAATATAAACCTTTAGCAGGTCTGATTGTCACCTGGAAACGTTTCCCATAGTTCGATAATATTTTACTATACTTGCAGATTACTTATAATTTTTAGTCACCTATATGTTTTCATAGATAAGATGAAAATAACTTAATTATATCTTAATTTATAGGTAGGCACTTATCCGACATTAGGTATATCATTTTCAACGGTCATCATGATGTCAAATCGATTGATTGACGCGTTAACTTGCCCGTTAGTCACTGAACTGTGACCTGAGAAATTATTTATAACACATACTGTCCTGGAAAAAATAGAATAAAATAGGAAAATTCCCGAATGTTATATTCCTCAAATCACGGATGAAAATTATCGCAACATGCCCACATTCAAAGGACCATTTCTCCGGGCCCCCCATTTCAAATTTTCACCTGAAAATTTTTGGCCTAATTGTGCTTAGTTTGTGCTAATATGTGCCATCAATTTCAGAATTTGTGCTCACCCCCTTCCTTAGATATAAACAAAAGAGTCTGGGTGGGGCTGGAGAAATGCTAGCCCCTCATTTCGAATTTTGACTCTAAACTTTGTGTTCTAATTGTGCTTCATTTGTGCTAATTTGTGCCATTAATTTTAGAATTTGTGCTCACTTACTGGTGAAGATATGGTCCACAGAAATTTATGTGTCAGCCTCCCATTTGGAATTTTGAGTTGAAACTTTGCATGCTAATTGTGCAAAATTTGTGTTAATTTGTGCTAATTTCTGCTGCAAATTAAAAATTTTATACTCATTCCCTTTCAAAAATATTTGTGGTTTAATGTCTCCCTTCAGCCCCCCTTTTTGAATTTTGACCCAAAATTTTTCATACTAGCTGGATTTAATTAGTGCTAAATTATGCTACCAATTTTGGAATTTGTTATCACCTCCTTCTTAATATATAAAAAAAAGTTTGTGGGGGGCTGGAGAAATGCTAGCCCTACTCATTTTGAATATTGACTCAAAACTTGACATACTAATTGTGCTCAATTTGTGCCAATTTGTGCCAACCATTTTCAAATTTGTGCTCACTTCCCAACTCAGATAGGGAACATGAAATATTTCCCCTCAGCCCCCGTTTTTGAATTTTCATACAAAACTTTGTCCACTACTTTTTTTTAATTTGTGTTTAATTGTGCCAACAAGCTTATAATTCCTGTACATTCAAATCTTTAGTTATTTGCAAAACAAATTCGGGTGCGGCTGGGGAAATGCAGCCTCACCCATTTTGAATTATGACTTGAAATTTTGCAAACTGATTGTGCTCAATTTGTGCTAATTTTTTGCCAACCGTTTTATAATTTGTGGTCAATTATTAACTGAAATAAGGGGTGAGGAAGGTTTTGTCTTAGCCCCCCTTTTGGAATTTTGAGCTGAAACTTTTCCACCAGTTATTTTACTTTAAATTGTGCTTATTTGTGCCAACTTTCTTTTTTTAAATTTTAAAGTTGCAATTTCAAGCAACTAATAACAATCACCAAACCTTATCGAGTGAAAGAATACATGTGTTATGACATCAGAGCAAGAACTCGCCATTATAGGCTGTTGCTACTTTTATGTTACACCTGCAATGATGTTCTATCAAAGTTGCAATTTTAAAAGTGTGTAAACCATACAGAATGCACTCAACTCTTGTATAATTTCCAGTTTTAGCTCCATGAGCTGCATACTTTGAACTAGTCGTGATGGACCAGAGCTGTCACATTAATTTAGTCAGTTTGATCCTACATACCACCAATTCTCTTGTTTAGCCTGTACAGATTTCGCTTATTTTACGGTTACCTTGCCTACCGTCTTCATGCAATAATCCGCGTTATGTTTCGCAGGTGACCACTCCCCAGAAATTGTTTGAAAGTTATCTGACCAACAGTATTACATGTGGCTTTTGTACGACCACGCTGGCCAAAGATGTTTCCCCGTCGCAAGGATTTCTGATCGAATTCACTGCTACTTCTTTTCTAATATTTGTGGTGTGCAGCGTATGGGATCCCAGGAATGCCAATACGAACGATTCGGTTGCTCTTAAATTTGGTTTTCTTATCACTGCCCTTTCTGTGGCTGCTGTGAGTATTAGTTTACGAGTATAGTTGTCGATAATTCAGTCTTTTTTTCAGACCATAAAATTTTATTTTGTTCCATTTTGCAGGGACCATTCACAGGCGCAAGTTTGAATCCGGCACGAACTCTGGCACCGGCGATTATTAACAATAACTGGAACTATCATTGGGTAAGACGATAGGAATTTGTCCTTTTCGGTATTCGACAATTAGGTATTATAAGTACCTATACTTTCAATTTCCTCCTACATGCGCTATCTTGCTACGAAGCGAGAGCATTAATTTCTTTGCGATAGTAGGTTGTACGAAAAAATTTCGACACAAATGAAAAACGTATCGGAACTATCCATTTTTTGGAGGGGGGAGTTGAGAAATTTGTTTTTGTTTGTTTACATTGGCGCAATTGCAGTTGACTACGGAATGGGAAAATTCTGTAAGCCGTATTTTTATTCAAATTTCTTCTTTTAAACGATGTCTTACGACGTCATACATATCCTATCAAAAAATCAGACTCGTAAAGGACGTAGTTATTGGATGTCGATGTCAGAGACTGAAACATCGATAAATTTTCAATAAAACTGAATCAAATATAAAGAAATTTTCTCAACTCAGTATCAGTTATTTAAAAGTTTTTGACCACCATAAAATTACAAAAACTGATCATGAATATAAAAATTAACAAATTTGAAAACATAAAAGAGAAAAGCCTTAGAATAATTTTAATTAATACTAAGAAACAAATTTCATCTTGGATTGTAAAAATTTGGTAAAGTTTGAAAAATTTCAAATCTTTTCTTTTTTTTTATTGATTTTGTTTTGTCCATATAATAGCTTAGTCTATCATTTTGATTGCGTAGAAGAAAAAATATGAAGTGAAAAATTATTTAAAATGTTCCATCTTTCTCACGTTTGTGTCCAAATTGTGTAGGCTATCCCGTAGAGCTACCCTGATCTTCATGTTTTCGATCAACCATATCAGTATATCACATAATATTCTTGCACTTTTCTTTGAAACAATACATTCTCAGAAAAATGACAAAAAGTACAAAAAAATTGTAAGAAATGAAGATTGACAATGTTTCCTTCGGCTTAATATTGTTCATTATTATTGTTAATTCTAATAAGTATAGCTTACCAATCTATCAGTATACAATATCCGACCTTTCTTCTTCACATCGTTATGGAAAATACATCACCAAGATGTATAATATATTTAAAACGCCTGTCTCATTTCTTTTCTGATTACTGATGACCTTGTTTTTTTTTAGCTTCTTATTTATGTACTGTATCGTATTAATTTTCGCCATCCATATTATCGAGTTGGCTCTATAAAATTCATTCATTATTTTATCTCGAACAGGAAAATATGATGAAAGTTTTATTATGATTACATATAGGTTCATGTCAGACTAATTAAAAAGAAATTTATTAAGTTTGCATTTTTTTATAGAAGTTTGCTATGTAACATTGTTGCCATTTTTTAAACGTTTATCTATGATCATATAAATAACTTACTGGAGAATGACGTTAAATCAGTGCTATCTTTTTTTTTTTTTTTTTTTTTTTTTTTTTTGCGAAAGAAGAAATTAGAAATTTGCTTTTCCAGTTTTTAAATAATTATTTAAAAAAATAAAATTTTGGTTGAAGGAGTAAGTATTATTTTATGTTCTTCATTTTCACCAATTGCTTTTGAAAGGTTTACTCCAATTGTGATTGGCGAAGAGGAGTGTCTCCTCTTTTTAAGTAGCCTTATTTTTTTATCCCTTTACAGTTTGAAATAATCTTTAGTTTTTTTAGGTGCCTTATAACTATGGCAATATTTCGCAATATTATCCATTTTTGGGCAAAACTTGACAAAACCTTGAAGAACTACCAAATTATTAATTATCAACAGTGACTTACGAATTATTTACGTTACAACTCAGATCAAAGTAATTTTAGTCAAAATTTCACTGAAAATTCGATATGAAACATTTTCTATCCATTGTGTTAGATTAATCACAAACTTTGATGATATGCAGGTTTCAGATCAAAATAAGTAGATTTTCTAAAGAAAACTTACTTAAAAACATGTTACCTACAAAAATTGAATAGATTTATCGAATTTTTGTTTAGTAGGTACCTACGCGAGTGCCCAACTTACTTATGGGTATTTTCAATTTCTGATTTAGGCAAGAAATTTTTATATTTACACTAATTCTGTATTTATTTATTTATTTATTTATTTGTATGTTGTTTTTTATTTTTCAGTTATACTGGCTGGCACCCCTCTGTGGCAGTGCCGTTACAACATCGCTCTATAAATATGTGTTCATGAGGGGCATAAATTCGTTGACAGTGGATGACACTGTTAGCCACGTTTGTGATCCATCGCTGAAGGAATGTAAGGCATTGAACGATAGTTTGAGCGAATCGAAAACAATGAATATCGCCTAGTCGTCCGTGCTCTGGCTTCGTCACTACAGTTTATCGGCACGTGGAAAATTAAAAATATCAAAATACTTGAGGACTATTTATAACCAACAAAGACTGCAAAAACGACGAGATTTGAGCATATCTGACATTTAGGTACCTACAGGACTTTGTTTTTTAATAGCGGTTTCAAAATCGATATCCTCCGGCTGCTTCCGGTCGTATTCCGTGGAGAGCTGGTCTATCGAAAGGGTGCTGGAATATTTTCGATGGAGATTTTGTGTACGCTTTGCGCTTTTTTTTAATTATTTTTTTTTTAAATTTTCGATTTTTTATTCAAGTTTTTGTACGTCATTTTTACGTGATTTTTTTGTGAAATTAATGAAAAATGATTTGTACAAATACCTAGATGTTAATTTGTTTTAAATAAATTATTATTTTTTTGAGTGTTTTTCATTGAGTACTTACCTTATAGGCATTTGTAATTTTGAAAGTGCGAGAAAATTTTAGGTGACAATTCATTAGGTAGGTGAACGCGATCGAGAGAGAGAGGAAGTTATTCGTGCTTATAAATTTATATTTAAGAAGGACTATACCTACAACCAACAGCAAGGTGAACCGATAATTAATTTCTTCAGTAAATCGTTGGATGCAAGAACAAACTTGTATCAAGAAGGTACGTTGTGGGAGAGAGGATGAACCTTGAACATAACGTAGGTAGGTATCTACCTAAATTCATCGAAGGAATGTTTTATGGGTCGAACTTTTCAAAAGAGCCTCCCTCTGAAGGATCCCACCAGATCCTAAGTTAATTCAATTAGTAATCAACAGAAATTGCACTGGATTATTAAATCCAAAATCATAATCCGCCGTCGTTCAATTTTACTTTCTTGTGGTGGAGGGGGAGAGACCTTGGTTTGCCTCAAATTTTTTTGTTTTCAGTTGTTCACACTTCACAGTTTGTGTCATATAAATATAAACTTTCAGATTTTGAGACTGAAAAATGGAAGTTTTCTGAAGGTAGATTTTTTAAAAATAAATAAATAATTATGAAAGCGTTAATTCCATAAGTCAGCAAAAAAATATAGCTTATGTTTATAGCTTAGTGCGATTGGCTTAAACTTATGTTTAACTCAGATTAGTCAAAAACCTTCGGTTTATGGCTTAAGGCTGAATTATCATTCCTTATCTCATTCTGTATTGGTTGTAGATTCCATCAATTTAAATTAGACTACATTTAGACAAATTTTTGGCACCTTCAGAGATGGGGAAGTAGTTAAATGTGTCCGACATAAGTGGAACCGATTTGGGCTTGGGTTCATGGAAACTGAGCAAACTTGTAGGGATTTTGAAGACTTTGATGAGTTAGTGCCTGGATAGTGTGTAATTTGATATAGATACCATAAAAATATATGGAATAACGAACAACTCAATGAGATTTTGAAATATTCTGCAGCTATGAGAGTTATGACAGCATTTGTTTAAAATTAAAAATATAACAGATTGACAACATTTGCTGAAAGTTTTTCATGAAAAATTGAAATTTATTTGACTTGGAAAACCTGTTACAACTGTGCTGTGTTCTTAGCAACAACTTAGTTGAAGTTTCTAGTAAAGGCAAAAATTCGTTGAATTTTATTTATTCAGTCACTGTGAAGAGAAATTCACAAATTAACAGCAATTACGTAGAATTATATTTTGTTTTTTGGAATCCTTTTTGTCTTCTTCCAACATTTTTTCAAGAATCTTCGTGCAGATAGTTAAAACTGCAAACAACGAAAATGTTTTGAAACATTGTTCCTCCAGCTTTTTTCATGAATAAGATAATACAAATAGACTAAGGAAATTATGTGCCTACTTACTTACTTGACGACTGATGAAACATTTTTTTATTTTGTTTTAAGCATTTGACCCTAGTGAATGTAATGCAGACAGAAACTCAAACTTTTATGTTTAGCATTTTTAGGAATACTTAAAATGCTTTTTGTATCGTTCTCTGATCTAGTGTGCTATCTAAGCGTTGCCTGGCTATGCAACTACATGTACACGTCTGCAAAGTAATTCATCAACAAACCATTCGTAGGAAAAATACCAACCAGTCAGTTCGAACGTAAAAATTATCAAGTTGTTAACTGGGAGACAATGAGACGAAGTAAAATTGAGAAAAATATTAATTTTTAGCGTAATAGTAGACCTATGAACATTCGCGGGAGGGGAAAAGTTTACGTGTGTGCAGGGGCTGATTCAAAATAAAAACTCTCCGTTAAATTTTGCCTCCACAAGAATTCACTTGGTTGCATTTGAGTTTTGTGGTTTATCTACTGTATTCTGAATGGTTTAAGACAACTTGTGTGAGAACTATGCAGTTTAATTGGTTCGATGACGGCTTCACCCTAGTAATCATCTTATTCTGAATGGTTTGGGCGCACTCTGTTTACTTGAGTTGTTACTTGAGCGTTTATTCTGAATGCGCACCACCATGCGTAGCTAAAATTATGGTAGGTACTTGTGGTTTTTTGTTCAGATCTTGAATATGTATTTGAATAATTGGTCCTTCAGTATTTTCAGTGAGTACACTGAGCAAACATAATTATGAATGTTTTGTGAGGTGTCAAGTTCAGATTTCTGGCCAATTTTTGAATCTGGTCATTTTCTGGGTCTGAGTGATCTCAAAAAGGAAATTAGAAACAACTATTAACGAATTATTGAAAGATATACGAGGTCTGTACAAAAAGTTGGTAAACTGATTTTTTTTCTCATCTTGGGCAACACTGATAACTCAAATACAAATGGAGGGTATTTTCCAATGTATTCCTGACCTACCACAATTTTTTCAAGCTTCTAAAGATATTGGTTTTAAAATTTATTGCACTTGACTTCAGTTCATTTTTTTCAGTGACGTCACAATTCACGAAAAATATTAAATGAAACAAAATAGAACAATACAAATTACTAAACTAATCGAATAATCTTGGTCAGAAATCCTTGAAATATAACCTTGGGTGTATGAAGAAGCTACCCTACATCAACTGACATTTTCCAAGTTGATAAGGAGTTTGAGGGAGGGGCGAGAGTTAACAGACTAAGAAACAAGAAGTAGGGATTCCCTTTACCCTTCTCCACCCACAGTTTTAATGCAGTACTCAGATTTATGATGGAAAATGGCCAAAATAACTACCTGACTGGTAGCCGAATGACTGAATATTACTTGTAGAAATGCACATTTGAATTTCTTAAAAAACTTGGACGATATGAAGAGTGAGGGAAAAGGTTGTTTTCAAACAGCTCTCTTGGTAGCTGGAACAGCATTGTGTGCAGTGTTGCCAAACTTTGTTGTGACTTGACACCTTTCAAATCTATTAAACCTTACAAAGTGTGACCACTACCTATTCACCCATATCAAAATCCATGAATCCATCATATAATTACCATCTGGCTGGTGCGATGGTGATCCAAAGTACTGTGACCTTGAAAATAAAGGCTCTAAAAATAAATGGTTGGAAACACTGCTTTAAATGGTGAAAAAATCATTTGTAACAGTTTGTGAGTTTTCAGGGGAAGTACTTCGAAGGGGGCCATGTTTATCTATGAAAAAAAAATTCATGATTTCATGGACTCAGACTACGTACTTTTTGTACAGACATCGTGCGTATCGTCAAAAACGTTTTTTGAGGCGTCAAGCTCGAATTTCCTGTCAGTTTTTAGGTGAGACAATTTTCAGAGGCTTGAGTGGGACCCAAAAAGCGGGTCATAAGCAAATATTCGAAAATAACAGAATGATATATCGTTAAATATGTATTTTGAGGCGCCATGCTCGAATTTCCTGTAAATGACAGGGTTTAAAATTAATTTTTTTATCAACTATTGGGCAGGTAATACTTAAATTCATTTGTGAATTTTTAATCATCAAATAGTTTTTCTACGATTTATGAGTGTTGCTTAGAAGAATTTGATGTGTTTTTGAAAATTGGTTTTTGAATGACTTGAGGTTTTTAATTAGTATTGAATTTGCAAATTAAGATCTCTGCAGGAAAATTAAAAAATTTAATTCCTTTATTACATGTAAACAGAAAGAGCGTCAGCGAAGTCACGTGTGCAAGAGGTTTAGAGGAGGCTTATGTTCCCTCTTCTCTTCACTTGTACTCAGTAAAGTTTATATAGCCTAGATTCTCACGGGTACTACTTCAAGCACGTGAAGATGTTTACACACATTACTATACCTCGAGTATCACCAACATACTCGACATTTTGTTGTTTTTTTTTTTGAAATGTGAAATTCGCCGTCTCAACCACTTAATTATGGATGGAAGTTGCGATTGCAAGTGGAAATTAAGAAAATCATACAAAATTTGACATACGGTTAGTATCCTACTAGTGAGCGAAAATTAGTCAAATTACTCAACACACAAGCCTCTAAAAATGTTGACTGAATTCATGAAAGTGAGCAATGCACCGCAATTGTACACAGATTCCGTCGATATTACAAACATTTCAAACATGTGTAAAAATATTTGTTTACAAACTTGAAACTTGAAAAAGAAATATTTGGGAACAGTAGTAAACTGGATTTTGCGTTCGTAAAGTTAACGGTAAAAATTATCGATCCATCTAGAATTTGGAATTTTTTATTGAAAGAAAAAATTCCACACGATATTAATTCATAAAATGGGAAAAATTGGTATTGAGAGTGCATTTCTGTGTGTGCACCGACAACGGAAACATTCGGTAGTTTATTTTAATTAAATACCTAAATATATTTTATGGCCTGGCATCGAATTGCGTTGTCAAAAGAGTTAATTTTATGAGTAAGCATTTCTAATACCTATTATCGCATAAAATATCTTTAATTTTTCATAATTAAAACTACTATGTCAATCATTCTTTTGGTCTCAAATCATTTTCGGAAAACTATTTTTTTTTTTTTTTTTAAAGGCAGATTTTTTATTTATTATGCCCAAGGCCATTTAAACTAAATAAATATTGGAGGGTTTTTTTTTTTTCTTATAACACTATAGTAAGTATCAGTCAATTTTAAAGAACAAATTTAAAGTAATGTTATAAACCAATGAACTATTCATGAATATAATATATTTCTATGCTTTAGGTATAGATACTAGGTAATTTAATATCGGGTGATATTTAATTTTTAACGTAGAATAATCTGAGTCATAGATATATTAACTCTATTGAACGTACCTACATATAATTTAACATTCAACGTAGGTATTTAGACTATATAAATATTTAGGAATCATATGTACGACCCTCTATGTGTTTTATTCACCAGACGATTCGATATTTTGATTCATATGACTACTTAGTGAGATAAATCTGAATCCGATTTTTTCGTTTCTTCTCCTTTTTTCTTTTTTTTTTTTTAGCACTTACGGTATGCTTCTCTGGACATCTTATTCGATATTTTATTCCCTTACGATAATTTATTTATTTCCGAATCAATACTGAGATTTAATTCATGGCTTTTTCGCCTACATTTTCTATTTTAATGTTTCCTTCTATGATGAAAGACCTTGAACGAATTTGTTTTTAAAATATCGTGGTTTTCATCACACTATTTTACTTTTTATTCTCTCTCAGTTAGTATATTCTCTCTTTCTATGCACTAATGTGAAACTTATGCTTTATTTTCCTTCTATACATATTATACAGTAATTCTCTATCGTTTCACAATAGAGAAAATTTGTTTTTAAGTCGTAAAATTGTAACGTATGCTCATAAAATATTTCTTTATCAATGTCTAAATAAAGTGAAAAGCATAATAGGGACATATTGGACGGTATCCATTTTGTTCTAAGTAAGTGATGTCCCATTTAAACGATGTTGAGTGTTCAGATAAGGGAAAAAAACTGTAATTTTTAGCGGTGAATGTCTGATTGAAAACGGTCAAATGATCAAGTAATTATAGATACATAGGTACCATACTATATAATAAAAATAAACAACGATACTGGCTGTATTCAAGAAGTTTCAACTGTGTCCAATGATGCAATATCTAAGACTTTCCTGCATCCCCTCTAGCATGAAGAAAATCCTCTGTTGATCTAAATATTTCTCAGTCTCATAGAAAGTAACTATATAGGAGAAGGAATTTTTGTCACAGTGGTCATCGCTTTCAACGTTTTACAGTTTACTTCTTTTTTTTATCTTTTTTTTTTTTTTCAAAATCATTAATATCTCCGAGAACATTGCAGTCTAGCAATTTTTCCTTGTTTATTGACTTCTGTTTTCCCAATAAACTATGCGTTGTTCGAGACTTTTTTCAAATAATCAGTTGTCCCTTTTATCTGGTGACTATAATTAGCAGTTTCCATTGTATGTCAAAAATATGCCCTTCAAGTGTAATATTTCCTAAATCAATATATGGAGATTAAAATGCAGAATTTTTTAAGCTGAATAATATTAACGCAATATCCAAGGATACCAATATTAATATACGATAAAAAAAAATAAAATAAATAAATTAGAAACAGAAACATTTTGAATTTTTTTTTTTTTTTTCATGCGAAGCCCTAAAACTTTATACAAATAGGTGATTTTCACTGTTTACATTGCTAAACGACAATATATTCTCCAAAATTCCAAAAAACCTTTAGGTATACTAGATATCATGGAGACAATTTTCTTCCAGTTCAATATTTTTGTCACAGGGAAACTCTAAGAAATAAATGCCACCGAGAACAAGAAGTTTTAGGCATCAGAAGCCCAGAAATTGAGGAAGCAAAAGAAATTAACAGATTGTCCATGATACTTACTTATTAACCTACTTGTTTTTATTTTCACGAATTCGCTGTTTCCAAGCCTTATCATGTATGATTTTTAGCTTCGAGGATATACATATATACGATGGGGACGACACAAAGGTGGTTATGGTGTCTTACCTATGAATAGCGCTGCCAGCACCACATGTGCTTATTTCTAAGAATCTGATCGGAGATTTATTCGTAAATATGCTGATGTACGGAATACCTCACTTTTACCTCAGTCTGCGAATCTGATTGGTCAGGAGTATATTTGGTACACCAGCACAGCCGCATCTATTGTTAAGTCTTTCCAGCCGTACTAACCTCAGCATTCTCGCTTAAATGGCGTCAGAGGAATTATTGATTGAAAGGGGTGAGGTTTCTAGATTCGTAAAACGGAAAATTCTCCATTATAGGCTAATTTACGTTTTTTCTGTTCGTTTATTTTCACGCAGCTAAAGATAATTAGAAAAATTACATGAAAAACAAATTTGAAAAAATTTGCTCTTTTTCCCAGAAATTCAAACCCCAGTTCTCTGGGTTAAATATGAGTAGAGGCTGAAGATTCATTAATTGAATGAGAAGGGGTTTCTAGATTCCGAACCAGCCAATTTTCCATTAATTTTCGTATTTTTCGTTTGTTTATTTTCAAACAGCTAAAGATAATCAAAAACATTACGTGGAAATTGTTTTAATTTTGTCTTCTTTGCAGCTCTCTACATTAAATAGACCGTGAGGAATCATTGATTAAAATAAGAGAGGTTCGTTTCAAAGCTGAAATGTTTTATTTCACACTTTTGGAGAAAAAAATTTTTTTTTACTGTTCTGCCCTGATAAATTAGACAGCTTCTGCAAAAGTTTAGTGTCGCACTCTTTTAAATCAAACACGGGCAGAATTTTTAAAATATTTTTTCTAAAAAAGTGAAACAGTGGCTCTATCAACATTTTTTTTAAAAACATTAAAACCGGTATTTCGATTTAGAGCAGGGTGGCACAAGTTCTTCGTGGAAGCTTTTCAGTCTTCCCAGTAAGAACTTCATTTTCAGCAGACAATAATAAACTGAATTAGAATTTGTCGGATCAGTTTTGCGCAAGTGCGGGAATGCTTCGAATTAATTTATTCGTCGCATCCTTTTCGAAACTCTCCGCATGCATTCGCATGGTTTTCTTAGGTATAGGGGAAAGGAGGGTAAGTTGGCAAACGTAAGCTTCAACATTTTATAACACAGGCTGTAACGTAGTTAGAGCATTGCTGTTAGTTTGAAGTTTTGACTACATTTTGGCCCAGAATTGGACTTTTATATTGATAATTAATGAGAGATTTTTGACAATTTCTGCAGTAGGTCAAATTTGCCAACTTACCCGACTTGCCAGGTAAGTTGGCAAATGCCTGAGGGCAAGTTGGCAAATGGAAATTTTTCTATTGTACAGAATGCAAAGATTTCACATTTTCTTTATTCAAATAACGCTTTTCTACATTAATAAATATCATCCTTGATTAAATTTCAGCTTACTTCCACTGATTTATCTTTGAATCTTTTGAGAGTGATTTCAGATATTGCATATTTAATTGCTACACTGTTAATAGAAGCTCCTGTTCTTCGTCGCTCATCTAAAGCATCCTTTAGTTGATCCCGACTGTACATCTTTTTCGGCTTTTCTTTCTTCATAATTTCAATTTTTTGGAAAAATCTAGTTTAAAAAAAAGTTAAAATTTTACTGATAACAATTCGCCAACTTGTCCTCCTATCAGAAATTTTTTTGAATAAGCCATTAAAAATTTAAGTTTGCATGTAGCGATCTGGTAATTGCATTAAATTATAGAGAATACTTACCTCTTTAGAATAATACTATATCAAACATTGAGAAATTACAAATCAAAATTTTTAATTCCTTACCCCGCAAATACAAAATATTATAGCAGCACCTCAAAAAAAAAAAAAAAAACTTTCAGCGATTATTATTTTTAAATGGCTTTTTACAAAAACTTATTCGCTCATGGTCCACTAACATGCAAGGTTTATCACATACTGAAATTTGGTTGCTATCTACTGTAGTTCCAGAGAAAACTGCAGTTCGCCAACTTGCCCTCTTTTACCCTATATGTCAGCACCGTAAGAGAAGAGAACTGAGTTCAAATTTCACAGGGAAAACATTGAATGCCTTTCCGTAGACCCCATGACCGAGAGTCGAAATTAAGGAATTTTCCCCATTCACACAATTTTCAACGTTTTTTGTAGTATTCTTTTTCTTTTTTTACAGTCGACTGACTATTATATAGCAGCCAATAACCTACGTCAAAATGGATTCGTTACGTATGTTGCAAATTTTTACGGCTGAATTAATGGGTACGACTTTGCTGGTATTCTTCGGCTGCCTCGGAGTGATTTATCCCAAAGAAATGATCTCGCCGTCGCTGATTCCAATGCTTTGGGGTTTTATCGTTACCGCTTTAATAACTGTTCGTACACACAGGGTGTCCGCAAGTTGACCGGCGTAACTTTCAGGATCGATTTTTGAGGTTGAAAAATCAAAATCTATACTTTTGTAAAATGCTAAAAAACGCTTCCTCTACAAGTTATGATTATCTAATCTCCCAAAGCGGCGAAAATTAACGCACATTATAACGAAAATTTGTAAGTACAGGGTAAGGCTCTCTTAATGAGACGAGTGGAAAAATTCGGCGTACTCTTTGTGCTTATTTTGTCTCACATAAATAGGTAACGTATGTAAAGTTATCCTATAGTTATAGTCAGGAGCTGTAATGAGGATTAGGTATATTATTACGTTTTTATCACTCCGACAAAAATTACAATTTTTTTGAATTTTCAATAAATTTAATTCCTATATTTCCGACCCAAAATTTGGAAGAGATCCGTCCTCAAAAAGACTCCGCAGATAAGAAGTTCGGATAAAAAATGGCGTACTTCCCAACCACCCTTAATTTACCTTTCTAATACAGGGAGTAGGTGGTAAATACTTATTTATGTTATTTTCATCTATCTTTCAAAGTGTTATTCGTATTTGGGGGTAAAAGAGGGGCAGTTGCCACGTTTTAGTGAGCCATACATTTTTAATCCATCATTGCATCGAAAAATGAGACCCACCATTTTATTCGGCAGGGAACAGTTCACAGTATGTCCCTTAACAACTTTGTGTGAAAACTCAATAGTAATTTTACGGAAAAAAAGGATAAAAAATTAAAATTTAGTTAAAAGAGCAATTTTAATCAAATTTTAATTTTCAACCGGCCGTTTTTCTTGAGAACTAAAATTTTGAGTTTCCACATAGAAAGATGAGGCACACCGTTTTCGCGCATTCTTTCTTTCCGAATAAAATGATGGCATTACATTTTTGGACGCGAGGAAATTTTCAAAAGATATGGCTAAAACGTTGGTAACCGCCTTCTTCCATTCCAAATGTGCGTAAAATTTTCAGATTATAGATGGAAATAAATAAGGCTACCCTGTAGGTACCAAATAGTGTTCATTTTTGTCGATTTTTGGGGATTTTCGACTTCCCCTCACTCTGGGGGGCCTTAACCCGAAAATAAAAACAATTCTCACCATTTTGCAAGAAAAAAACATTTTGTTGATATTTTAACCCCTAAAAGCGATCCTTAAAAATATGCCGTTCAACTTTTGGACGCCAGCTGTACCGTGTCAACGCGGGAAGACAATATTGACAATAATGCATATTGTGAAATCGTACAAAAATATTTTCAATTTTCTGTGGCAGACAGTTGGTCATATAAGCGAAGCTCACTTAAATCCGTGTGTCACACTGAGTGCCGTTTTGCAGCAACGTATCGCACCTGCCACAGCTTTTATGTACGTCATTGCTCAGTGCTCGGGTGCAATTGCTGGATTTCTACTTGTAAAGGTAAGTTCGTTCGTACCAATGAAATTCAAACAAAAAAAATGAACACTCATAACTCGTTGGAAATCATAATTCTCTCCTACTATAC